>JAOQMP010000006.1:18006529-18023499 GCA_027563575.1 Erythroxylum pedicellare
TGGATTTTTACAGAGTATTAATTCAGTGTTTGCATGTTGGAATTATTAATTGAAATATGTATTAGGGAATATTCACTCAAATAAAGAGTTTATAGTGATATCATCACTTCTAGATGTTTTATAGAGATTGGTGATTAAAATGGTGCTAGGAGTTTGATGGACTAGTAACCCATCAAGTCTTAACACCAACATGAGATCTTGCGTGTTAATCACCATATAGAGTAAAACGGAAGATCTACAAGAAAAAATCAATATAAGGGCAAAACGATAATTTTACTCTTTATTGTGCGGATAGCTATAATAAGGTTTACAATTGGACATCTTATTTGAAATATGTGTTCTTATAATATTTTGTAATTCAAGAGTTCAACTAATTGTCTTTAGTGGAATGACATTTAGTTAATAAGGTAGAATTAATTCTAATGAGATTAAATTAATTATAGGCTTATTGGAGCTTGAATTATCTAAGTCCAATAAGATTCCCCACTTGGCTTCAAGAAAGGTTATCATACAAAGCAAGAAATATAAATTGAGGTTTTAAATCTCATGATTGAATATTGGACTTGCACTAATTAATGGTTAATTAGAAGCCCAAATGAACATTTAGAAATGGGCTAAACTTTGGTTTAATTAGATTAATTACATTAAAACAAAATTCTAAAAGAAATGGAAGGTGCAATTTCGGTTTTATTAAGGCTGAATGTGCAACTGTACATTTAGCATTGAATTGCTAAATAAAGATGGTATTTGTCATGCTTTATCATCATTAAATGGAGTAATGATATTACCATTAAATAGTTTAATGATTGCCTTTTAATGATAGCATGTAATGCAACCTTTTAGCTTTCAATTCATTAAAGATGAAAGAGGTGTATTTGATGGATGATCTTCTTTCTTTCATCACTAAAACCAAAATTGACATGTCATTTTAGGTTATTGGTCTTTTCATGTAGCCATTTTAAAACAAATGAGAAGAGTCTCACTTAATGGCTTCTTTATGTTTGATTAAAGAATGAAGTGATGCATTGGATGCTCTTTTCTTCTTTCTTTTTAGGTATAACCGAAATTGACAAGGTGTAAGAGAGGGGTTCTTGCATTTTTTGGACTCTCTCTCCTTTCTTACAAGTGTTAACCAAAAATTAAAAATCTCCTCTAAAGTGTTCTTCTTCTTTCCTACCAAAGGATCTTATTAACCAAGTTTTCCAAGAAGAACAAGTGGTAGATCGGATTAGCCAAGGACACAATATCGAGAAGAGGATACAATAATGAGAAGAGGTTACATCACTTAGGAGAGGATATATTGTCAAGGATAGGATAGCACACGAGGAGTTAAAGTTATAGCAAAGGAGTCGGTAATATAATCTCTATCTTGTTCTTATGATAATTATTTTCTATATACCGTATCATGTATATCTTGGCATGTTGATTTGGTTATCTTGCTTTTGCCGTATTTTGATTTCTAAAAAAGTTTTGGAATCTACCATTTTAGCCAAATCTTGCATGTTTTGTTTTCTAAGCCAACAAGAAGTACTAACCTCATCAAACCTAGTTCATTTCTTTTTAGTTCTTTCTTAGTAGAACTTCCTTCTAATATTAAGAAACATCTCTCTTTTAATAGAAAACCTTGTAGAAATTACCCACTTATAAGAAGACACAGAGATCAATGATATCCAGCTACCTTTATTAAGCCCATATAGTCTATATCATATATCTGTATCTTCTATTAGTATTGGCTCCCTCATTTTCTACGCATAGACCTTAAACTAAAGAATTGATCCAATGACCCAGATTAGCCAATGTGGGCTTAAATCCACTTATGTTAAACAATACGTAAGTTTGGATTTTCCTTTTAAGTTAATCTCTTTATGTATAGATCAAGGTTACGCACATCTCCATATAGGCACTATTTGTATGGTCTTAAAATTACATAGAAGGAAAGGTATTACAACCATAACTCAATTTCTCTTTTAATATGACATACAAATTTTAATATAATGTTTTGATCGAACCATTCTCAACAATTGAAGTGTCATCATAACTATTACTCCAAACTTTAACATCAAACTTGATGATCCAACTCTGTCCATAAGATCGAAAGTCCAAATTAAGATTATTAGAGCTTAGCAAGATCCTACAACTATCATAGTCACTCTCCATCATTAAATCATTTACAGATTATATAACCATGTTCTAGATCTAAACATCCCAAACTCTACATAAGAAGTACTGTATATGGGAGCAAATAGATCTCAAAATGAGACCAAAATCATCTAGATTCCATAAGAGTTGCTATCACAACAAATGACAGAGTTAATGCTGATGGATGGATCAAAAATTACAAGAAAGAATTTCATACCCCTCATCGACTCTCTATTCATACTAACCCACCTCTAATCTTGAGAATTCTGAAAGATGGAATAGTAAATTCTATTTTCAGCAACCCTAGAAAAAACCCATAATCATCCAGAGCTTTTTTTGGGCCAATAATGATGGTTACTACAGCATTTTCTTATAAAGAAGGCATTAGTGGTCCTCTAATCCGCTCTATCCACCTTGATGGACATGGGGTGTATGTCGACCATGTTAGTGAACATTTAATTTGGGATGTAGATCGGTTTATGCATGATTCAGACTATAAATGCTAGATGGTTGAAGATTCTAATAGTGACAATGAGGATTATATCCCATGATGAAAGAGGAGCTTAGT
Organism: Erythroxylum pedicellare; assembly: GCA_027563575.1. Classification (NCBI taxonomy): domain Eukaryota; kingdom Viridiplantae; phylum Streptophyta; class Magnoliopsida; order Malpighiales; family Erythroxylaceae; genus Erythroxylum; species Erythroxylum pedicellare. The sequence continues at coordinate 18,009,237 of JAOQMP010000006.1, forward strand.
AGAAAATCAAGATTTAAGTATCAACTATAAAAGAAGATCCAACCAAAACATGATGAAGATGATGGCTTGAGACCTTGAATTAGTTTTAGGAATTCTAAACCTAGACCAAAGGATCTCTCTAAAATATTGAGAGTATTTGGAAAGGAACACCAGATCTAACTGAGATGCTTTGTGCTAATAACTTCTCCAACCCCTAAAGAGTTCCCTAATCCATTACCTCATGTGATGATGGGATCATACAAGGAAGATTTTTCACCTTTGGAAGGTTTAACTATTAAGACGACTATGGTATTTGTGTGGCCATACTTAAGATTAACATGTATCAATCCACATGGTAATCATATATTTGTTTCTCCAGTAGAAGAAGTACTAAATTGGCAAACACAAAATATTGTAGCATAAAACAATGTCTTTCGCAAAATTAATTCAAAACTTGATGGTCTGTCCAATAGACACAAAGACTAAATTTAAACATTGATGCTATATCTCTTCAATTGTGACAATTAAATCAATGACTACTTAATTAAGTTGCCCAACTTGATTCTGACTTGAGAAGATACCTTGACTAATATTATTAGTGACCAAACTTCTCTAAAAGGGAAATATAACTCCAAAATGTTAGAGAACATCTCAAAAAAATTTAGCCAGACATCGCTAAAGAACAATCCAAAGATGTATATGAACCATACCGTTTGACATTTGCAATCGTACATCCTACTTACAACACTCAATAATATCCTAATGCTACTAACTACAAAAAGTCTTCAAAAGTCCTTATTTGTTGTTCGGACAAACCCTTAAAAAACTATCCAAACCTTTTATGTCAAATTGACAGTGCATTGTAATTCTAGTTAAAATAAAATAACTAGACTATTACTATAGAAGTGGTGAGTTCTAGGTCGATGGCACAGAGAGTGTGTATAAAGTTGTTAAAATGAAATGAATTGGTGTTTAGGAAAAGTGGGGTTTTGGATTTTGAAATAAGAAAATAAAATAAAAATAGACTAATAAAAAATTACAGAAAACATGCAAAAAATGATAAAAGTGGGGAATTTAGTAGGGACTCAGTTCTTTGGTTCAATCTCGACCAATACCCTAATTAAACATATTTCATGAATTTATTGTTCTTAAACCTCGTTGAGCAACTATTAATCATGGGTTAATAATTGACCTGAGTTTTCCCTTAGGTTTTGTTTAACCAAGATACGATCATTAATAAAACCTAACTACCGAATAACCTAGGATATGATCTCTATATTTAATTAGGTAGTAGCATTATGAATTATGAAAACCGATTAATCAAGGTAACAACCATATACGATGCGTCATTTAACCTAGGTCATGTTATCCTTAATGATTACAAATCATTAGTCGCTAGACATGAATTTCAACATAACAATTATAGATTATATCGAATTTTTAGCAATGGGTTTGCAATTAAATGATTCAATTAACACATTAAAATCATTTTTTCATAATCCCCAATTCAATAAAGACAAGATAACATAATGAATTCCTAATGAGAGAAAGAAACAAGAAAAACAAAGAATTACATTTATCCCAAGTCGTCGGTGTCGATGTCACCTCTGAACTGGCATCAAGACATCTAGCCCTTTATGGGTCTCTCAAGAAAATGCTTCAGCCCTATGAAAAATTATCCCCAACTAAAACCCCTAGCAACTCTCTTTTTCCACCTCCAAGCTCTTTCTCACAACTCTCTTCTGTTCTATTTTCTCAATACTATTTGATGATGTGACAAATTAATGTTGGTCCAAGCTACTGTTCACGTTTGTTTATAACCTACGATGTTCTTATTTGAACGTAGACATTGCCTGCGTTTAATGCAAATGTTTATGTTAAACGCAGGTGTTATCTACATTTAGCGCAATTGTCTACATTAAACACAGAAATGCAAACTACGTCTATGTTCATGCATAATGTCTACGTGAAACACAAATGTGAGACGTCTAAATTTTGGTCTTCTTAGCTCTCCTCTTTGCGCTACCATTTTGGTGATTTATCCCAGCAGTTACCATTTTCTTTTCACCTTGGTGCCTTATGCATTATTCATTAATTAAATTAATACCTTGCATGGCCATGCAAAACCATACAGCCTATGTTCTTTTTCTTTGTGTTTCCATCTTTCTTGTCTTTTAATTTTCTTCTTCTTGCTAAGTAAAAAATTAATCTTCAAAAAATGGCCAAAATATGAAGCTTTGGACTCACTTTAACTTCTTTGCTTCTGAATTATTCCTAAAATCACATATGATTCAAAGTAAGTATCTTAAGCAATTTAATGTGAATAATTGCTAAATGTTATCTAATAATTAAAAAATCAATTAAGCATATATCAATTTACCCTACACTTAGCTTTGGTCTTCCTCATGTAAAACATTAAACTCAAAGACCTAGAAACAACATTTACTTATTTCCCATATTTCTCAAGAATGTATAATCATAAGCAAAGATGAATTACTTTCAAAAATCATAGTAGAAAGTCAAAATTCCAAGCTTTTACTCATGATTAATCAACAATCATCATCTTCAAAAACTGAGCAATCTAATGTAGACGAAAATTGTACTTAACTAAAATATATCCATAGGTATACTCAACACCATTCATGATTATGACAATCCATAACTTTGCATATCATTGCATTTCTTCACCACTAAAGGTCACATGCAAAATCATAGATCAAAGGACTTTTCAAGGTTGTAATGTGGGAAAAGGTAAGGTGATATGTATCTGGGTCAAGTAGTATCAAAGCTATTAAGCTAGTGAAACAAAGAAATACTCATAAAAAACTTGGTACCGTCAGCTGTGACGAATGCAACATTTATATTTCACAATGCAATTCATCTCTAACACACAAACCACATGAAGCATATACATCCGAAAGAATCATCCATATAATTGATGACAATACATTGAAACCACAAAAGAGTTAACCTTCCAAGCCAACATCTACCTCATATTCAAAATACTCAAATAACACATTCATTATAACTTTAGAAAGATGAATTAATTATGAATAACTTTGCAAACTCATTTGCACTTCCTCCTTGATAAATTTCTTAAAACAAAAATTTTTCGTTCTTTTTTTTTTCTTTCTTTTGCCTTCTCTTTTCTTTTCTTGTGCTTCTCTTTTCTCTTTTCTCTTTTTTACTTTTTTTAATATTAAAAGAAACTATATTAATATGGGAATTTCAATGACAAGACATAACAAAATAACCCAACATCAACCAACCCACACATATGTACACCCCCACACTTAGAATTTTGTACATCCACAAACTTAACAATCACAAATGTTTTAGTAGCTTTTTGGCTTAGGTAAGATATTTGGTTAAGTATAAAGTATGTTATATGGTTGATACAAAAAGAAGGGCTAATAAGGCTCGAAGGGAGCTTAAAAAGGGAAAAATCATATAATGGGTAGGCTATTTGGCTAATGTTGTTAAAAAAAACAAAGAATGCCTAATCATATTCATATTAATGCATGTGATAAAAAGGTGGTCTCGAATAGAAATTCAAGGGAAAAGCAGGATGTACATGTCATAAAATTCACACATTATCAAAATACAATGAGTCTGATATAAATGTGTCAGTCAAATAAGGCTCAAAATCTCATCGACTTTGTCTACCATTAGTCACTACTCTTCTAAAGATAATGCACATGCTAAAGTTGCTATCAAAATTCTCTAGTTAACTCATTCTCTAATCATAACTATATAGTCCTAGAAGCAATAGAAAATAAGAAAAATGTTTGTTCCATTTTTTTTTATTCTTTCTCTCATTTTGATTGAAAACTTAAAAACAAGCAAGAAATAAACCAACAAAGAAGAAATATTCATATCAAAAGAAATGTGAAAAATGTAAAGAAAAGAAAATTTACTTCCCTTGAGTTGTCTCCCAAGAAGCGCCTTGGTTTAAGGTCACCGACTCGACTACGTACTTTACTCACGTGACAAAATTATGATATTATGGTACTATAATTAGTGTCACTTCTATATGAGGCTATTCCAGATAGAGCCTTAGTTAATCATCATCCCCATTTAGCATCTTCCATATCTTTAGATTATCAATGAACTCTAGAAAGATCTCTAATGTCTCTTATCCTTTTTCTTCCTCGTTTAATTCCTCCAATCTGCTATGTAAAGGTGAATAGTCATTCTTAACAATAAAATGGAACTCAGTACTTACCTCTAAGCTAAAAATATGTCTTTTTTTGGTTAGAGCTCCACCTCTGCTTCTTTTACATAAGCAACTCCTTGAGTAATCCTCTCAAAATTCTCAAGCTCCTCATCACTCTATAAGATTTTCATATTAACGTCTATTGGATATACCTTGGGTTGATATGACTACTCTTCTTCCATTTATGATTCTAGGTAATCAATCCTCACTGCCATCTCACCCATTTGGCTTACCATGCTATAATTTCTAGATGTTATATGCCTCATTTCCTACTGGATTTGTTCCAACTACTATTGTAGGCTCTATTAAAATTGGACATTGTTAGCAATCACAACATTCATCAATTCTTCCAAAGATGTACCTGAGTTTTGACAAGAAGCTTATGGTCCACATAGGAATTGATGTGGGTCATGCAAACTATCATGAAAGTAATTCTGATGATTATCCCATCCATAACGAAAGTTAGGTTGACCAGTCCAAACACTGTTATAAGATTAAGAATATGATTTATAAAAGAAATTACTTCTGTTGATGAAGTTATTTTTTTTAAATTCACAAACACAAAACAAAAAAAATGAAAGGATCATGAAATGACTGAAAAGAAATCAATTACAAATAAATATATACAAAACACCAATTAAAATCATAAACTAAAACTAAAACACCACATTCCTCGGCAACGACGCCAAAATTGATAGTATGTCGTATCACTAGTCAAAATAAAATAACTAGACTAATACTATAGCAGTGGTGACTTTAGGTCAATCCTAGAGAAAGTGTGTGTAAAGTTGTTGAAATGAAATTAATTGGCGGTTTTGGATTTTGAAATAAGAAAATTAAATAAAACTAGAATAATAAAAATAAATTACAGAAAACATGCAAAAAATGATTAAAGTGGGGAATTCAGTAAGGACCTAGTTTTTTGGATTAATCTCAGCCTACACACTAATTTCATGAATTTGTTGTTCTTAAATCTCTCCTAACAACCGTTAATCATAGGTTAATAATTAACCTGTGCTTTACCTTAGGTTTTGTTTAATCAAGATATAATTGTTAATTAAACCTAACCACCGAATAACCTAGGATATGATCTCTAGATTTAATTAGGTAGTAGGATTAGAAATTAGGAAAACTGATTAATCAAGGCAACAACCATATACGATGCATCATTTAATCGAGGTCATATTATCCCTAATGATTATGAATTATTAGTTGCTACATATGAATTTCAACATAACAATTATAGATTATATCAAAATTCTAGCAATGGGTTTCCAATTAAACGATTCAATGAACACATTAAAATCATCTTTTCACAATACCCAATTCAATAAACAGAAGATAACATAATCAATTCCTAATGAGAGAAAGAAACAAAGAAATACACTTATCCCAGTTCGTCGACGTTGATGTCACCTCTAACCTAGCGTCGGCATGTCTAGTCATTCATGGGTCTTTCAAGAAAATGCTTTAGCCCCATGAAAATTATTCCATTCGAAACCCTTAGCAACTCTCTGCTATTGCCTTGGTCCCAGCTAATATTCATGTTTGTTTATAACCTACGACCTTCTTATTTGAACATAGACATTGCCTACGTTTAACACAAATATTTACTTTAAACGTAAGCATTGTCTGCATTTAGCATAGTTGTCTGCGTGAAACGCATATGTGAGACATCTGTGTTTGGTCTTCTTAGCTCTCCTCTTTGTGTTGTCGTTTCATGCTTGTTACTGATGTTGTTTTGGTGATTTATCCTAACAGCTACTAGTTTCTTCTCAACTTGGTGCCTTATGTATTATCCATTAATTAAATTAATAATTTACATGGTATGTAAATGATTAATTTAATTGATGGATAATGCATAAGGCACCAAGGTGAGACGATGCAAATCCATGCAACCCATGTTCTTCTTTTTTGTGTTTCCATATTTCTTGTGTGTTAATTTTCTTCTTCTTACTTCATAAAGACAAGTAAAAATTAATCTTCAGAAAATGACCAAAATATAAAGCTTTCAACCTACTTTAACTTCTTTGCTTCTAAATTATGCCTAAAATCACATATGAGTCAAAGTGAGTATCTTAAGCAATTTAATGTCAATAATTGCCAAGTGTTGTGGAATAATTAAACAATCAATTAAGAACATATCACAAACCCACTAGCAAAATACATTTTGTCAACTTCTAAACCTTTACAAATCTGTCACCAAAAGAAAGACCTTTATTGGACATTACAAAAGAACTTGTGCCCAATAGAGAATTCATTTTTACCCTCCAAACAATTCCAAATAGCTCTGAACGTCAAAATGAAAGTCAACTAGTTCTAGATAGCTTTGAAAGCCAAAATGGAAGCCAACCAATTCCAAATAGCTCTGAATGTTAAGATTAAAGCCAAGAATATGATTCTTTTATAAAAAGCTCTAAACAACTTTTAGATTTCACTTAGATATCTCAAATGATGATGGTTATTCCATATTCTTCTTAACCACACATAGAAGTTGAAGATGCAGAGTCAATAACTAAACCAGTTAGACCTCAAGTAACTTCTATCTATGTACCTACTTTAGGACCATTTTCTCACTTTTTATGTTATTCCATCAATAAAATAGAGAGATCAACTATATAAATATAATGCTTGGATAGATCTTCAAATGGCAAGGTCAAATTATTTATTTAAAGACATTTAAAAAAATTGTCTTTAAAATGATGGGAAATTTAAGCGAATGATTCCAAGGCCTTGGTAAATATAAACATATATAAGTCTTACAACTGTTAATGGCTTCAATGATGTCAATCTCTTATACACATTCATGATTGAAAGACTTATATATAAACATATCAATTCTTTTCATACAGACATGATCGAAATCTCTCTTGGAAAAATATACCAGCTAGCTTTGGTAACTCTAGATAATTTGTGTGAACAACATAAGTTTTCAAAGCTATGTTAAAATGTAGGACTCAACTCAAACAATCATATAAGAAGCCCCAATTAAAACTCAAATGCAAACACATGAAGAAATGTGCATAAAACTCAAAGAAGTAGAAACACTTTAAAAGAAAGTCATTACAAGTTCACCCTATCCATAAAAAGAAGAAAAAAAGATATGAGTCTTTAAATGATGTGCTTCTAAAACTAGAAAGTTAAACAGATGTTATCTATGTGGATAACCAGGTCATTATACAAATAAGGTACCCTAAAAAGACCAAAAAGGATATGAAAATCTTACAATCTATTAAAGCTATGATATGTATAAGAGAAGATGAAGACATTAATTCTCTTTTGGAAGAATAGTCTAGTAAAGATAAAGAAACATTGTTTGCATTTCCTGATTATGAATATATTAACAATGAATTTTCTTTTATTTAAGAAGATGATGGTAAACTAATGCAATTGATGAAACAGTCTTTCTTGAAGCTAGAGCTAAGGAAGCCAATAGTAACAAGGCCATAATCAAGCTCCGATTGCTTCTAAAAAGGTATCACTGACCAATTTTAGCTATTAGTTATATGGATATAGGCTCGTGTAGGAGTGTTATCAAACCACATATTCTCCCTATAAAAAAATGGAAATCATATAAAGAATATTTTACTGCAGCTAATGCAAAATCCTTCAAGATAGATTTTATCACAAAGAGAAGGACTGGGATAAGGTTCTTCCCAAGTTGTATTGTTTAGAAAAAAAACTATTAGGATGCAATCTTCTTGGTCCTGACATATTAATTAGGATGGATGTTTATTGCCAAATAGAAAAAGATACAAATCTTGCTAAAAGGAATTCGTTACAAACAAGATAATCATAAGTACACTAAATATCGTAACATCTTTGAGCTACAAGATGTTCCTACTGGATACCACGATATTAGGGATAAACTCTTGCAATATTGCTAAAGAAGTTATAACCAATTCAGTGTTCAATATCCATTATGGTATAATTCAAAATCTTATAACCAATTTCCATTTATAAAGAATGAAGAAATTAATCCAAAAAAGGCCACTCATCCGAGAATGAATCTAGATGACTTAAAGATGGTACAAGAGGAAAGTATGGGATTATGCTCTCAGCCCACAAAATCCGAATTAGATCATCTTATATAGAATTTATGGGCATAAAGTTTCATGATGGTTTCTATTAATAATGGTAAAGTTGTTGTTAATGAAAGTGAGTGGGGAGAGGCATAAATAATCATGAGTGAAGTTATGACCTTATCAAACCTAATTCATTTCTCTTCATCTCTTTCTTTAGGACAATTTCCTTTAAATATTAAGAAAACTCTCTCTTATAAAATAGAAAATCTTGTAGAAATTACCCACTTACCAAAAGAAACTAAGATCCACGATACACAACCACCTTTATTAAGCCCATATAATTTATATTCTTTTAGAAGATCTAGATCTATGATATAGTCTATGTGAAAGATCTAGATCTTCTATAAGAAATATTTACTCCCTCATTGTAACACTCCACCCTCGTAGGGCATATTCTCGAACATACCAATGGTATTCAAGAGCATAATCTATGAGGGTGGCATACTAGAACAATCAAACAATCATATTTATTGTAATTTTGTCACACATCACACGCATAGTTGGAAGATCAATAAACCTTTTTTGACCCCATTTTGTTCAAAAACAATTTTAGCCGTAAATGTTACAAATAGTTAACTCATCATCATATATTCCAGTAATCATCTAGGCCCAATGCAAAACACTTCCAATCATACAATCAGTTCACTTTTCAATTCGTATAAATGTCGTACAATAATTGCATAATTCAATTTTTAAAATGCAAAGAAAGACTATAGAAATATGCAGGTACAACTGATCCTGACCTCTAACTCTTATCCATATGTAGTGGTTAGACTTTAGGTTGTCTAACTGGTTAACTCCTCTAAGCCTAAAAAATAATGTTGCAATTTTGGGGTGAGTTTTGTGAACTCAGTGAGTGGACCATCCTCGATGACTCACTCATATCACATAACACAATAGTTCTTACTTCAATTTCACATACACTTCATGTCACCATATAATACACATCATTTCACCAATAATCATATAGCATCTCATAACACTTTGATCACTTATTCCACATTTCACATTTAGAGTAATTAAATAGTTCATTTCTATCATTTAAAACATACATATCAACTATATATGTAATACACATGAGACTTACTTCTAATTGTTATTATTGTGATCAAGTGCCTTTTTACTGGCCCATATCCCCTATGGACATCAGGCTTGTTTAAGATATTATCCCATATCCCTTTGTGGATACCAGGCATATTAACAACTAAGCTTATGACTCTTATGTATATTTCGATCTTTAAGCTTTTTTAGACAGGTCACTCCGGTCACAGCTACCTTTATGTTATCTTGCATTCATGTATAAAATGCATCAAATCATATAAGATCAATCAGTCACTTTATTTCACTTTACACATTCACTTTCACATGTCATCAGACCTAAGTCCAGCATTCAACAATTATTTTGAGAATCACTTATTCCTTGCTCATTCACATTCAATAAAGCACTTCCAATATTTCATATTTATCAAACTCCTAGGACTATTAATTTTCGGAATTAACACATTCACATTCACATCAATAATAATTTAGTACATATGCTTAAACAAAACAATTAATTAAGACGAGACCATCTAGGTCAACTCACAGTATGCTCCAGTTTAGCATATGCTTCCAAGATCCAGAAATGTCTGGATGCTAACATTCTATCATGTGTATCCACATCATGTAATACACACATTGTACACATATTACTAATTGCAGAATCACATAAACATTCAATCATAGATATATGTATATGTGTTATGTATAATGCATGCTCAATTTGACTATTCCAGGTATGTTTCCTTTATTCACATATCATGATCATTCATACATCAAAACTCATATGTGTATAATTTGAACTTAGTTTTACACCTTAATGATACAAATTTATTCTAAGTTTATCACTCAATCATGCACTAAGGTTCATAGCTCAATACACTTGATTATTATAATATCATCAATCAATCATTTACCAATCTTCTCCTAGTGAATTCAGATGATAATGAATTCTGGTAGATAGTAAGGACAATGTGTGAGGAGCTTGTCGTTTAAATTTCAACTCAATAGGAGGTCCAGAGAAGGAGTCATGGTCAAAAGAGTGAAAAGTATTGAAAGTTGTCAAACAGCAGTGCACGTTCTCTGTCACAATCGTGCTTATAAATAGTCATGCAACTTCCTGATGTTTCCTTTCTATCATGATTGTGTTTGTGCATCATCATGCAACTCCCTAATCTTTCCTCTTTGTCACGATCATGCGCTACCTAATCACCCCTTACTCAAGCATCATTCTAGCTTTTCTCAAAACAGATTTTCGGGTTAATTTTCCATGGCCATTTTAACAAAAAAAATGAAGTGCTTAGGCGATACATTCTCTAAAAAATTGTTCCCATATGTCTTAAGTTTCTAACGACACAAAGTTCACACAATTTGGTTCAGTATTCTGCAATTTATACAGAAAATACTTCAAATTGTACTCACACCATGGCAGTGCACAATACTCAACTTCAAGACAAATTTTGAAACTCTTAGAGATAGAATTAAAATTCTATTCCTTCATGAAAAATATATCCATATGTATCTAGTTTAATATAAAATTAAAATCATCCCATTTGGATGCCTATAGATCATGATATGGATAAAATACAGATGTATGTCTAGTGGAAATGTTACAGCTAACATACTCTAGAAATTCTTCTTTCACTTTTCTAGATTTTTAACTCCTACATGTTACATTCAAACCATCTTATTCATAGATCTTTTCTACTTCATTTCCTCTTCATTCTCAGATCCATTTGAGTTCAATATCAATCATAACCAACTCATAAACTATGGTCGATCATAAACACCAAAAATAGAACATCAACGTACACATATGTTCATCAAATTTCCGCACACATTCTACTCCACTATCATGATCATTTCACCTTCAAAATATCTTCATATATGTTTACATTTACAAAACCCATGAATATTAATGTAAAACTTACTTGATAAAACTCCAAACTCTTCAAAATCACCATGAAAACCTAGCCTCAAAGCTTATACAATCATCAACTCTTTTAGGAGGAATAGGTTAGGCTTTTAGTTGTAAAATAAAGAGATGGAAAAGATTTTGAAGAAACAAAGTGAATGGTAGTAAAAACTCAATGTGTTGAGGGTGAGAATGAGATGGTCGTGAGTGAAGAAAGTGAAAACGAAGAAGAAAAATTAAGTATGTGACATATGTGAGAGACAAAGATAAAGATGGTCTTGCAAGATGTAAATGGCGTGGGGGTTTGTTTAGAAAGCAAAGAAAATTTTGCTTGGTGGGTGTCATTACACTTACCATATAAAAAAATCAAAATAATAAGTCCTCTTCTTAAGCTAACCCATGACCCTTAATAATTAGTCCATTTATCTTTCGACTTCTAATCCAATTGTCACCTAACTTTCAATGAACCTTATCATTAAATCTTAATGTCACTTATTAATAATTTATACTGCCATTTGACATTTATTTCTACTACCATTTATCAATTGTCTTGCCACTTGGCAATTTTTTCCTAGTCCAAAAATACCTATAATTTCATAATTTTCCAAAATTTTTGACCAAAATTTTAAATCAATAATATAATTCACCAAATCAATTTTCAAGACAAAAAATATTCACTATTCACATCATAATCACTTAAAATTATTTATACTTGGAAAATGTCAAATGAGTGTATAAACAGCCATTGCAATGTGTATACAAATATATTCACATATGTGTGTATGTTACTGTTATGTATGAGTATTTTTCTTATCTCTCATTGTCATTTCTCGTTTACAAAAATCTAAGGTTCTAACCCTTTGTATAGGAACGAGATGTTACATATTAGCTCCATACTCTAGTTGGGAGAACAATGTTTTCATTATTAGTTGTGGGGAAGCAAGTGAGGTTGAGTCTGTTACTCCCATCACGAATAATTATAGACTAAGATTTATGTTCATTAGTAACTAAGTTACCTGCTTTTATTTTTTCAAAAGATTGTGTTTAAAAATAGAGCTGGTAATCAAAAGTGGTTTGTAATATAGTTGAGTAGTTGGAGGAAATTCATAATAAAATGTTTATCTTCATCTAAAAAGGCTAGAATGACACTCTAACCAAGTTTAAAATAATGTAATGTAGATAAATAAGTAGGAGTTATTCACAACAAGGTCTGTACCCTTGCATCAAATGACTCATTAATTGTTAAGTAAAAATAAAAAATGGTGTTTTAAATAAAATCAAAGCTTATTGATGTTCTTATTAAGTGTCAAGAAAATTCCATAAGTGGGTACTTAGTGATGGCCTACCTTTTCAAATAGGTAAATAAGAATTAGTGCATGATTAAAAGTGTAATAAATGTATGAATAGGGTGTCAATATTTTGGTTGATATGTATATTTAAATCAAAAACTTGAATATAAATGGAACAAGTAATTATTTTGTATCATTTTAAGTGATTGATGTTTTTGGTCAAGTTAATTTCATTAGATTTAATGTCATTACGACATTATGCCATTGTTGCATTATTTTATGATTTTGTGATTTTTTTCATTTATTTTTTGGTGCTATTTTTGCTTGAGGATAAGCAAAGTTTTAAGTGTGGGGAAGTTGATAGTGCATTTTCTAGGTTCTAGAATCTATTTTTAGGTGTCTTCTTAGGTGAAAATCATATGCTTAGGACTTAGATTTATGTTTTTATTAGTGTTTTTGTGCATTTGTTTGATGATTGTTGATTAGGGTAAGAGTTTGATCTTAGTACATGTTTTAAGGGACGCTTAATATGTTTATATAATAAGTTGAGACAGGATATTTCAAGAAAAGTTGAAGAAGAAGCTGGAGGAAGAGGATTTTCACGATCGTGCACCTACACAATCATGCAGGATTAATGCTCAAATAGAAAGGGAGCCTCTATCACCATCATGCAAAATCTAAATGATTTTGTAAGTACATGCATCATAGATGCACAATTAACCATATTTATATCCCATATTTGATGTATTTTTGCTTGATTTTTTACACTTTTGTTGTATATTTGACATTCAATTCACTTCAAGTGGTTTATAGGTTATAATTGCCTTCATGAACTTAAAGGAGAAGAATTCGGATGAAAATGCGAAATAAAATTAAGATTTGAAGTGTAGAAGGGGTACATGATCATGGATCAGCCCATATACTTCTCTTGGGCAGTGCAGAGCATAAATTTTGGGGATTTTCGGTTATGCACGGTTTGATGCAAGACGTAGATCGTGCATCACCCAAAACACTAAAATTTACTATAAATAGACATTTTTTAAGGCAAAATGGGAGAGTAGATAGTAGGAGGTGATTATAGAATTGAGATAATTCAGAAGGGACAATTTTGAGTAAGAGAAGTGGAAAATATGAAGAAGTCATCGAATGATCCATCGAAATACAAGATCAAACATCTACCTTGCAAGAATATTCGATAGAAGACAAACAAGAAGATTTGGAATTATGAACTCAATATTTTCAATTAGTTTTTTATTTTATTTATGTTTGATTTTGTGTTCTACAATGTGTAACTAAATTCTTTTAGTGCCTAGGATAGATGACCCATAGTTTTGTCCAATAACATGTTTTGATTCTTTTATTAATGCAATTGTTCAAATTGATATATTATGATTCAATTACATGTTTAATATATGTTCAAATATATTAGAAGTATCAATGCAAAATCTGATTTCATAACACGGAGATTAACAAATCATGTGTGTGAATAAATCTACCGCAATTGGAAGAAGTTGATTGTAACCGTAAAGATAGGATGACATAAATCCTCTAGATTAGGGTCAAACCTAATAGGATTCACAAATCGATAAAGCAATTCTATAAACTTTAACTTGATTAATTCATTCAATAAACTTATAATTAGTTGTTATTAAACTCAAAAGTGATCTATTAGCAGGAATCTCCATAGTCCAATAAATCAATAAAATAATTGCTTAATAAAAGATTAATAAATTAATGGTAT
>JAOQMP010000006.1:18030757-18047905 GCA_027563575.1 Erythroxylum pedicellare
CACTCCCACCAAGATTTGTTTTGAACTATGATAGCCAAAGCTCATTTTTCAAGAGGATTTTCTCACATTTGATCATTATTTTTAACTTTCAATTTCTTATTCTCAAAAATCCAAAAATACTTTTTACACACTTTTCTTACAATTATTCAATTTTGTTAGTTTTCTTTAGGAACCAAAACCCCCATCCTAACCAATTTTAGTTGCATTTCATGATATTTAGGCTAGCTTAGGTCCATTGCTTTAGGTTCCAATTAAGTGAGACAACCCGAGGTTGCATTTTATATTGCAATCCTTGGAATTCAATTTTTGATTCGACCTCCAAGGGTAAAACCGAAAGACATCGCAGATCAACCCTAATCAACATCAGTACAGCTATGCAAATCAACATCAATATACCTAAGACCCTTTTCACACACTTCCAATGCTCAATTCTAGGGTTAGGAGAATTTCTTGCTAGTAGACCTACAACTTGGGTAATGTGAGGCTATGTACACAACCATGGCATACATTAGACTTCCAATGGCACTTAGGTATATGAACTTTTTCATTCCCTCCTTTTTGTGAGTACTATAAGGAGACAAATCTTGCCCAAGCTTGCAACCATATGCAAGTGGTGTGCTCATTGGTTTTGAGTTTGTCAAGTTGAACCTTTCAAGAATCTTATCAATATAAGGTTCTTGAGAAAAGGCCAACATCTTAGCTTTCCTATCTCTTAGGATCTTAACACCAAGGATATAGGTGGCTTCTCCCATATCATTCATGTCGAAGGTGGAAGATAACCATCCTTTCATGGTGATCAACAAACTTAACCCATTACCAACTATCAATATGTCATCTACATATAGAGAGTTGGCAAATTTGGACCCAGAAATGTACACATAAACACAATGGTCTTCATACAACATCACAAAACCAAAGTTTGTGATTACATCACGAAATTTCAAGTATCACTGTCTTGAAGCTTGCTTAAAACTATATATAGACTTCTTAAGTCTACATACTTTGTGCTATTGACCTTTTTCAACAAACCCTTTAGGTTGTTGCATGTAAATCTCCTCTCTTAAATCATCATTGAGAAAGGTGATCTTTACATCCATTTGATGCAATTCCAAGTCCAAGTAAGCCACAATAGCAAGTAATAATATGATGGAATTGAATTTCACAATAGGAGAGAACATATCTTTAAAATCTATAACCTCCTTTTGTGTGAATCCCTTGGCCACTAATCGGGCCTTGTACTTTTCCACTTGTTCCGAATATCCTTTTGTTAGGAAGTAATAGTACCATCAGAATTTCATTTTATCTTGAGAACTCACTTGTTCATAAGAGCCCTTCGGCCAGGAGGTAATTCAGCTAAGTCCCAAACCTCACTGAGATGCATCGAATTCGTCTCATCTTGCTTTGCCATTAGCCACTTCTCTTTGTGAGCACTATCAGGAGCTTCTTGCAAATTTCATCAATCTCATATGAAACCAAATTTGCCTCACTTCCCTCCAAAATCCACCATTCTTTTAGTGGTCCAAATTGCCTAACTGAACGTCTCAAATTAGCCATAGGAGGAGGCTCATCATGATCTTGCCCTATAGCCTAATCATGTAGTTCATGAACTCTTTCAACTCCTTTTTAAACTTGTTCATCAAGAACATCTTCTTGTTGTTCATTAACAAGTGACTTCTAGTTTCCTTGTCAAAAGGCTTTCTTGTGGCCTTGCCAACAAGACATGATTGACAACTTGGTATAGAGACCTTGGACAATGATCCAAGAAAGCTATGTGTGGCCAACTTAGTCATCCTTTCTTGTCCAGTATGTCCCAAATGCTCATGCTAAGTCATCTCAGAAGTAACCTCAGTTGCATATGAACTAGAAGTAGCAACACTTGCATTCAATTTAAACAACTCGTTGTTTCCTAAATAAAAAAACACAACTGCATTATCTTTAATGATATCTACCGATTTATTAAAGAAATTCAAACAATATCCAAAATTTAACAAGCAACATATAGAAACCAACTTTCTACAAATCTTAGGTACATACAAAACATCAATTAACAACAAATGTCCATTGTTCAGAGGAACTTTACAAGTTCCTATACCTTCTACTTCAAGGTTTGCATTGTTTCCCACAAAAACATGTTTTGCTCCCTTTGGTAACTCCCTAAAGACCATGAACCAAGACTTTTCTTTGGCTATATGGTTCGTTGTTCCTGAATCTATAATCCACAAAGAATCAAATTCAATTAAGTACGTGCATGACACAACATGCACAAATGAAGTAGAAAAGGGATCATGTACCTTAGGAGGTGCTTTACACTCATTTGCAATATGTCCCTTGTTGCCACAATTGAAGCACTTAAACTTGGCTTTGTTGAGCTTCATCTTGAACTTTTTCATGGCGGCACCATTGCCATCATCTTGACCATCCTTCCTTTTCTTCTTAGCTTTGAACTTGTTATTGTGGGGAAAGGAAGTTCCAGCAACGTATGCCTTTGATTGGTTCTTGATGGCCATCACCTTTGCCTCTAGCAGAAGGTGCCTTGCAATGTCATCAAATGACTTAATTTGAGAGTTATGGCTTAAAATTACCTTCATCAATTGCCACTCCTCATCAGCCAAGGAACAAATTATTGCTTGAACTTATTGCTCATCAGCAAGCACATGACCAGCTGATTTGAGTTGATGAATCATATATAACATTTCACATAAGTAAGCACTCTTGGTGTGGTCAGCCCTGTTACTATAATTCTCAAACTTGAGAATCATAGCTCTTTGTTTCTCTAAAGAAACATCTCCATAGTCTTAGCTAAGTCCCATATGGCTTTGGCCAACTCAAGCAAAGAGAAATCCACCATGAGTTCTTCAACCATGGTACTTAAGAGTAACACGGGCCACATAATCTTTACTCTTATATGCCTCATAGGCATTAGAGTTTCCACCCACTAGTGGCTCGACCGTATGGAAGAGCACATCAAGTGTATTAATCAAACATAAAGAAACCATTAAATGAGACACTTCTCATTTGTTTTAAGATGGCTCTATGAAAAGACCAGTCATCTAATATGACATGTCAATTTCATTTTTTTAGTGATGAAAGATGGAAGATAATCCATCCAATACACATCTTTCATCTTTAATCAAATAAATGTTAAAAAGGTTACAATGTATGCTATCATTAAAAGATAACCATTAAAGCATTTAATGGTAAGATCATTACTGCATTTTATGATGACAATGCATGATAAATACCATCTTTATTTAGCAATTCAATGTTAAATGTGCAACTGCACATTCAGCCATTAAAAATTGAAAGTACACTTCATTTCTTTAAGAATTTTGTTTTAATATAATTAATCTAATTAATTAAATTAAACCAAAGTCCAGCACATTTCTAAATGTTCATTTGGGCTTCTAATTAACCATTAATTAGTGCAAACCCAACATTCAGTCATGGGCTTTAAAACCTCCATTTTTATTTCCTACTTAGCTTGATAGCCTTCCTTCAAGCTAGTGGAGAATCTTATTGGACTTAGATAATTCAAGCTTTAGTAAACCCATAATTAATTTAATCTTATTATAATTAATTCTAGCTTATTAACTAAATGTTGTTAGACTAAAGATAATTAGTTAAACTCGAGAATTATTAAATATTATGAGAACACATATTTTAAATAAGACTTCCAATTGCAAATCCTCTTATAAACCTTATTACAGCTATCTGCACAACAAAGGGTAAAATTACTATTTTGCCCTTATGTTGGTTTTTCCTTCTAGATCTCCCGTTTTATTTTATATGGTGATTAACACACAAGATCTCATCTTGGTGTTAAAACTTGATGGGTAGATAGTCCATCAAACTACTGGTGCTAGTTTAATCACCAATCTCCTTAAAACATCTAGACGGGATGATATCACTACTCTTTATTTCAGTGAATGTTCCTGATACATGCTTCAATTAATAATTCCAACATGCAGACACTAGATTGATAAACATACATGAGTTCACCCCTTATCAAGATTATGGTCTATAATAAGCAAATGCTCAAATGTATGCTTTAAGATTAAAGTAACGACCTATTTTATTCTTTAAAACACACATGATTCTAGATTCATTTAATAGTGCCTTCACGATAGTCGACTACTATCATAATACAAAACTCATCATTCCCCTGAAGTAAACTCCTTTACTTACATGGAGATAAATCGCAACACTACAGTCTAAACCATAATCAAGCGACCAACTTGATTGTTCAACTGTGAATACATTAATTTAGATTCTAATAATATACATATTTCCCATACATCTCTATATAAATGTATATTACTTACAAAAGAATCTTAGTATCTTTTGACTAGATATTTAATGCTCACATAAATAAAACCAAACTCTTTTGTTTTGCTAATAATAAATATTTCCACTACAAAACTGTAACTGAAAAAGATTAAGGTATATGTAAATATACTTGCTTTCTAGGGAACTATATTTACATAACTCCACCATCATTCTAGGTTTAATTTAAATTTCATTCAAGCCTAAATTAAGACCAAATGGCCAATGAATTTCTGTTGAGTGGACATTCTCAAGTTTTCCAGCTTTCCTGCTCCGCCTATGTCTATTTAAAGGGACATCATGTCCGCTAGGCGGACATTCACGGGACACCTACATAAATGTAAAATTTTGACCCCTTTAGACAGCAAAATCTCTCCTCAGGGTCTTCATATCAGTTGTAGAACTTGAATTCCTCTTTGAAAGCATACTTAAAAGACCTCAATCTGACATCCATAGCAAAAGTTATGCCTCTTGCCCTAAAATCTATCCAGTTGCATCCATATTTTCCAGATATCTAACTCTTTACTTACTACATTCAACACCTTATACTTGGTCTATCATTTCTTGTTTAATTACTCATAATTTCTCCATCATTCTTAAATCCATTTTAGCTCAATATCATCTATAAACAAGTTATAGTCCATGATCATGACCAATAAAAACAGAACATATACATATATACATTCATCATCAACTTTCTAAACATGTTCAACTTCATTTCCACTTTCATTTCACTTATGACTATCACCTTAATTCTTCCCATTTCAAGATACCACATTACTCACTTTCTTTAGCTCTAGACTCATTTTATTTCATCTCTAAAACACCCAAAGAGATCCACATTAATACATCAAGAAAATAAAACATAAACCCCATTATCTATCAAATTTTCTGCACTTTTTCCGACACCATCTCAAATCATCTCAACAACTTATGAAATATTGATCATCATATATATAAAAGCAAGACATGAATCTACCCACATTTCTTATTCACGTTTTGGTATGTACCCATCCTCATTTTATGATCATTTAACTCTTAACTATCATCAAAACATGTTTCATTCAACAAATAAAGAAGGGTAATGCTTTATCCTTACTTGTTTACTTCAAGATCTTCAAATAAAGCTTAACCCTAGCTTCTCCCATGCATCCCATGATCATCTTCTTGGTAAAGTAAAATAGGTGGGGTTTTTTTATCAAGAAGAAAAGATAGCAAAAACTTTCAAGTAGCTAGTGATAGAAGAAAGCAAGATTCAACTTTGATGCTTGGAGAAGAGAGTGTCATGAGAAGGAGAGGAAGATGAAGAAGATGAAGATGAGAAAAGCTAATGAAGAGATGAGTAAATAACAAGTGAAAGATCAAAATGAGAGTGGGGCTTTCACTTAATAAAAATTGTGGGTTAAGACAAGTGGTGTGGCAAAATTCAAGTTCATATGTGTGTATGCTAACATTATGCATGAGTATGAAATGAATTTTTCTAATCTCTCATTGCTATTTCTCAATTACAGAAATCTAGAGTTCTAACCCTTAATATGGAAACGGGATGTTACAAACTACTTTATATATGCAAAAGTAACATTGATTTAGTTTTTCATAGAATTTTCTTGTCTTAAGAGATTCACAAATAGAAATTTGCATGCACAATATGCCTATATTATGTCATATAATATATCAAAATATCATCAAAATAAATAACCATGAAGTTTTTAATAAAAGCATGCAAAATATGCTTCATTAACTTCATAAATATGGTAGGTATACATCATTAACCACTCATGTAAACCATATTTTTTAAAGGTGGTTTTCTACTCATTTCATTCTTTCGCCATAATTTGATGATATTCACTTTTCAAAAATATTTTTGTAAATGAATAAGAACAACTCATCTAATCTAAGAATGAGATGTCAATTTTTTACCATGATTTTATTTGACAACTAAGCAACTAAGCAACCATGACATGTCCATTGTGACTTATCCTCTTTTGGAAAAAGCAAGATTGGAATAACAAATGGACTCATTCCCTCTCTTATATGCTCTTTTAATAAAATCTCCTTAGGACCTGTTTGGTTAGATGTTAATTACTATAATAGAATGGAATAAAATAGAACATAACAGAACAGTTTATAATAGAATGAAATAAAATATAGTGAAAAGTTGTTTGAGAGAGAAGGAAGGGTTTATAATGTAATGTAGTGAAATATTGTTTGGAAGATGGATGAAATGGAATATAATGTATAATAAATAATTATCATACCCCTGATATTAAAATGATTGTTACAGAGGTTTAACGCTATGGTTTTAAAACAAAAATCATGTCCAATTAAAAAGTCACAGTTCAAGTCACAATCGTGACAAATAATTTTTTATATATTTTCTATTTTAAAATAATTATATAAAAATATTATTATTAATTGTTTAGTAAATTTCATTTTATTAGATTTTATTTAATTCTATTATATGTGATTTATATTTAAAAATAATTTATTTATATTTTTATTTACATAGATATATACAAACAATTAAAGAATAATTTTTTATATATTTTCTATTTTCATTAATAAAAATTTTATTAAAATTTTTTATTTTATTATTAATTATATACAATTTATTATTAATAATATAACAATATTATTATTAGGGTAAGGAGAAATAATATAAAATATTATTAATTATATATAATTTTTGTGGACCATAATAAGTGAGTCTGAGGAAAAGGAAGTTAGAATTAGAAGAAATAATTGGTATTAAGAAAAATTATTGAGGATATATTGGATAGTATGTATTTATTAGTTTATGTTCCATTCTAAACCTCCCGAATTGGAAGTTTCCTATTTTCACTGTTTTGGATAAAATAGAACGTAACATAAAACTTTCTACTTTTATTACATTCCGTTCCATTCCATTATGAAACCCTCAACTAAACGATGGAACTGTGTTACGTTCCATCACGTTCCATTACCAACCCTTCAACCAAACAGAGTCTTCGTCTCCTTTAAATTAGTTATGTAATCCAATTGATTAGGAATGTTTAACCTAGTTATAATATTAATTTGTTGTTTTATTTCCCTTATTATTGTCAAACCACAATTAACATCATTAGGGAATACATTTTAGAAATCCTTCTGATGTTTATATTGTTAGTGTTAAAATCAGACTCTTTATACATGATTACAACATAGCTTGATTATAATAGAAAATTCTCTTAACGTCATTCTCTAGCATAAAATCTCACTCACTTAATTACTTTTCGCTTAACACGCTTTTTCTTCTTTTCCGTTAATTTTTTCCTTTTTTCTCATTCTCATTTTTCTTTTAAGAACTCTCTCCTCTTATGTGACATCAAATGCAGAAGTTTATTTGGCAATTTCCAATGTTACTAAAATTGAGTTCAGTTTTCTTTCATTTTATTCGGCCAGCATATTAGAAACAGAAGCATGCAAAGGTTTCCTCAGGTTGGTAAGAGATTGGCCCTCAGAGTGCAAAGCCAAAAATAAAGCTGCAATCAATAGGATTTTCCTAACTCTCTCTTTCTGGCTAATCTAGCCTCCTCCCTAGCCATCTCCATCCCTCGGATCAATAAAAGGTAGTACAAGAATATTCACCTGTTATCTATCAACTACGCCTTTCACGATGGGGGAGAAGCTTCATCGTCGAGAGAGAAACAACTCGACAATTACTAATTTTAGATACAATTTATGAACAGCTCGATTTCACTGTTCATGCTCCTTATTCCTCAATGTTACCTTGTTCTGATTATCTCCTCCTATTTCCTTACACTACAATCTGCACTCCATCTGGTTCTTTCTTCTTTACCTCATTTGCTGACCTTGTCTTTGCTTTTTCCTTCTTGTCTTCATCTATTGCACTAATAATCTTGACTCCTTTCTTCATCTCATATCCTACATCTTTGCTTTCCTATTACCTGTCTGTTTCTGATTCTCAGGAAACTCTCTTCCTTCATCTTTGCTTTCCTATTCCCTCATCTGTTTCTGATTTCTCTGGAACCTCTCTTCCTTAAGTGGTTGCTTCTTCAGCTCACTTGGTTCCATCTGATTCTTTCTTTTGTCCAATGGATAAAACTTCATCAAAAAGTAATTAAAGTTCCATATTTAATGTGTATTTATCTTTTAAAAAAAAAAAGTCCAGATGACGTATAATTTCTAAAAATGCATATATCAATAAATATTGAAAATTATAACTTGTTTTAATTATGATTATTTTAAAAGTATGTTATATACTATTATTGCTTAACTATCTTAACTTTACTCCTCTACATTCCGCTCTTTTTTTAGTTTAAACTAATGTAATAAGGTCAATACATCCAAACTTTGACACAACACAGTAGACATGCTGAAAAACATTCCTGGTGAAATTTCACATTTACATACAATTATAAGTTTGGGACACGGGCATCTTCCCCCACTTGCCCCAAGCTAGATCGGATACCCGCTCCACGCCCTTAAACGAACAACTTCCACCGAATGGAAAGTTAGCTCTCTTGCAGGATAAATACTTCAAAAGTGATTAAATGAACTGAGAATGCAGATAATCAACAACTAATTTTGCCTGGGCACGATTACTACAATCAGCTCCTTGAATGGCTGTTCCAGAACATGTTACAATCATGTGAAAGTGGCTGTAACTTTCAAATTGTCACGTTTCACCAGTTTGTATTCACATCCATATCTCAAATACAACACAAACAGTTCCTTCCCCCATCTGCAGACAAATGCCGCTGCAATAAATCTCTACGATGCACCACAAACTTGACATACAGAATGGTGGGTCTGCCCGTGCCAACTCAATGCCATATATTCGTTCATAACGTTGAATATTTGTTTGAAATATGGGATATAAGATGCCAAAGTCAAGTCATAATAGATTGAATTTCAAATGTCTGTTGCAGGCCGACACTATTGTTCTCTGAAGTCCCTGGTTTCTGACAGTTGCTGTGTCCTGCACAAGATGGAAGAGAGTAAGGTATTTGATTTTAAGTGATTATTGTGGTTGTTCAACGATATATTATGGAGCACAGATGGATAGATATTTATAGGATCAACAGAAAAGACATTACCTAACACTTTGAAGGTAGACGAACAGAATCTTGATTCCCATTTTTCACTTTTTGAATAAATATATCCAAACTTGTGTCATCAGTTCAAAAATGTATCATAAAGTGCTTGCCTCTTAAAATATTCAAGGTTTCAAGCAGCAGGGCAGAAATTGCCAACCAATTTGTGGATTTTTACGGAAGTAGAAATTCACTAGATCAGGGCAATGACTTGCAAAAAGTAGGAAAGTTTTTGTTTTGCGCATCAGCATCTCAAGATTTAAGCTATCTATAGTAACTGGCTATCTTCAAAATCCTGCATTCGGAAATGAAAATCACCATTGCGTCTATGACAAACATATTACACATATTAGCAACAGAAGTGTCATCTCATGTATCATAGTCTTCATTAACTCAGGACTTTGGCAAACTTGATGTACTTAATCCAATGTTTTCCTTGAGAAATAGATTTCTGAGTAAGCACCTATTATAATTCAAGGTTTTACAAAGGAAAAACTCACTGATCCACAAAAACACTAAAATTTTAGAAAATTGCATTTCTATAAAGCTTCCTATGGCTAAATAATGTATATGACAGCCTGATATAATTTCAAGAAATACTTACGGCCATAGACCTATTTCTACTAAGTAGGAAGCAGAAAACTGATCAACAACACATCTGTTCTGCCTACTATATAAAGTATTCATTTCCATTAGTTCATCTACAAGCTCATTCAAGCAAAGACACCAACGGAAGATGTTTCACTACGGAAAAAAAGCTACCAAAACACTCAAAAGCTTCAGTAGAAAGGAAAACAGGACTAGTTTTTAGTAGCCAAGGAGGCCTAACGATTGAGTAAGTTTGTTCCCTTACTAAAATCTGTTAAAGAAAGAAGTTCTTGTCCTTAATTTGGAAGGTAAGAAAACATGAAGCAACTAAAGTTTTACTTCATATGATTAGAATGCTAATCAAGGATCAAAGTTCAATTCAACTGTAAGTATGCTGCAATCAGGAATTTGAAAGAAGAATAAAATTCAAGTATATTAATCAAAATCAGAGTGTTAAAGAAGGCCAACAAAAATTAAAGGGGAACATTCAACTTGAAGAAGAAGATACATTTGGAAAGTTGTGATTCACTAAAGTAAGTGTTCCAGAGTCGAGAGTAAAGTGACTTTGATATGGTGAGTCTTTGGACTTCAGGGTGACCTAAGATTGAGAAGAAAGGTAGTGTTTTGCTAGAAGAAGAGAACCTCAAAACCGTGGATATCCACCATTTTGAGGGTAACTCCAAAAAGTGCCTATGAACTTGCGCAGGTCGTTAGCTGTCTGTCAAAGAATCTAAACAGCAACGTTTACTTATGAAACTATCAAATCCAATTTTGATACTAACAGCTACATGAAGCCTTGAGGATATGGAATGTCTTGGTGAGAAGAATAAACAATTGAGGTGAATTGGGTAAAATTGTAAAGGATGTGATAGGTCAAGTGCTTGATAATGAAAAATCTTTTATGGATACTCACATAACGTTTTGAGCGTTAGTTCTTGCAAGAACAGTGATGAATTAAAGCTATTTTAGGTTGTAAGTTTATGTTCATCTCATTGAAATTTGTTCTTGGTGAGTCGTGTGTAAAAAATAAATTGAGTGAGAACTGACTTCTCACTAACCTTGAAGAAAAGGTCACATTGTTGATTCAGTACCTTTAAAAACTTGGGAATTGAAGCATGCCTTTCTAAGGACTGAAACCACTATAAATTCGATATTATATCTAGTAAGCTTACTCATTTACTATTGTTTTTACTTTATTAATTGAATTTAATTGATTGAACTAACTCCAACTTGCATCAACCTAGGAGACATTTATATATAAGCTTATCAAGTATTCAACAAATTGCCTTAATTCTCTGTGCCTAGTCGGAAGCCCTGTATTTAGTCAATCTCAAAAAAGATAAAAGTCAGGGTGCATCCAAGTGCATCCAAATTGACTCAAACATGCCATGTGGCTGAACCAGTATTAAGATAGCGAGATATGTGGAACCTAATCAAGTCCTTACACCTTAAAAAACCAACACATTTTAGTATCCAAGAAAGTCATAAGCCTCACTCACTTCCCATAGATTACTAGTTATCCTTAATATCCAATACTAAACAATGCAATTAACCATTAGCAAAGTCCAAGTTTTCGACTTTCTAAGAATTTCTCTTGTAATGAAGATTTTCTGTAAAATGTAACTATAAAGTAGAAAAAAGTGAGTAGAATGGCTTTCCGATTCAATTGCACCCATCTATTTGTAGTAGTGATCAAATAGAAGTCCCTTGTAAGTTTATTACATGGAACATATAATAGGCATTTTAATACTCACGAATACTATCCTTGAGTTGGAGCATAATTATGCATACCCAACTTGTTTCAAAGAATACTCTCTTAATGGCCTTTATATAGGTCAACTCACTATTATTAATTAAAGAATCATTAACGTACACAGAAAGAAATATGCTCCCCAATTTAGATATCAACTATAAAATACTAAGTGATCATTACAAGAATGATTGGGAAAAGCTTAATAATTGTGTCTCAAAGCTTCTTGTTCAACACTAACGCCATCGCTTCAATTCATAGTAACTTCTTCTCAAGTCAATATTGATGCAAAAGAGCTTAAAGTATATAGAAAAAATAAAAGAGATGATAGGATGAGGAATGGGAATTGAGCTGACATCAAAGATAAAGACTAAATTTTAGATTGTGTTAGGATTCCTTATTAGATAGGAAATAGTAGTAAGTTAAATATGTTATTCTATTTTACATATATTATTTAGTTATTTAGGACTTAGAGAATCTTTATTAGAATAGAATTCAAATTTGTTAGCATCCCTTTCTTATTATAATAAGGGTTCTAATACGGGTTCTTAAAACTTCTCTATAAATATGTGTATAATCTGCTCTTCAATGAGAAACAATCTAAAATTTTTCTACAAATTTGAGTTTTCAACTAAAAGGTGTGAAACTTTCTTGTAAGAGTGATTTTTAAACCCTGAAAGTGATTCTTCATTTCTTACTCTTCATTAGTTAATCACTAAATTCCGACAAACCTAACCTAAATTCCAACCATATTAACCCCAAATTCCAGCTATATTAAACTCTAAAATTCTAAACTTAAATTTTCAACAAACAAACTTTAAAATTGTTGAGATATAAATAAGTTGTAAATAGATTAGAAGAATCAGTTTGAGTCTTCCATATTTAGTTTCTTTTTTTTTCTCTTGTAATCTACTATATAATACTGTATATTCTCTGTTCAAGATATGAAGAAAAAAAAACCCAGAATTCTTTTCCACATGGTATCATAGCCCTAGGGTTCTTTTTTTGGGATTTGTTCTTCAAGCAGCCTTCATTGTTGCATAATTGTAACCTTTTGTTTGGTTCTTTCCTTGCGTTTTCCATCTTTCATCACTGCCATTCCTCCTTGTCTTTCCTTCTCTCATTCCTCCTGTTAGGGAAACCTTAATTGCTGCGTTTTTCCTCCTCCACCATGTCAACTTCCGTCTCTAACAATCCTAACCCCTCAGAAGAATCCAGTTCTATTCAAAAAATTGGAGATTTGCAAAATATTCGGGCTTCCTATAGTCTTAATGGGAAGAACTTCCTCAAATGGTCTCAATTTATCTGCACATACCTCAAGGGCAAAGGGAGGCATAGTCACCTTCTTAGAATGGGACCAGCAAAGGAAGACCTAATGTTTGAAGCATGGGATGAGGAGGATTCCATGATAATGTCTTGGCTATGGGATTCCATGATAACTATGATTAGTGACACGTGCATGTTTTTGGTCACAACAAAGGAAATTTGGGACTACATTCGTCGCACAAAGTTAAAGGCTCGTGATGCTGCTCAAGTGTACGAGATCAAGGTTAAAACTACAGCCACTAAGCAAGGAGAAGAATCTGTCAGAGTATGTAAACCTGCTGCAAAATCTATGGCAAGAACTCGATCATTACCAAGTTTTTGAGATGAAATGCCCCGAGGATGCTGCCATACTGAAGAACTTCATTGGAAGAGACCGTGTCTATGATTTTTTAGATAGATTGAAACTTGAATTCGATCGAGTTAGGATTCAAATCCTTGGCAAGGAGGAGACACCGTCTCTAAAAGAGACAATTTCATTGATTCGAGCAGAAGAAAGCCAAAGGAGTGTGATGGTTGAACCGCAAACCATG
Source organism: Erythroxylum pedicellare (assembly GCA_027563575.1). Classification (NCBI taxonomy): domain Eukaryota; kingdom Viridiplantae; phylum Streptophyta; class Magnoliopsida; order Malpighiales; family Erythroxylaceae; genus Erythroxylum; species Erythroxylum pedicellare. The sequence goes on from JAOQMP010000006.1 coordinate 18,044,350, forward strand.
GATGGGTCAGCCTTATTAGCAAAAACAGATTATTAGGAGAACGAAAGTAGTCATCTGCCTAAATGTCCCGGTAGAGATAACCAGGGGAAGGAGAATAAGGACAATCTATGGTGCACACACTGCAAGAAACTGAGGCACCAAAAGAAACGTGTTGGACGCTACACGGTAAGCCACCAAGCTGAGAGTGGGGAAACCTTTGGGGGCAGCAGAGGTCTCAAGCACATATGATAGAACAGCCCAAAGCTAAAGAAAATTCGACAATAGTGGGTTCAATAGTGAAGAAATTAAGAAGCAGAGAAGCTTGTTGGGTCACTTGAGAAGCCTTCTAGTGCTTGTTCTTTGGCTCTTTGAGGTAAACCTTCACTTCCTTTTTGCATGAATGCCTCAGAAAAATTTCATACCAACTCTTGGATAAAAGACTTAGGTGCCACAAACCATGTGATACCCACATCTCAACTCTTCCACACCTATACCCCATGCCCAAATAACAAAAACGGTTTTAGTGGCCAATGGCTCTTTAGCTACTATTGTAGGGTTTGGAGATATACATATCACACCTACCCTTACTCTTAAAAATGTCCTCCATATACCAAAACCGTCAGCTAGCCTTATCTCCATTCAAAAGCTTACTCATGATCTTAAATGTCATGCTACTTTTCTCCCTTCTTATTGTGTTCTTCAGGATTAGGGCTCGAGGAGGAGGATTGGACTTGCTAAGGAAAGAAGAGGTCTTGACCATCTTGAATCACCTCAGAAAGTTAGGAGCAATTTGTCTCTGTCATTTCTCAGTTCCTCAAATAAAGATGCCATTTGGTTGTATCACTTGCACCTAGGTCATCCATCTTTTAAAGTTTTAAAGGTCGTGTTTCCTCATTTGTTCCAAGGATTAGATATTTCTAAGCTTCATTGTGATATCTGTGAATTGGCAAAACAAACTCTGGTATCTGTTCCTATTAGCAATCAAAGAAGTTCTCTTCCTTTTCATTTGATTCATATGACACATGAGGTCCCTCTATGACACCTAATGTTTCTGGGGCTGGTTGGTTTGTATCCTTAATTGATGATTGCACTTGGGTTACATGGCTCTTTCTTCTCAAACAAAAATTTGATGTTGGCATTCTTATACCTAATTTCCACTCAATGGTTCAAAGCCAATTTGGAGTTAAGATAAAAAGCTTTAGGACAAGCAGTGCTAGAGACTACTTCAACCAGATTTTGTCACCCTTCTTTCAATCACAGGGCATTATCCATGAGTCATCATGTGTTAACACAACTTAACAACATGGAGTAGCTAAAAGAAAAAATGGGCACTTACTCAACTCCACCCGAGCCTTACTCTTTCAAGTGAATGTCCCTAAGTCCTATTGGGAGGAGACCATTCTTACTATCACATATATGATAAATAGACTTCCCTCACATGTGTTAGACAACAAAAGTCCCATAGAAATCCTTAATAGTTTCTACCCACACTTCAGAACCTCACATGGTCTCACAGCTATAGTATTTGGGTGCATTGCATTTGTTCATGTTCACAGCCAACATAGAGACAAACTAGACCCCCGAGCCATCAAATGTGTTTTCCTTGGTTACTCACCCACTCAAAAAGGATACAAGTGTTACAACTCCTCATCCAGAAAATTTATATCTCTACAAATGTCACCTTCACAGAAGTTACACCTTTTTCTCCAAGTCCTCTTTTAAGGGGAAGATTTTAATGATAGAAGAAAACAATTGTGAGTCCTTTGAACCACATAAAAACCTCGACCTTCCTCAAGTTCTTGCTCGTATTATTGAACTCAAATCCTCTGAGCCCAGTTCTGCTACTAAACTTGTGTCATCTCGTGTCCCAGCTAGTGTTACCCAGGTGTATTTAAAGACAAAGGTAGTCTAAAACTAACATAGGCCTAAGAATTCAACTAAGACCCTGGGAATGAAATTGTGGAAAGATCTGACTCACCTTTACACACGCAATTTATTGAAACATCCATTGACCCAACAGACGACCAAGCCCTTCCCATTGCTGATAAAAAGGTACCACAGAATGCACTAAATGACCACTCTATCCACTATCTCACTATGTCTCTCTTAAATGCCTATCACCAGCTTCAATGCACTAAACAAACACTCTATCCACTATCTCACTATATCTCTCTTAAGCGCCTGTCACCAGCCTTCACTGAGTTTAAACACCAATGGGAATGGAGAGAGGAGATGAGTGCATTGGAAAAGAATAGAACATAAGAGATTGTTGATAAGCCGAAAGGAAAGAACATTGTTGATTGTAAGTGGATTTTCACACCATAATACAAAGCTGATGGATCCCTTGAGAGATATAAAGCAAGATTGGTGGTCAAAGGGTACACTCAGACTTATAGGGTTGAATATTAGGAGACTTTTGCTCTAGTTGCGAAAATAAACACTGTGAGCATTATGTTATCACTAGCTGCCCATTTTAATTGGCAACTCTTACAGTATGATGTTAAGAATGCACTTCTCCATGGTGACTTAGATGAAGAAATCTACCTGAACATCCCACCAAGATTTGAGGGAGGCACAGGTAATAAAGTGTGCAAACTAAGAAAGGCCCTGTATGGGTTAAAACTATCTCCTAAAGCATGGTTTGGAAGATTTGCAAAAATCATGAGGGAGTTAGGGTATAAACAAAGCCAATGTGACCACACTCATTTCATTAAACGTTCGGCTATAGGGGGAGTTACTATTCTTCTAGTCTATGTGGATGACATAGTGACGGGAAACAATGAGAAAGATAAGCATGAATTAAAGCAGAGACTATTAAAAGAGTTTGAGATAAAGGAACTGGGGAAACTGAAGTACTTCCTCGGTGAGGTGGCATATTCCACACAAGGGATTTTCATATCTCAACAAAAGTATGTGACTAATTTACTAGCAAAAACAGGGAAGATTTGGTGTAAGTCAGTCTCTACCCCAATGGATCCAAACCATAAGTTGGGAGAAGCTAAAAAAGAACCAATTGTTGATTAAAGAATGTATCAGAGACTGGTTGGTAGACTCATATACCTTGCTCACACTCAGCCACACATAGCATACTAGGTACGTGTGATTAGTCAATTCATGCATGATCCAAGAGAACCTCATCTTCAAGTAGCTTACAAGGTGTTACATTACTTGAAAGGCAATCCGAGGGAAGGAATTTTGTTCAAGAAAAACAATACTCTTGCTCTAGAAGCTTACACCGAAACTGACGATGCAGGTTCCCCAGTGGATAGAAGATCATCTACAAGGTATTGTACTTTTCTTGGAGGTAATTTGGTAACATAGAGGAGCAAGAAGCAAACTGTGGTGGCAAGTTCATTTGCAGAATTGGAATTTAGGTCTATTGCTCAACGAGTGTGAACTATTTTGGCTGAAAATTATTATAGATGATTTGAGAGTAAGTGGGACGGTCCGATGAAGCTCTATTGTAACAAGAAGTTAGCTATTGTGAGAATCTGTTTTACAGATACTGTATTAGATAAATATCAAATATAGGAGATAAATACCAGATATAGGATATGTATTAGGATCCCTAAAAATA
>JAOQMP010000006.1:18048005-18061578 GCA_027563575.1 Erythroxylum pedicellare
TTGTCCACTGCAACCAAACACATTCTGTCCTCGAGACGGAAACAGTTTTTTCTGTTCTGTCCACCACAACCAAACATTTCACTGTCTCCAGTTTTTGTTTCGTTCCGTCTCCAAATTTCTGTTTCGTTCCGTCTCCAAATACTGGAGACAGCAACCATACGCAAGGTAAAGGATTGAGTAGCTCAATATTTGAGAACATTGTATCCAAGCTGGGAATGGAAAATTCCTATTCACTAGCTTGAGGGGGAGTGTGAAAATCTGTTTTATAGATACTGTATTAGATAAATATCAAATATAAGAGATAAATACCAGATATAGGATATGTATTAGGATCCCTAAAAGTAAGGGATCCTCACATAAGGTTAGATTCCTAGTTCAGTAGGGATTAGGAGATTTGTTTCCTAATCTATGTTGTAATCTTTATGAATATATATCCTATTAAGTTTCAAGGATACCTTGAAACCCTAAATTTTGATAGCTATCAATCTTGCTCATAATCCTATTCAACATGATAACGCATACTGAGATTGATAGACATTTCATTAAAGAAAAATTGGAAGAGGCGTTCGTGTGTATGTCTCATGGTCCATCAAAACATCAAGTAGCCGATGTTCTAACAAAGGGGCTGAACAGTTCGAGTTTCCATGATCTTGTACTCAAGCTGGGAATGGAAGACATCTATTCCTTAGCTTGAGGGGGAGTGTTGAGATATAGATAAGTTGTAAATAGATTAGAAAAATCAGTTTGAAATCCCTTAATTAAAGGAATTTTGGTTAGATAGCCTTCCAGATTTAGTTTCCTATTTTTTTCTATTGTAATCTACTATATAACACTGTATATTCTCTATTCAAGATATGAAAAAATATCCCAGAATTCTTTTCCACAAAAATCTATACCAAATTTAAAATTTTAGCATTCCAAGCTAAAATTCAAACCTAAAATTTGATAACTACTAGTTAATACTTCTTTTATTTGTCCTACATTAATTTGATATCAGAGCTTAGGTTCACAATGGCGACAAGTTATGGAAGGACATATAGAAGAGTATTCAACGACCTAAAGCAAGATGAAAGACTTCTGCATATTGCAAGAAAATTGGGCATCGATGATCCTCATTCACAAAGTGACCCAAAAACTAACTTACATGCAACAACTCCTATAAGAAAACATGTTTGAAAAATTTTGGAGAGGTTAGACAACCTTGACATACATTTCCTAAAAGTCAAAACTCCCACAAGAAAAAATTATACTAACCAATAACCTATACTTGATACTAAACATGAAACTTGATGATACAGAGAGTCTGGCAATAGAAGATGATCATGACATGAAGAGTGTGATAGTAGGAGATGCCCAAAGCATTAAAGATGAAGAAAAACAAAATGAAGTGGATTATTTGGCAAACCCTAAAGTTGAAAAAATTGAACAAGAAGTTCAAACACTTAAACAACAAGCTAAAACAATAGTGCAATAGGATGAAAGAATGGGACAAGAAGCTAAAAATAATAGAACATGGAGTTGAAAAGATTAACCAGCAACTACTTGGGGTTCCCGAGCTTGTTGGTCCAAAACTTGATGATATCATTGTTGTTGTTGACGAAGATTGTGTTGTAGTGGCTGATGAAGGAGAAGTAGAATTGAATGAAGATGCACAATTAGTACAACATAAGAATAAAGAAATTGTGAGTGCACTTGCAAAGTCAAAACTTAGCAATGATAGCAAGTTAGTGCATCTAACTACAAGAAGCAGCGATACGTAGGTTCTCGATGCCTATGTTGTAAAGAAGCCATATGATTTTATGAAACCACTTGCAAATATATTGGTCAAGACTTATAATGTTGTCACACTGCTAATGTGATCATCAAAGAAGTTGTACGTCTCCATGGATTAACTTTAACCATCGTCTCTGATTGTGACCTAAAGTTTGAGTTATTTTTGGAGAAATCTATAGAAAACATTGAACACTAAGCTTCCATTTTCAAGTTCTTTCTATCGCCAAACCAATGGATAGACAAAGGTAGTAAATAAAAGCTTGGGAAACTTGTTAAGATGTTTGGAGGGAGACAATGTAAAAAATTGGGACCTAATTCTTCCTATGGCAAAATTTGCATACAACAATTCTATAAATAGGTTTATTGGTAAGAGCCCTTTCGAGATAGTCTCAGAAGTTTAACCAATAAAGCCTATTGATCTGGTTCCTTTACCACAAACAAGAGTTAGTGTTGAAGTTAAAAGTTTTGCATAATACATGTGGGACATCTTTGAAAAGATATGACAAAAGATAACAACCAACAACTTATCTTATAAAGAGCATGCTGATCAACATCGTTGATTGGTGGAATTCAATGAAAGAGATATGGTGATGGTTAGGATTCGCCCAAAGCATTTTTCGAAAGGGAAATAAGACATTTCATTCATAGAGTGTTGGACCTTATAAAATCATCAAGAAGATAAGTGTCAATGCTTAAGTTTTGAAATTACCAAGTGACATGGGAATTGGTCCTATCTTTAATGTTGCTAACTTAAATATTTATCATGGATATGATAATATACAAGCTCCTACTGCAGCTGTAAGAATTCCAACCATTCTCCATCTTAAAGAGGAGATAGAGGATGTTCTTGATGAACAAATTGTAGCCACAAAAGATGGAGAATATTGACAATTTCTTATCAAGTGGAAAGGTAGACAGATTTTTTATAGTAGCTGAATTTTAGAATCTATCAGAAATAGCCTATCTACTAGTTAGAGATACGACTGCGTATTACTGAACCTTCCCAGACCCTGCGTATCAGCGGTACTTTCTTTGGGTTGTTGTACTTTGATTTTAGAATTTGAATTTCAGAAGTTGAATCCATACTTATACTTATATAATTAGTATTTATCACATTCTATGTCGAGAAAGACTTCAGAAAAGTCTAGGAGAATCAATGCAAAAAAGCTTGAAGTATATAGAAGAAATAAAAGAGAAAAAAATTAATCAACAACAAGCTTTAATTTGATGAGATGAGGTTTAGAAATTAAGTTGACATCAAAGACACAGACCAAAATTTAGATTGTGCTAAAATTCCTTATTAGATAGGAAGTAATAGTACGTTAAATATGTTATTCTATTTTACATATGTTATCCTAGTTGTTTAGGACTTACAGACTTTTTTTTAAAGTAGGATTTAAATTTGTTCGGATCCCTTTTTACTAGAATAAGGGATTTAAAAACTTCTCTATAAATATATGTTCAACTCTTCAAAGAGAAGCAATCTGAAACTTTTTTACAAACTTGAGTTTCCAACTAGAAGATGTGATTCTTTCTTCTAAGAGTGATTCTTGAACTCTAGGTGTGATTCCTAGTTTCCTACTCTTCATTGTTTGTGTTCCTCACTAAATTCCAGCAAACCTAACCTAAATTCTAACCATCTTAAAATTCCAGCCATATGAAACCTTGAAATTCTAAGCCTAAATTTTCAGCAATCAAACCTTAAAAACTCATCTATACCAAATTTGAAATTATATCGTTCCAAACTGAAATCCAAACCTAAAACTTGATATTTCAACAGCCTACTACCAAATTTGTGAGTTTTAACTACTAGTTAATACTTCTATTTATCCTCCATTATAAATACTAGCCCAAACTCTCTTTGGACAACAAAGCAACAACTCCTAGGGGTTACTCCAAATAGAACGACTGCCAAAGTGTATCGTATGTACATGCTAGTATCTAATAGTAACAATGTGTTTAATGATAATTGTCATAATTGATTTTGTAAGTTCTAATGTTTTACCTATTTATTCCACGGATGCTCTTCACATGGGTACGATTGATTTGACTTCTTACATGAGCCTAAAGTCAACCTAATCCTATGAATAAGCTAGATCGGCTATAGTGTGATTTTGCATAGCAAAAACTATAAGAAAGTTTACTGCAGAAATATAGATGAAGGACAATACAAAATTAGTTTCTTCTTTTCTTAGTCACTAATTTTCCTTAACTGTAAAAGAAATTGACATATTTTGTTTTGTCCTTGTTGGTTTAGGTTTAAATTATATCAAGAAATTAAAAAAATCCTTGTTAAATTAGAATCCATTTCTATTTAAGAAATTAAAATTATTTTATTAACATAGTATCAAGAGGACAAATATATATATATATATGAAGTGGATATATATATATATATATATGCCGTAGCAATGAACCTATATATATATATATATATATATGCCGTAGCAATGAACCTATTTGAAGTGGCTCACTTCGTACTGGAGAAGCCAATGTATGAACAAGGATTAATTTTACTTCCCCACCTAGCTACTCTAGGTTGGGGGGTAGGTCCTAGGGCGAAAGTTATAGACACCTTTCCATATTTTGTATTTGGCATACTTCACTTAATTTCCTCCGCAGTATTGGGTTTTGGCAGTGTTTGTCAATGTAATCGCATATATCTTGCCATTCCCCATGAGAATTCTGATTTATTGGCAACGAGGCGAAGAAATAGATTTATTATCCCCCTCCAATCGATTCAAGAACGAGAGAAAGAACTAATGCCCTGCTCTGCGAATTTGAAACAGAGTCAGAAGATATATATAGGATCCCAATTCATGGATCTCTCGGTTCGAGAAAGAAAAATAAGAGGATTGAACCGTTTCTTATATATATATACACACACAAAACTAAATGTTTCATTATGAGAAAAAGGAGAGAATGTTCAAGTTATGAATTTGTGGAGTTGTGACACTTTCTCATCTAAAAGTGATTCTTCGATTGTAAGAGTGATTTCTAGACACTAGATATGAAACTTAATTATATATAAATCATAGATGTAATTTTATGAGTTGCTAGTGTAAAGCTAGTAAATCTTAATGTAACATGTTTTTAAGCATTTTCTTTGATGATATTAATAAAGAGATACTGAAATGAATTATATTTTTCTTGGTATTCATATTACTATTATCTTCTTAGTTATTGTTTTTACTTAAACTTTCAACAAGTTTTGAAGCTATCCTCTATCGATCCTATATCAATTTGGGAACATAGCTTGGATTTAGCATTGGCAACACAAAAAATGGGTATATAGGAGAATTTTCAACTACAAAGCACAGATGAATTGGCTTGGCCAATTTTTGGAAAACTAGCGACCCCTGGCACTCAATTTCAAAGTTGTACAAATCATAATGCAGAGAACGTAAACGAATATTAACTTGAACTTATGAAGATGGGAACCATTATAAGTTAATGAGGGACAAGCAATTCTTACAAGCTAGGGTGCAAGGAAACCGATATGATGTGCTAAAGACCATGGATAGCAACTTGGAATCATCTAGGTCAACTCTCATCAAGTTGAGGAGAGAATGGAAAGTAAAATTTAGTTTACTTATTTTCTTGTTCCCTTAATTGCAAAAGTGTTGGAGTATTTTTATTTTTGTTTGCCTTACTACTTAAGGATTCAAGTCTATTAAGGAATCATAAGAATCCTTATTAGAGTAGGATTCAACTGCACTTCAAGTATTTTACATTAGAAGATTGAATATTTCAATTATGCGGGAGAGATGTTTCAACTTACAAATTTATTTCTCTTCAAGTATTTTACATTAGAAGATTGAATGTTTCAATTATGGAAGGAGAGATGTTTCAACTTACGAATTTATAAAAGTGTGATGCTTTTATCGTTTGAGTGATCCATTAATTTTATTAGGTAATTTATAGACACTAGATGTAATCCTAATTCTTTATAGACACTAGATGTGATTTCTAGGAGTATCTAGTGTGCAAGCTCTTCTTTAAGTTTCTTCTTGGTTGATATTAATAAAGGTATATTCACATAAATTATTTTTTACTTGGTCTTTTTTAGGCATAAGATGGTGTTTCTATCCCAAATTCTATTAAGTGTCAAAGTTGTTCCGTGTTCCTCCTAGATCAAGAAGGCTATCAAAGTTGGCTCTAGTCTAATTAATCCCCAGTCTCCATATAGGTAGTGTGCCCAATGGTAAGTCTAGAAATCACTCCTAGGTCTAAGCAACATTCTTAGAAAAAAGCATCACATGTAGCAGAAAACTCAAAGTTTGTATTGAAAGACTGATTACATATATATAGAAAATTTCTTAGAACCATAATCTTGACTTAATGGAATAGGAAAATTCACTAAATTTCCAAAATAAGAACAGAATCCCATTTAATAAGGATTTTTTTTTAATTCATTAATAAACTTTAAAGCATAAACTAATAAGGACAAAATAAAGTAGAAATATCTTTTTCTAACAAGGAAAACTAAATTAATAACTCTTCTTTTTCTATTCTGTGTCACCATCTTTAAGTAGTGTGACAGACTGTCTAGTCTGCAATCCACCTACTAAGGAAGATTCCTAAAACAAACCAAAATCCCAATTTGGTTATCCAGTTTCAGGTACTAGATGCAATAATTAGTTGGGACTCCAGTTTTACTGTACAAAGATCGTTAATGATAGGGTGGAAATTTTGTTAACAGTAGAACAAGATGTCTCCATCAACTGATGTTATGGGAATTTCATTATTAGATTTTTTTTACTTTTCTTTCACGCTAATTTAGTCAATGGAAATCAAAATCTTCTTTATTTCAGGCCTCAAATATTTTAGGGTCACTCTCACTGCCATAAATATTTGGCAGTTGGTTTGATTCAGTTAATGGAAATGAGACTTCTCTTGGTCTTTCTTCCTAAGCTCTCCCTAAACCCTCCTCTTCTTTTATCCCTCTTTTCCCCTGTCTTGGTCTTTCTTATTTTCCCCTTCTTGTTCTCTTTCCTTTTCTGCTTCCCTGTACTAAATCATGGATCAAAACCTCCCAAATAAAGAAGAGTTCGATAATTAAATTTACATTAACTGCCTGCCACATGAAATTCTTGTCAACAAAAACCTTTAATGGCCACATGCAGATACATTGCAAATCTTAAATCCAAATATGTTTATGACAATTGTAATTATCATGGACCGATAATACTAAATAGTTTGGTCAAATCCTTTATAGAAAGTTACTAGTGATTACCAGATTGATGTACTGTTAATACCAAGCCCATTGCAGGTAAGTATCATTCCTTTAAATCTGGCAAGATATTCCTGCATAGCAATAATGTACTCCGATTATCATAAACATATACCTGAGAAAATGTTAAGACCAAAGACATATGTAAGCTTGATTCTGCTATTGCTATTCAAATTTTACTCTTACCCGTAAACTATACTTATCAATCTCATGTATATCAGTTAAATCATAGTCAAAGCGTTTAGCTGGATCGCTCAGCACTGCAAGAGAAATTAACAACGATTAAAGTGGAAATATGTGCATAAGTCCAAATAACACTTTAATTGCTTCAACTAATGTCAATAAAAAATATGTTAACATGTATATGCACGTCAAACTGATTTATGCAATATGTCTTTAGTCTAGGAGCGACTAAATAAGTTTGTGACATTTCACCTTGAAATTTTCAATTGCTACAATGTGCATCAAAAATAGTTTGATAGATTTTCCTTATTATCAATTTTTTCCAAAAAGAGTACTGAAATAAGTTGAGTATTTAAGGTAATATTAAATATCAAGAAATTTTTCCTATTTTGAGAATACTTTTTATGATCTTACTTTATAGTGTCTAGTTATCCTTCCAGTAAAATAGTTTCACAAACCAAAACATCACTCAAATAGCAATATATCACAAAATATTTATCTCCTATTATTTTTAATTTCTCCTTCTTTACTACTTAATTTTGTTTTTTTCACAGTACTGAAATAAATAAATTTGCAATCATGATACAAAGCATGCACTTATAACCACCAATCACATGTTAGATAATACATTGCAAAATCAGAGGCGGCCAACCATAACCCTTTTGAAGAAAATATTTTCTTTCACATGACAAGTTCACTTTTGGTGTTACAAAAGTTTCCCTAACTAAGCTTTTGTGACAAGTTAACTGATCAAGAAGTCCTTCAAATAGTGAACAATCACATGATAATACTTATGCAATTGATGTCCCGGAAGAACTATAATTCATTTCACAAAAACATAGATATTTGTCCTTGCAATTGTAAGAATTACCTTTGTAAGCTTCATTGATCTCCTGGAATTTTGCAGTGATAGCACTGTCGCCTTGGTGTTTGTCAGGGTGCCACTTCTATTAGTAGAATTAAAGGGAAAATAGTAGAAATGAAAATGTCCCAAGTCAGTCTTGCATATATTGAAGCAATAAACCATGTATGTAAGTAAAAATTTTGTAACAGAAGAATCACAAACCAGCGCAAGCCTTCGGTAACTCAATCTTATCTTTTCTTCTGTTGCATCATAATCAACTTCCAAAATTTTGTAATAGTCCTACAAAAGAACAAACGTCTTGTGAAAAATGGCTCAATGCAAGTGCAGTCAGATATTTATCAGTTAATGGTCTCCAAAAACACAAATGTATTCCAACTCATAACAAATTAGTATGATCAAATACTGTGTGAAAATTATAAACTAGCAAAGAAAATTGTACAAGTACATTATTTCATCTTCAAAATTGTACAGCATCCCACACATAGTTACAACCCTGCTCAAAATAAGCATATGAGAAACATTGATATAACAAGTGAAATATTTTACTAAACCCAACTTGCAGGAATGTGAAGAGTTACTTATCTAAAATATCAAAGTGAAAGAGTTAACTGAGGAAACATGTTTAGGATGAAAAAGATAAATACTTCAGATATCTGAAAAACATAATATTGCCAGAATGAAAACCTTTGATGCAATAGCATTTCCAGTCATGAATGTTTAACTTTACCTAAAAAGGAATTCCGTTTTCATTATTTATAGCATTTGCAAAAAATTACTCTATTTCATAAATTTCCCTTGCATAAAAGATAAGATATTCATTTTCCTGCTCCAAAAGTACTCGAGCCTTGGCAATGACCAACTCAGATTGAATAAGCTCAAACTTCGTATAGGCTTAGCAGCATTGTAATTCCCAGATATTGAATAGCAACAATTCTCGAACAGAAAGACAACTATTAATCGAGTAAAGGGAGGTCTAAACTATCAAGAGAAACTTCCAGTTCGTGAAAACAGTGTTTATGATCTTGCTTCAAAGTGTCTGAGTTATTATTCCACGAGCAAAATTTCATAGATTAAAGAGTTAATTAACTAGCACAATCAATACCATACTACTACTACTACTTTGTGAGTAAAATTGAGTAGGTACCAGATATCAATCAAGGCCACCCAACTAACACACAAATCAGAGAAAACGGCAGTAACCCCAGAGAAGGGTCAAAATTACTTCACATTCTATCATCCCCTGAATCTTTTCCAGAGTTTTTGCAGAGAAAAAAGGACAAGGAGAAGGGAAATAAACACATTCATTATAGCTAAATCGGAAGACACGAGAAATCATAATTGGGATGAAGGATTAAGACACTAAGAGAAGGAAACAAATCATTGATGTTAAGAGTACCTTGGGAGTTGGTTTATGATTGTCTTCCATCTGCAACGGTGATGGGAATATCGCGGAAGGGAGTTTGTGCACACTTCATTTCACGTATAAAAACTCAAGAGGTGTTGGGCTTCAATATTCTCTTGTTGAAAGAAAATATATATTAGAATGAAATGAAATGAAAAGAAAATCAAAAAGGAAAAAGAAAAGAGAGGAGAGGGTTTCGGATTTTCAGGACAGGGAAGGTAAGGGAAGCTAAGAAAAGGAAGAAAAGGAATTAAGGGTTGGAGTTCTTTAAAAGGAAATCTAATAAGGTTAAAGGAAGCCCATAAGAGAGAAGAACGTGTTGGTTTGTTCTGTCCCTATCTTCGAACAAAAAGGTGCGTTATCAAATGAATCTCGGGTCGTGATCTATATCCGTTGATTATGAGGAACGGGCATATCGCATACCATATGGGCATGCTTTTCAAGGTCAAGCAAAATAAAATAAAGATTCCGAATGCACCATTTCTCGGTCAAACAATATGATGATTTCTTTTTAAACATACAATGAGCAAACATAATCATCCCTAATTAATAGTGTCTAAAGATTTTAATATACTCATATTGTATACATGTCTTTTTAACACAAGTGGGTGAAATCTTTTAGTTAAAGGATCAACTAATATCTCCTCATTCTACAAATACTCCACCTTAACATCACCTATTTGTATCAACTCCTTTACGGACAAGTATTTGACCCTCCAAATACTTAACCTTGTGATATTCTTATTGTTAATACTAAACAACACAACAGCAAGATTATCACAACATAACAGAATGGGTCTCCCTACTGAACCAACCATAGACAATACACAAATTAAGTTTCTGAGCTAAACCGCCTGTGAAGCAGCCTCATAGCATGTTACAAACTCTGCATGTATTATTGAGGAAGTCACTAATATCTGCTTGACACTCTTCCATGATGCTACATCATCTACTAACATAAAAAATGTAACCTGAAGTGGACTTTCTATTATCTCGACACATAGTAAAATCTGAATCTGTATACCCCAAGAGGTTTAGATTGTTGACCCTTTTATATGTCAACAAATAATCCTTAGCTCCCTTTAAGTATTTCAACACTCGCTTAACTGCATTCTAATGGTTTATACCTGGGTTAGCCATATGTCGATTTAGCAGTTCAATAGCAAACACAATATTTATCCTAGTGTACACCTGGGCATATATTAGACTACCAACTGCACTAGAATATAGAACATTCATCATAACCTCTTCTTTAACTTCATTCTTTGGACATTGTGGCAAAGATAATCTCTCACCATAAGAGATTGGTGCTACAATAGGTTTTTAGTCAATCATATTAAACCTTTGTAGCACACGCTCAAGGTATGCACTCTATGAGAGGCCTAATGAGTGTTGAGATTTGTCCTAGTGAATCTCCATACTTAGGACAAAAGATGTTTTACCAAGATCCTTTATGTCAAAATGGTTGGCCAAAAGTTGCTTAACCTCATGCAACATGGTCAAGTCATTTGATGCAGGCAATATATCATCCACATACAAAAATGGGAAGATAACTTTACTCTCTCTGACCTTGTAGTACAAGCATCTTTCAACTTTTTCTCCACGAAGTCGAAAGAGGTTAGAACCTCATCAAACTTTAGGTACCACTGTTTGGAAGCTTGTTTCAAACTATATATTGATTTTCTCAATTTGCAAATCTTATCAATTGATTCTTAATCTTGAAGTCCTTCAGATTTCTCTATATAGACCTCTTCACAAAGGACACCATTTAAGAAAGCAGTTTTAACATCTATCTGATGTAGCTCCATATTATAATGATCTATTATCACCATAATCACTCTGAATGCATCCTTAGAGGATACAGGAGAGAAGGCAACATTAAATTCAATCCCTTCTTTCTGAGTGAACCCTCTGGCAACCAACTGAGCCTTAAATTGCTTAACTTTAGCCTGAGTGTCCTTCTTAGTCTTAAACAACCATTTACAACTGACGAGTTTATAATGTTGAGGCAAGTCAACTAGCTCCTATACCTTGTTATGCTTCATGGATTACATCTCATCCTTCTTTGCATCCCACCACAAATTTGCATTGGGTTCAAAAATAACTTCTAAAAAAGTAACTAACTCCATAATATGTCCAATTTCATAGTCTTATTTATTTAAATAGACTATGTAATCAAATGAGGTAGCGGGTCGTCTCACTTTAGTGAATCTGCATAATTAAATTAGTTCTTGGACCCCAAAAACCTATGTTTATATAAGTATGGGTTCCTATTCCTGCAAAGGCATGATACTAAGACCTTAATCCATTGGACCTGACTGTATGAGTGGCAAATACGAAATAACTGTAGTATCCATCTTGCTATCATCTAAAGGGTGAGAGGGCCCACCCTCATTAAAGACATAATATTCAAGAAATTTAGTTATTTGTAATTTTACAATTATAGCCCCCTTCTCTACAATAAAATTTGTAGCCTTTAGAGTAGTCAGGATATCCAACTAAATAGCAACAGGTAGAATGGGCCTGCAATTTGCTTTTATAAGGATAATACAAGCACACTTTAGGAAGGTAGCCTCATACACAAATGTATGCAAGGTTAGGCTTCCACCCTTTCCAGATAATTAGGTAGGTTAGTCCTGCTCTGTATTTGACTTTATCATGCTTTAGGATGTGGTTGCACCTTTTAGTTACATCACTTTGCTCAAGACTACCTGGTATAGTGAATTGAGTCACTATTTCAACCGATTCCACATATTTGGCAAACGGACCTTTTCCTTATCCTAAACCACCATGTTTGCCATAATACTCTCCTCTATGATCAAATTTGACAATTTTGATGAATTTTTGAAATTGGTTCTCAACCTCAGTCTTAAAGATCTTGAATTTCTTAAGATCTCCAAACTTTTCCTTAAGTAAGAACACGTACTCGTAACGGGAATAATCACTAATAATCGTCATAAAATATCTAAAATTGCTCAACATAATTGTATAGGATCCACTAATATCCATATGTATGAGGTCTAACAAGTCAGATGCTTGACTTGACTCCTTTTCTTTATTTATGTCAACTTGCCTATGCAACAGTCAACACATATTTCTTAGATCATCAAAATCTAGAGTTGTAAAACTATTATCTTTAATCAATCTCTCAACCCTAGCTTTGAAAATGTGGCTTAACCTTTTATGTCATAATATGTATGACTCGTTCTTTATTAGGGATCTATTTTTCATAACCTATTTGGCAAGATATGCATATATATAATTCGATGCACGACACATTCTATATAAACCATATGACAAGAAAGTTGTACCAATATGTTTTGTTTTAAACGACAATTTTAAAATAGAAGCATTAATTACAGAACTATTACCTTCTTTGTCCAAAATTGATACAAAGATCAAATTCTGTCTAAAAGATGATATATAAAATGTGTCGTGTAAAAATTAAAATGAACTTTGTATCTAGGTTCAAACGTACATCCCCTATAGATATTACATCTGCTTCTTCATTGTTGCTAACTATCACTTTCTCCTTCCTTTTACCAACTATTAGTTTATCTCAGCATTAATCGATACCATGTATCTCTAAGGGACATTATCAAGAAACTCCCGCGCTATGTTTGTCTCCATAACTCCACTAAGTAGATGGGCAGATATGGATCTCTTAATGGTCATGCAACGTAATATATTTGATCGATCTCAAGCTGCATAAGCTACTTTATCAGCCTCTAAGTTATTGGTTATAGGTAGATATGGCCAATCCATATGAACGGCCATATCAATATTTGCAGTCTCCATTGCACTTAATACATCCTTTATCCACTTCTTCAAATTGAAACCAATGAGGATTTCAATGGTGACTGTTGGATCCCGTTTTTGGAATCCAAACATTCGGAGACAAAACAAAGCCCGTCAACCCATAAGGGTGGCGTGCCCACAACAGCCAAACACCAACATCATAATTTTTGAGAAATCACAAGCAAAACTTAATCATATTTCATTAATGAATCCAAACAGAGTTTATACAAGCTTATACAAAATACAAAAATACAAAAGTTATATATGATACAATTGAATTCTTATGCTTGATATGATTCTAAAATACAAAAATTCCTGA
>JAOQMP010000006.1:18066539-18106621 GCA_027563575.1 Erythroxylum pedicellare
CCTAGGTACATTGGTCCTTATGAGATCATTGAGAGGATAGGACCTTTGGCCTATAAGCTGGCTTTACCGAATGAGATGTCTCAATTGCATAATGTTTTTCATGTGAGTATGCTCCGAAGATACCGATCGGATCCGACACATGTCATACCGGCTCAGGAGATTGAGGTTGCTAGTAATTTGAGCTATGTTGAGGAGCCGATCAAGATTGTGGGATCGCGGATTAAACAGTTAAGGAACAGGGTCATTCGATTATAGGATATGAATGAAATTATCTTCTTTTCCTACAAACGATGCTAGCTGATATCGATAAGTCTGCAGATTGCTTTTGTATATTAACTCATATTAGTTTGACTTGCAAAAAGTGTAAGGGGGTTTGATCCGACTATGGATACCGATGAGTTAGATGAGGTTGGATGCATCAACTATACAGTCTGAGCTTCGACCGAAAGCTCACTCAAGCGTAAGCCAAGTGGTTTGATCCTTAGGTCGAGCCCAATTAGGTAGCCTAAAATGACATCATTTTAGAAAAAATTCTTAAATTCTTAAAATGATATCATTTTAGAGAGTGACTCTAAACCACCATCATTTTGTTCTAGAGCATTTGAGTAAGGCCTCAACTTGACCCTCTAAGCTCAAACTCGATCTCATGTAATCTTAATTTGGCTCATTAATTTTGGGTCAAGTGATTTTTATCATTCTAAATTTGAAATTTGAAGTTTGAAACTTAAATTAGCAATTTTGATGGGAGAAGATAAAATTTCAAACCTAACAACTTAGGATTCTCACAAATTTATCTGGGCTTTAGAATATCATTTTCGGCTTATATGCTACTGGGGCCCATTGTATACATTTGAGGCATGATCGTGGGTTTGCTACCTTTTTAAAATATGTCATAGGTCTATTTAGTCAGTATCGTGGCTTTGTCACCTTTCTTTACATAAGCATGACTCACAGAGTGAACCTACATCCTAATACTCTCAATCCTTACAATTGAGTTGTCAAATTTATACCTCTAACCTTCTGAATCATGAAATCTAACTATTAAGACTTGCAAAATAATGTATATGTGTTAGCTTGCAACCTTGTAACGACTACATAGAAGAGAAAAGTTTCATTAATGAAATACCTTAATGACTATTTAGCTTCCATATTCTTTTTAACTGAAGGTGAAAAATGAATTATGGAAAAGAAGTAATTTATATCTGCCTGAAAATGGCCTTATAAAATATTACTATCTCTTGTATTTGATTGAGCATCTTTATCAATCAATCCTTGCGTGAGAAACATGAGAACCAACAATAGAGATGCATTCTATTCCACGACTTAACTGTCTCCCTCCCTCAAATTTAAATGCCCTTGCCCTTTTGTTGCTTTCATTTCATGATCATCAGCATCATTTCTTCTTATAGTTCAGCAATAAAATGCCAGTATCCGCCAATGTTAGGTTAGGAAAAACATACTTTTGCAGGGAAACCGCAGCCTTTAATCTACTGAAGAAGACTGTCAAGGATTTTCTACTTGAATATCTTTAGGCTCTAATCGTAACTGTGTATTACATGACTTGCACCAACTAGAGAATCTAGTGACTACCAAATTTCAAGGTCACCTGATGGACATAAATTGACTGCTTCAAAAGTCTAAAGCTGTTTTGGTAACGAGGCAAACGAAACTGCCCTTATGGACTTGACGAGATACTATGACGCAGATTAGGCTCATGCCTGAATCATGAATATTAATACTCCAACGTTGAATCTGTTAACTATTACAAGCGTAAACAATTTCCAAAAAAAAAAAACTTCTTGCTAAAGTATCCTCCTTTAAAGTAACACTAATTATATATCTATTAACAACCACTTGTATTTATTACGTAAACATCTTTCAGTCCCATTGTTTGAGCCAACAAGTTTGGTTGCCAGTACAAGATTCTGAATAGAATGAACACGCTGTGCCAAGTGATTTCACAAGCATGACCAACCTATATAACTCAGAAGACAGCAATCATAACTGGCATGATAAATGAGCCATTGACGCAGTGGCCAAGGCCTCGCCAAATATATAGGTCAGTCCCCTTAAGATATGAAGCAACTCTCAAAGATGAATTTATCAATAAATCCCATGGATTAGAACTATGCAACTAGATGATGGATCATACCATCCACCACCAGCAAGCCTTTTAAATATTCCGGGGGAATTCCTCCAACTTACAAAGTCTGAAATCAGAACATGGCCAAGGGCACAACACAATCAATATAATTCTAGAAAGGGGTGAAATAGTACCAAGTGCTACAAGTTCACTCACCAGAAGTGCCGATTAGATTTATAGCAACATACCAACTGGTCTTTCGTAGGCTTGTGACAAACTGTCAAAAGAATTCCACATGATTTTGCTGAATAAGGCCCACAAGTTCATTCTATTTTGCAAGGAGCCATTCTATTTGTTGCCTTAAAATTGCCAAGCATTTCAGCCACACTTCTGCAGCGACACTCTTTTCCAGGCCGGATGACATCCCCATAAACTGCCATTTCAATTACGTCAAGCTCCCTATCTGAAAATGTCGAAACAAGTGAACATTCATCGAAGAGTCCATTGATGAATCAAGTTAATACAGAAGAACCAGCAGCCAGTAGTATGACCAATCAAGTGAAACATTCGAGTCAGAAAACTGGGGCACGTAAATCTGAATAGAAGCAGCTTGGCAAACAGGCTTCAGCCAGAACCTAACAATATCATTTGGATAGGACAAAACAACCACAAACTTGATATCTGTTAGTTCTTATTGTACATGTGAAGTACTTGGGCACCTAATTAAACTTCAAGAATGACATTATTCAAGTTAGAGATCACTACCAGATAAGATCAAAGCAACAACAAACTTGATACAGGTCATACAAACTTTATAGTGATTAAATCGTTCCAGTTACCACCCATATGTATCCTCAAACACCATTAGCCCCATTAAAAGCTTTCGAGACATCATCACATGATGTTCTCGAACGTTACAAGAAAAACAGTCATTTCTTTCAGGGATAAAAGAACAAACACCATAGGCTCCCTACCCTGAACCTCATAACAACACCATATGATTCCTCTTCCATGATCGCTTTATGGCAGATAAGCCTAGAATTAAAGTAGAAAATTCAAGGATCTCAACCATTTCAAATGTGTTCATACTATTCATTTGCCTCATGCCAACGATACTCGTAATATTCTGAAAATTCATCTAATCTCTTTAGTAGTATTGGCTTAATACAAGGTCTAGTCTGGTGACGATATTTCATCACGAATTTTTATCCCTCTATCTCGACCATGAAGAAAGGTTTATCACTCTTAAAACCACCAACTACAGATCAGCTAGTCTGCAGACTATGAATTCTCTTACCTCCTTAACATGACAAAAGCCAAAGACAAAAGTAGGTTGTACCTCAAATCTTACTTGGTATCCGTTTTTATTATTATCGTTTCCAATTTTCAAATTTGTGATTTTGGTTTTTGATCTTTTTAGAAAACAATATTATCTTCTGGGTGAAATAAACACATTTGACTTTTGGCATTAATAATAAAAAGGAAGTCCATATGACTTGACAATTAGGTTGTCGTGATATTGAATGTTTCGTAATAAACAAAATTTCTCTTATTTTTTCCAAAATGAAAATGCAAAGATAATATCCTCATTCAGAGTTGCAAGCTCAGCGTCCAAAGAAATTACTCAACAAATTTACTAACCAAACACTGAAAATAAGCATCTTCTTGTTATAAAGACACTCCGTCACTCGCAAAGAAAAGAAAAGCAAACATACCAGTGAAATTGACATCACAAGAATAACCTTTTAACAAAGTTTTGTCAACCTCATCTCTATCTGATTTATATCTGTTCACCCTCGTTTGCAGTATTTGACAATTTTCTGCCGTGGACTCACCACCTGCTGCGAACAAACACACAATCACAAACAACCCAGAACAAAAATCTATGAACTTTATGCCTCATGGGGTTCAAATTTCCAGAAGAAAACCCCGTCCACAACTCGATTCGTAGTTTCTAGCGACTTTAAACGAAAAGTGAGCTTCTATGCGAAAAGACTGCAACTTTATGTCGACTCACAAAACAGAAATTCAACAAACCTTTGGAGAAGGGAACGATGTGGTCGTACTCGAAGCAGAGGCAACCTTGGCAGTTGCAGAAACGTTTGCAGACAATGTTGCCGGCAGAGTCCTTGCGCCACCTTTCAGGGTGTCGACCTGGGACGATTTCCGCCTTTGCCCAGCACATATTTTTCACCAATCTGTCGAAGAACCTGGGCCTCTCCTCTCCACCGTCGCTGAACCCGCCTCGGCCACGGCGGGGTGATGGTGGCGGAGAAGGAAAAGCGCTCATCTCTTTTGTATCCTTTAGATACGCGGCGTTTTCTGTTGCCAAATTTTGGTCAATAAGTGGTGGCAACTGGCAAGCCGGTGCATTTAGTAATTAATATTAATATAAAGTTCACTAAATATATTATGAAAATTCTATACTGAACTGTAAATTAATCTTATTCACTAAATTTGATTTAAAAAATACAAAATTTCTTTTTTGCTATTTCATGTAAAATTTCTATTTTTCATGTAGCATTAACAAAACACTTCGTTCAACATTCATGCAACATTCTTTCCATTTTCTCTCAATTCATTTCAAATATGAATTAAAACACAAGAATTTGTAACCAAAATCTAGATT
Organism: Erythroxylum pedicellare; assembly: GCA_027563575.1. NCBI lineage: Eukaryota > Viridiplantae > Streptophyta > Magnoliopsida > Malpighiales > Erythroxylaceae > Erythroxylum > Erythroxylum pedicellare. Next base: position 18,071,252 of record JAOQMP010000006.1, read on the forward strand.
TAAAGGCTAGCAAATTTAATAGAAATTAGACACAACAAATCCCCCACACTTAAACTATGCTTGTCCCCAAGCAAAATAAAGAACACTAGACTATACAAAAATAAACAATGAAAATATCAATTTTCCCAGATAATAGTTAAAATATCAAAAATCATTTTAATAAACTCAACCTAAGAACTTGAAACTCATAATACTCCATGAACAAGCTATTCTCCATATACTCAAAATTAACAAGTACTTTAATTCAAAGAACCATTAACAAGTGTGGTAGACACTCACTCCACTCTTCATCCTCTCAAGCATTCAAAGGTAGGATATACTCACTCATCGTTCATTTCATGTAAGGCATCTACCATAGGCTTACCTACTAATCTAATCTCCACCACTCATATCAATCATAAACATCAATTTGACAGCCTTTATTTTGATTGTAATTGAGTCAGGCTAAGGGTAGGAAAAGGAAAATCAAAGTTTAAAACCACAAAACTAATTGAACATTTAAAGTAATATAGCACAATGAAGCATAAAACACTCAATTATTGCCTTTCAATTAACAATATTAACAATCCTTACCCCTCTCTCTCTCTTTTTTAATATATATCTCTCCTCTTTTGCTGTCTTCTCTTACCTTAGTTTCTTTTTTCTTATTTTCTTTTCCTGTTTCTCTTTATTTTCTTTTCTTACAAAGAATACTTGAATGGGATGTTTACTATTTCAAAGAGGCTCAAATTCTCACTAAAGAAAAGTGTCATTCATCCATCATAACAAGTTAATGTCCTTTAAATCAAAATTCAAGTTAATCAACCTAAGCATGCAAATATACTTATTCACTTATATTATAAATTTCTAATCCCAATCAAGTTTACGTCATGAATCTGCATCTCTAACTATTAAATGGAAAAAGCACACACTTACTCACACATTTTTTAATTAATAAAACTACTACCCTCGCTTAAATATCACTTTGTCCTCAATATGATAGGAAAATAGAAGAGGGACCTAAGATGAAAAAATTCCACACAAGGACAAAACATTAAAGTTAGGAGAAATTAAAGTAACAAGCAATAAAAAGGGAAAAAGGATAGAAATAGGATACTAAGGTGGGGGTGAAGACTATCCTAAGCGAGCAATCAAATTGGCTATAAATTTTCAAATCTTCGCCACGTTAGCCTCAATGTTGTGGATCCACTCATTTGTTTGTCATTCAAACTCTTTAGTTTAGGTTACATGCTTCGTGAATTGGGCTTGGAATGCACTTAATTAAGTTAATAGTGACTGGTAATACTAAAAAATAATTAGAGCAGACAGAGGCATTGCTTTAGTTTGCGGAACATTAGCTTTAACTTTCACAACTCGAGCTTGCTTATTACTTGAAGTTTCCACCGTGTCGTGATTGATAAGAACATAGTGATTGCCTCGCATGATAACCTTCATAGACACCAAGGAATGCAATTTAAGACTCAAGTTGCCTAGGAAGAGTTGCAACGGTGTCCTCTTGATAAGTAAGTCTAGATTTTCCAGAATTGCAGTCACGAATGCTCCAATTACGATTTTGCTTGCACTCACCTTTGCCACCTCAATTAAATGCGTACTTAACCAAATCCTGGAATTAAAAGGCTTGATATGCACCATACACCACAAAATAAATAATTCATCTTTAGATACCAACCCATTGCTATCTCCTTTATTGAATAGTGTAAAAGTTAAAAACTGATGGAGATAGTGAAGGGCAGGGTCCACTAAGGCAGATGATTTGGACTGACTTGGGGAAAAACACTTTCCTACTATTGGTTACTTGGATCCAAAATTCTCTAGCGTTAAAATCTTCATGATATGCAAATAAATCACTATTGGGAAATCCAAAAATAGCATTAAGCACATCCAAAGTGATTACAAAAGGGGCATTCATCAATCGAAAGTTTAGACTACCCACAATATCCCTAGCAATAGTTTCATTGGCCACTTCTAAAGTGGTCAGAAACTCTAAGGTCAATTCAACATTTGAATTCTTCCTAAATTCATAAAATTTATCCCAACCTACATTTCATAATAATTAATGAATGCGATCAATTATTCCTAATTCAACAATTGCTCTATAATCTACAAAGCTATTAGGAATAATTGGATGGGTCTTAAGAATTGTATACCTTTGTTGGTGCTCTCTAGTGTGAAAGTGGAGGCACGAGTGTGTAGCTGTAGGGATGGAGGGCTTCATAGGCACGAGTTGGCTGTTGGCTGGTGGTGCACGGGTGGGGTATGCGGCAGTTGGGTCATGAACTAGGTGGGGTGTGACGTTGTCGGTGCTAGGAAGGAGTCTCACAATGTGCGGTGACTATTGGGATGGAGTCTTTGACTGTGAGGGAGCTTGAGAGAGCGATAACTGCATAATGAAAGTGAAAAAAAATTAAGCCAGTGGGCACATTTTAAAGAGGGGGATGCACGAGTCACACCTGTGCCTCCTTAAGTCACCCCGTGACTGTAGGAGTCGCAAGTATGACACCAAGCTGTACGCCTGTACGGCTTCACGTATGTGACTCTAAAGTCATGCACATGAGCTTAGTTGCATGGGTATGACTTCACCATTTTTTCATTTCTTTCTTAAATTAAAAGCAAACACACTAACTAATTAGAGAGTCAATGAAAAATAATTGAAAATAACAAAGTAGGAATTATATGGGTTGCCTCCCATTTAGTGCTTCTTAAACGTTTTGTAGTTGAATGCCTTAATAGTCAAGCTTTAGGTGGGTCACTCAAATTAATTGAGTCTACTGTCTTCTTTTTAATTGCTCCTTCCTAATATGGTTTCACTCGTTGGCCATTCAATTTAAATGTTTCCTTTGTTCATGGGTTTTCTAGCTCCACGACTCCATACAGAAAGACCTTAATTACTTCGACTAGCCTGTTCCACCGTGATTTCAACTTACCTGGAAACAAACACAATTGAGAATTATACAATATAACTTTCATTACAAGCGATAGAGACTTACTGACAAGGCCCTTATCATGAAGGCATTTTGTTTGTTCCTTGTAGATTCTTAAATTCTCATAAGTCTCATTTCGGAGCTCATCCAATTTTGATATTTAAAGCAAATGCTCCCTTACTCCATCATCTAGGTTTATGTTCACTATCTTGATTACCCATAGTGCCTTGTGCTCAACCTCTACAGGAAACTGGCAAGCCTTCCCAAAAAGTTACCTATAAGGACTCATCCTTAAGACAGTTTTGTAAGCTGTTTGACATGCCCATAGTGCATCATTTAACAATGTTAACTAATCCTTTCTTGATAGGCAATGTCTTCTCCAAAATTCCTTTGATTTTCTTGTTACTCGTTTCCACATGGTCGAATGTTTGTGGATGGTATAGGGTCACCACCTTATGGGTGATTGCATATTTTTCATAAGCTTTTCAAAAAGCTTATTGCAGAAATGACTTCCTAAATCACTGATAAATGCTCGTGGAATCCCAAACCTGTTAAAAATATTTTCCTTCTTAAATTTAACAACATTAGCATCATTAGTTCTGGTGGGTATTGCTTATACCCATTTAGACAAATAATTAATTGCAACAAGTACACATTCAAATCCATAAGATTTAGGGAATGGGCCCATAAAATTAATACCCTAAACATCAAATAATTCAACAGTTAGTTGGTTAGTTAGGAGCATTCCATTTCTTGTAATTATATTTCTATTTCGTTGACATTTATCACATTTTAAGCAGAAGAAATGAGAATCCTTAAGCAAAGTGGGCCAATACAAACAACTTTGAAAAACCTTAAAAGTAGTTTTTTGCCCTCCAAAATGGCCTCCACAGAGGAGTTCATGACAAAAGGTTAAGAGACTTACCTGCTCATCCTCTGGAACACATCTCTAAATGATTTTATCCTTGCAAATTCGGTAGAGATATGGATCATTTCAAATATAGTACCTGCTTAGGTGAAGGAATTTTTTTCCTTTCCTGAAAAGTCATGTTAAGTCTCAAAATACCACATGCAAGATAATTCATATGATCAGCATGCCAAGGCACTTTAATAGCAATAAATAACTGCTCATCAAGAAAGTTCTAAGAAGTTACATACTTCTTTTGTTGTTTAAGAGTTTCCAAATTAGGAGTTATTCTAGACAAATTATCCGTAACAACATTATCAAACCCTTTTTTATCTTTTATTTCCACATCAAACTCTTAACAACAAAGTCCAACTAATTAACCACAATTTTGCATGTGTTTTAACCAAAAGATATCTAAGAGCTGCATGATTAAAATGGATTATAAACCCTAACAAATAATATTTGAATTTTTCTAATGCAAAAATCACCACTAACAATTCTTTCTTGGTGGTTGTGTAATTTAATTGTTCATCACCTAAAGTTAAGCCTATTGGATATACTATGATTTTATAAACTTCAATGATTTCATTAAATTGTTGTGATTGATAGTTTTGATTTAATAATTGTATTATTTCTTTTAATTGATTTTCAATATTAAGTTGATTGTCTAATGATTCAGATAATTGCTTAGTGACACCTATAACATATTCTGAAGATGACTTTTTAATTCTTGAAGTTGTCTCTTAATATCAATTAATTCATCAGCTAATTGTTCTAAAATTTTGTTTGTTTCCTTATTAGATATTCCAGGTTCAATAAATCTAACAGGTTTTTCTAATCTTGTTGAATATGATCTTAAAAGGTTATATTCTTGTTTAAGTAATCTATTTCGCTTAAAGATAAACGAGGTATAACATGAGAACTTGGTATATTTTGTAATTTTATAGGATAATTGATATTTGGTAATTCTCTTAGACTAGTTATTAGATTTATTCCTACTTTAGCTACATCATTAAATAATTGGCCGATATAAATTCGATATGTATTTTTAAATTAAATACTATGATGAGAATTAGTTAAAGCATAACTAATTTGATAAGTAATTGCAAAAGGATATTGTCCTGTTGTTAGTAAATTTTCGCAATAAAATTTATAACCTCTAGTAATTGTTTCACCTAAAGTTTGTGATTGTAAAGGAATTCCTAATTTAAGTTAATTAAATTTAATTTTTCTATAAGCTAAATTTCCATTCATGATTTCGATTACTTGGTCTTTTAAATCAGTCATCGTTTCATCAATTATAGCCCTTCTTATAAGAGAATCTATTCATTCTTGAAAGGTGGATTTTAACAAAATTTGAATGGTAGAAAGATGTATATATCCAAATTTGTGTCTTTTTTCTTCATAAATATTTTGTAATTGTTTATAAATTTATTCTTGGTCTATTAAACTTATGCGAACATGCCCATTACATTGATCTATTCTAATAGGTGTTTCATGTATAATTTTTCCATAATAAATGATCTTTTTTCTGTTAATTAAGTTTTTAAATGGATGGTGTGTAATATCTTGTCTATCTTTTAAATTTAATTGTGTTTTTTTATTTGTGTTTGTTTTTCTTGTGATAATAGCGTATTAATATGGAAAACACCGGTAGATTCAGTTAATTCTAAAATATCTACATCTAAAATAGTATTATTGTTATTATTAGTGTGAGATTCTTGAATTATTTCAGTCATTTTGGAGTTAGTTAGATTGATGAGAGATTCTTTGATGTTCTATAAGTTGGTTATATTTATAGATTAAAATTTGATTATGTAAATTATAAAGATTGATTGCAATGTCTAATCTTTCTTTGATAGGAATTAAACCATTATTATTAATAAAAATCATAGATAGTTATATTGTCTTTCATAATACTCTTTTTCTGATTTATATTCAGTGACTAAAGTTTCTAAATGAATAATTTTTGTTAATAATTCGTTACAAAATGTACAGTTATGGATTAAAAATAATTGTGACATAAATTGACAAATAGGACAATTATTCATGAATAATGGATTTTGTAATGTTCTTGAAATTTATAGAGTTGTTTTAACTCTAATCGTTCTTGATTATAGTTTTCTGTATTTCGATTTAGTATTTCTTTAAACTTATAAAGAGTAGCTTCAGAAGCATTTATTTGTTCTAAATCATTATAAGTGTCACTAAAAGTTTTACTAAGTTTGATGCTAAGTGAAATCTTTCTTTTCAATATGTATTATTGCTATATGAATATTTCTACAAGTAGTACAAAGAGGTATCTTTAATAAATAATAAAGAGAACGGAAGTAAAATATTGCAAAAATAAGAGAAATGAATAGACTGAAATATATAAAAATAATGAAAAACTAAAAACACAATTGATCATACCTTTTGTTTTGCTCTTCGTGTTCTCTTTTCTGACGCCAATCTTTAGGCTTTAACTGACTGAGAGGTTTAAAGAGTTTAGACAAAAGATGATAGACAAAGTTTTTATTTTCTTATGGAGAGCTTAGGGCTCTTTCTTTACATTATATATAGGCAAAGGGCACTTAGAAGTGTCCAAAAACAACTAAATATAAGAAAATAGTAAACGTAGATTTTCTATCGAGAGAATATGCTTTTACTGTTAAGAAATAGTAAAAGTAGATTTCTTTGTCGAGAGAATTTGCTTTTACTTTTAAGATTGTCTACATAGGTGGCGTACAGATATTATAGAAGTCGTTATAGGCCACAAATGGCTTACATAATTGAAAATAATTACATAACTTCTTACATCACTCTTCAATAATTAAATCAACTGAGGAGCTGTCATCTTTTTCTTTTGAAGTGGAAGGACACTTGGTACATTGATGGGATGGATATTGTTAGAGTTCTTGATAAATGGATTACTTCCATCTTCTGATAATAAACTGAATACTCCAGTATGGTTAAGAAATTTTCCTCGATTTGTTTGATTAGCTAGAAGGAATTAGTAGATATAGGTGTACGATAAGATGATGTCATCAGCATATTTGTTCCTCTGTAATTGAGTTTAATTCATGATTATGGACTCATCTTTAAACATTGCTGATGAACACCTTCAATGCAATGAAGGTTAAAGTGATTGATGAGATTAAAATTGAATTCATATTTTAGTGGTTCGTCAATGGGTGGATATATACCATTGCTGATTTTTACCTGTACATAAGCTATTTGAGATAATTGTATGTTTGAGTCTTAGAAATTGCCTACTTTTTTAAAGATTGGATAGTTGCTGAAAACATTGATAAAGATTTCTTGTTCTTTTACAAATCTTTCTTTGTAGTTTTTGACTGCAAGAGTGAATCCAGCTGGAAACTCGGAAAACTGTTTAAATTGGTTAAATAAATAGTATCTATTAAACCACTTTGGAAAAAAAGATAAGTAGTGAGTGCATCTATTTCTAGAAAGATAATAACTTTGGGTCCATATCGTCCTCGGTTTTGGGGGTAGTACTGAAAAACCTTTTGTTCCTCCTTTCATTCATTAGGTTTTGAAAACAATCATAGAAAATCTAAAGAGTAATTCTATCCATTTCATCCTTTAGTGCTCTTGTTGGTACAACATTAATTCTTTCCATCTCGATAGGTTTTTCCAATGTTTTCAATCTTGAATCTAATGGTTGTTTTTCTAGGGCTTATTTATAGTGAGGTTTTAATGTAGGATTTCTGAATTCGGATAAGGCTTTTTCTACTTCTGAACATTTTGAATAACTTCGATGAATGATTGAAGATTTTCGAATAATATGGATATAAGCCTTATGTCATTCATCATATATTCCTACCATTGCTCCATTAAAAATAACATAGACTTTAGATTCTCTAAAATCTTCTTGTTTTTGAGAGATCAATGGTTCAGATTTGGGTAATGGATGAAGAAGTTCAGCTGAAATGTTTGAAGGGGTAGGGGATAAAAGCGTTTGAGTAATTTGTTGAGAAGTAATTGGTTGGTTGGCAGTGATGTTTTGTTTTTCAAGAAGATTAATGGTTGATCTTAACTGATTAATCTCTTTTATTACCGACCCTACTTGTTGTTGAAGATCCAATAATTCTGCTTCCTTTTTAGTGAGTGAATCTTTGAGGCTTAGGATTGCTGCTTCCATTCTCTGGTTAAGGTATCTATAAGACTGTTAGCAGAAGATTTTATATAATGTATTTGAAAATTATATTGATTTAACTCTAACTCGAGCAAATCACAATCAAAATTATAAATCTTATAAGATCAGTCGATCTTCAATCTCGATTTGTCCATTTATAATATACATCATCATATCCTATCGAATCAAATTAACATATAATTATAATCAAATTATCATAAAACTAACTTCCTAATCCATATTAATAACAATTACATCATAATCTTATTGAAATCAAAAACATTAATCTTTACCTAGTATAGGTAAGTGATCAGATACTTTACGTGGTAGGAACATTGTTTTGTTCTTTATACAAGCTTTTATCCATGAACTATCAACTAATTCCTCATCAATTTTCTTTCGTATAGACCATATAGATGCTTGTTTATTGCTCTAAACATAAAAGAAACCCGAAAAACACAGATATGTTACTCCTAGCTTGGTGACATAATCTTTGAAATCCCTATAATGGTTCGTTAAGCACACATTGCCTTTAGATTTAGACCAGAATAGCTTACTATTAGTCTCATATGAGAAGAGTTGTATTCTTTCTTTAATTATTTCTAGGTTTCTTCATAAGGCTCTCCTTTAAAATCAAAAGTTAGACCTATATAAAAATGTAACCTTAAAACTTTTCTCCTGTCCTATAAAACTAATATTGGTATGCATGTGTTAACCACCAGAATTAAAAACTTCAAACCTACCCTCCTAAAATTAAAATGCTATTATAATTCTTCTATAGTGGTGGTGGTTATGGTTCAACGTAAAAGACCATCAATTGCCTTTGTAACTAAGTTTCCTGAACTTCTCTTCAGATAGTTTAGTTTCAAGGAGCCCTATAACATCTATTTTATTGCTATAGATAAACTCTCAAACATCCTATTGTTTTATGGAGTGGTTTATCCCTTAATGTCCATGAAGTGATCAATATAGCTAGGTATTTTTGTAAGGTGAAATCCTCATTTTCCTATTTCTACCAAATTTCCTTTTGTTTATCAACTTAAAGGCAATATTTGTGTCCCTATTTTCACTAACCTTAGGTGTATAGGATGGTTGGTCATCTAGATCTTCCTCCATATTTCCCATATAAGCTGTGGTCTTGATAAGTATAGCCTTTTGAGGTAATGGTGGATGAACTTTGATGGTTTCTTGATACCTTACATCACAAGTTATTACTTCAAAATCTTTTGCTTCCTCGTTGAAAACTAGTATATCCTTAACATGCTCCTAACTTTTTCATTTTGAGTAATCTACCCTATAATCTCTACAGTCTGATTATTATCATCTAGGATTAATCCCATTGGTTCTATATAATTCTCTTTTAAAAAACTTTTTGCTTATGTTAATCCAATTTTTCTCTTAGGAGATTTGTTTAAGCCTCCATCATTAAGATACATGTACAGGGTCCTCACATATTGTGTTTTCATACTTGAGTCTCATTATGGGAATAATATCCACAAGAGTTTTTTTATTTTCCATGTTAACCGATAACCTAGCTTATTTGATTCTCCTTTTATGAGCTATCATCTCATTTATGCAAATAAGATGTCCAATATAGCTAGTTAAGGCACTTAGTCCCTTGGCGGACCAATATTCTAAAGGAACTTCATGAAAATTTAGCCAAATAGGAATTCTACCATAGGAGATCTTTTTGAAACTCAATCTTGGTTTCTATGGCTATAACATAAGTGGTTGGTTCAACAAATTCCATAGCCCCTCCATCACCTCTCTAGCATTTGTTTGAGATGAAAACTTGAAGAGAATAAGGTTCTTCTTTGATAAGAGCATCTCATCCAACCCCCTGATTCTCCACCTTTTTTTTTTTTTTTTGCCCATTCTCTTACTAGAGGGAAGGGGGTCATTTTTTATAAAAGAATTTGAACAAAAGTTAAGATCCATTTTTTTGCTCCATTCTTTTATACTTGTATGTCTGGAGCCACTATATTTTTTCCATCTTCAACTAAAAAAGGGGCATATTACAAATGTTCAACTTATTCCTTATTAACAACTTGCTTCTAACGTAAGGAATGGTTGATGTGGAGTACTTCAGTGCCTCTTGGGTTAATTTAAGGACTATTAGGTGCAAGTTGGGAAGACAAAGAAGTAAATGGAGGGAAGTTAAGTGGAGAAGGAGTTGGGGATTTTATAATCATCTTTGGGTTTACATAATCAATGCATTTTTTTCTAACTCTAAATGGAAAAAGCTATAAGTTCAAATTACAAAAAGTGGTTACTACAACAACTAATGAGTGAAAGAAGTTTAAATTACAAAAGTAGAAGGACAAGAATACCCTTCAGGACTAAGGGATGCCTTGTTGGCTAATATAACTTAAGGTAGCAGTGTAGAATCAATTATGGAATATCAGGCTCTGTAGGAAAATGTTTAAGTGAAGTTGGGAAGAAAGATAGGGAATAGAGATTCTGAATAGGTAGGATTAAGATTGAGGAATGCCACGAATGGGTAGCGGGGTTTAAGAGAGAAGATGGAGAAATATGGTCGTGGTTACCTACATCATAATTGAGATAAACCTCCTTGTAGAAAGTTACAATCATAAGCTAATTAGCATAAAAAGCACTTGCATGATAACTCACTCATTTTTTAATTGTCTTTCCATTAGCTCTTTTTCTTTTGATATACTTTATGATATTGAAATTGCTAAAAATCTAAGTTTCTATCAAATTATATTATTAGAACTTGCTCTTAAATAACTCGATAAACTTATTATTAAAATCGAATTAATATAATCACATAAATCTTTTAAATGTTTAACAATCCGTCGTATATAATTTGTATTAAAAGAATTGGACATAGATTCAATAAAATGTCATTTTTAGTATTTCTAGTAACATAACATATTTTTAAAGATAATATAGAATAATGTAAGTACTTATTAAGTAGATTAATTATAAAAAACATCTCAAACGTTGTTCAATTTTGCAATTATAGCCCAAATTTCAGAAAGTAACAATTAAATGTTCAATTTTTCAATTTTTTTAATTATAGCCCGACATTAGTGTTTTCATTAAGTTTACTTACGTGATTTGTCACGTATTTCAGAAACCCTAACTATTAATACATGTCAGACAAAATTAACACAACTAATAAAATTAATGAAACGAAGTCGTTTAATCACAAGTTGATAATGAAGGGAACAAACTGAAAACGAAGGGTCAAGATATCAGGACTGTGTAATCTGATTTAAGGATTAAACTACGTCATTTTTTAACAACGATGTTGTTTTAGTTATGTAATTAAACGCTGTCGTTTTATTAATATTGTTAGTTGTATTAATTTTAACTTACATGTATTAATAGTTAGGATTTCTGGAACACGTAACAAGTCACATCAACAAACTTAATGGAGATACTAACATTGGGTTAAAACTGAAAAAAAATTAAAAGTTTAATCATTTAATTGTGACTTTTTGAAGTTCAAACTATAATTTACTAAATTGAGTATAGTTTGGATTTGTGTTGTAATTAACCCTAAAAACAAGTAAAACCTCAAGTTTGCGTCATTAATTCTAATTTTAAAAATTCATCTTTCGATCATTTAATTCTAAGAAACCATCCAATTATATGAGCAAACTAAGACCACGAAAGATTGCAAAATATCTTCATGGTATATATAGTAGTATCTCTAACCTATGAATGGCTTTACAATAACGTGTTAAATATTATGTAAAAAGCATTATACAATTTTCTAAAATTCTGAAGATGGAAAACATTGCGAAACCTTCAGAAATTGAAACGTCTTGTTCTCCCTTCTTAAAAGATATTCTGCCCTTTCCTAAAGCTTCCCCTTAATCGTTGTCTTAATAGCAGTTACAATCCAACTCCATTTCCAATCTATGAATTCAGAATTTGATAATATACGAAATTCAATCTCGATTTAAAGTATGCCAGCGTGATCAGACATATAAATAAAGGATGACAACGAAACTAAATATTGTTTGAATGCTATATTATAAATTGCATCAGCATAAATAGGTAGAAGCTGAAAACAAATGGTAAACAATCTTTGTGGAACTTCCAAGTCTTTTACAAGTTGAATATTGCATGTAGGATGACTTCCATTTGCATTATACAATATTGATACTCCACAGCTATACACAACTGTGGTGGTTTCATCTTGGAAGAGTCAAACTTTTCTAAGACCCATGTCTATCCATATCAAATCAAATTATTTGGAATTTAATCCCTGGTTTAAGGACACTACATAATAGCATCTAACTCTTAATTAAAATGTTCCTTAACAAAGGAACACAACCAGAGTAACTATCATAGGAATTGGGATGGACACACCGAGTACGTTGCAGAGAACAACTGAGGCTGAACACTAGGCAGGCATTCGTGAAATCCTATGCTTCTTCCTACTATTGCAATGTTTTTGCACAGCACTCATGAACAGGTTTAAATCGCATGTCATTACCATACATGAGCTTCCTGACCAGAGATGCTAACACAAATTTTCATCCGTTTTCTACATAGTACGGTAAAAAAAAAAAAAAAAAGAGGGAGAGAGAAATATCCATGTAGGCACTCGTCTTTGTATAAGGTACAAAAGAATACAAGAAGTACCAGCCCTAGCAGTGATGTAATGTGTAGAAACAATAAGCTATAATAAGTAACAAATCATCACCGATAAACAAAGTATTGATCTCCCCTCTACTAAGTTCCATCCATCTTTTACAGCACTGCAATGGAAGTCCTCGCTAGACAAAATGGATAAGAGCAACCAAGGCATGCCTAGTTTCTCTAGCATGATAAACTTGAAAGGGACAAATTTAGCTCATGAAAAGAAAGATCGATCAAGGGAACTGGAATGAACCTCCAATTTGGTTGGTACCTGATGGTGGCTTGATTGCCACCCAAAGGAGGGATATGGTGATTGCGATGAGTCCTGACCACACAAACACGATTGTAGGTGTCCTTCCCCTTCTTCCCATCAAGCCCTTAGCAAAGGGGTAGAGATGAGCCAAGACCCAGAAGCTGAAGAACACCCCACCTATTAAACGGCTCCACTGAGGTATAACACTGTAGATTGTCCGGCTAAATCCAATAGCTATCGCAATTAAGTTAACCATCATTATGGTGATTGGTGGTATCATCAAGGATGTCCATTTAACAATGTACAGATCAGCAAACTCATCATCCACATCATCACCACCTGATTTTGAAGTCAACGTGAATGAAATTTCAATTCCAGCCATGACTTTCAAGAGCCCCTGAAGAACTGCAGCAAGATGGGCACTAGTACCTCCAATCAACCAAAATTGCTCATTCCTCCACCACTCTTCTAGCTCAATGCTGGACCATTTGACCTCTAGCACAGCAAGTAGGCACAGAGTCACAGTGATGGTCAGTAAGTAAGTGAGGAAAGTCACGTTGAGAGTTTGAACAATGAACTGGCCTGAGAAGAGGGAAAGTGCAGGAAGGAAGCAGTAGACAATCAGGAAGATAGAGGTGAAAGGGTAGATTCCCACATTGAGATATGCTATTCTTTGCAAAATCTTCATCTTAGGGCTGGCTAAGAGGGCATTGTTGCGGGAGAAGAAAATCTCAACAGACCCAGTAGCCCACCTTAGAACTTGATGAAGCCTGTCAGTAAGATTGATTGGAGCAGAGCCACGAAATGCATCACGCTTGGTGACACAATATACCGATTTCCATCCTCTGTTATGCATCCTATACCCAGTTACAACATCTTCAGTAACAGAACCATAAATCCACCCTATCCGCTGTCCCCACTCAGTCTTATCTTCATACCAGCAAGAGATTACACTGATTGCCTCTGCAACAGTAGATGCATCGAGAGGCTCACGAGGAATGGTAAGAGCACCAGGCGGACGTCCATTCTTAACAGCAGGGTGATCCGCGAGAGGGCGACCTTGAAACTCTGCAATTGGAATTGAATCAATAAGAAAAGCTGAGTTGCCGAACTTCTTTGGAAACAGGGAAAGATTCATCTCCTCATCATCAGAATCACCCATTCTTAGTGCCCTGTTCTCCTCAGGGGTATTTGCAATTGAAGAATGTTTCTTGCGACGAGAAAAGCAGCAACTGCAGCATCCTGGGTGATGTTCTTTCGATCGTGGTGGGTCAAATCCATAAATTGCGATCCTTCTAAATAAGCACCCAGTTCCAACATAGACTGGCCCCATAAGACCATCAAGGGCACGCATGTTCACATCAAAGAATACAGTGTTGTGGTTAGCATATCGATCAGAAGGGTCAATACCCTCGAACCTCTGAGGGAACTGGACATAACAGATGCGGTCACCTCCTCGATCCATCATGAAGCACATGCCTTCCCTGAGGGCCTGAGAGTTGTAAATGTAGTGGTCACAGTCAAGGTTGAGGATGAAAGCACCATTAGACATAATGGCGGAGGCTCGAACAAGTGCATTCATGGCCCCTGCCTTCTTGTTGTGATCATAGCCTGGACGCTTCTCACGAGAAACATAGACAAGTAATGGGAGACGTATATCTACATCATTTAGGTCCACTATCCTTGCGTCATCAGCAGTTCCAAGTAGTGGTTCATCACTAGGAGGTTTCAACATCACCTGCATCATGTGAAATAAAATCATCATCATTTTCATTTTTCATAGCCCTCTCTTTGTGTGTGATTTTTCATGCGTGATGGGTGCTTTGGTATTATGTTTAAGAAATAAAAATACTATAAAGACTTCCTCTTGCAATATCTATAGTATATAAATCAGATGGGATTAATTTCAGTCCATTTCAAAATTGGAATAACAGACAAATTTGGTATCAACCTCACACCTGTATTATACCAGAATGGTCACCCCTAGCATGCTCAGATGAAGGATTCACCCATGTTCCTGGCCAATGCGTACCATCAGCCATCCACGTAGCTTTTGGAATCTTAACAGTCTCCACAGCTTCATCTTCCCTGTTTTCTCTCTGAAGCTTCATAGCCTTGATTTCTTCCCGAGCATGGTATGCATCAGAGCGGCGACGAATAGAATCTGGCAAGCCATTAATTCTGACCTTGAATTCATCATATTCACGCTTCAATCTTCTGCGATCCTTTACAAAATCTGGTCGAACTTTGTTCTTGTAAGGGTCCCTCTTTAAATTGAAGTAAGATTCAGGATTCCTTGGCTCAATATTATGTTTACGACAAAATGGAACCCATATGTTAGCAAAACTTGCAGCTTCTGCCATAGCCTCAAACGTCAGAAGTGCACCACCATCATCAGAAACATAACAAGCAAGCTTTTCAACAGGGTAATCACAAGCTAGAATTGACAAGATTGTGTTTGCGGTGACAAGAGGTGGCTCTTTCTCTGGATCTGCAGTAGACACAAAGACATCTATGCCAGGGAGATCAGATTTTCCTGTGGGATTGCTGGGACTGGATGTTTCAAATTTCTCCTTCAAGACATTAAGGTCTGTAGCACGATTAATTGGGCACAGCTTGGGCAGTTGGTCAAGAAGCCAAGAAAAAGCAAACCAAATCTCACAAACAATTGACATTCCCCAAAGCCAAATTGCATCATAGTTGGGATGGCTGACCCTCCATTGTAAAAATAATCCAAGGGCAACGATGCGAATAAAAACAAGAAGCCTGCATGAATAGATGCACAGAAATCATAAGTGAAAATCATCATTATGGCTGAGTGGCACCCAAAAAAATAATAAAAAAACTAACATTTATATTCACATTTTATTAAATATTTAACTATAAGATGACAACCAAAGTTAGAAGTATTCAAATGTAAGTTTACAAGTCAAGGGAATCACTTTCCTGCTAATCAAATTGAAGATTATTTAGGGAGTTGTGTGCAAATAATACATGTTGGTCACTCTGACTTCTGTTAAAGTTCTTGCATGCGAAAATTATAGTCTCAGTCTCTTGTAGCACCACGCAATAAAACAAAGAATGATATAAACTAAAAACTGAAAATTGACAGTTAATGAATATTGCTGTGCATCAATATGGGACGTTTGACTTAGCAAAGTCATTTCAAAACAGTGATAGACTATCAGATCCCTCTGGATGTTACAGGGCAGTATAAATAAGGTTAAAAAAAACTATACCGGTATGGGCTAATTACAGCAGCTGGTATCTTCAGTTTCCGAGTAAGTGGCCTCCATGGTTTGTTCATCAACTCCTTGGGCTCCGCAACATCATCTTCTTTAACCCCAAAGCTGCCATCATTTGGCCATATAGCATTCCCATAACCATAAGTCCCCCTTGTTTCAAATAGCCATCTATTATGATCAAAATCTCCAGTCTGGCTCCTCATCAATACTGACTTTGTTGACTTCATAAGTGACAGCCTCCTCTCCATTTTTGAAGCAGTGCCTGGGGGAGGAAGTGGAAGAGGCCTTCCATTATCTACAGCAATTTCATCCAATTCGGTGTTTTTATATGGTTCTTTACAACCCGGACAGATTCCACCCCCAGTTTTCACAGCATCGATATAGCAGTCCCTACAAATTTTAAAATCACACTCACAGGGAAGTATATCAATTCCACGCTCATCACTCATTACTTTTGCATCACAACCTGGAATTGCACAGGAAGATCCCCTAGCACCAGCCATTTGGGGATGGCTTGTCTCAGAATCAATCACTTTGTCCATTAGGTGTGCACGCGTAACACTATTAAAGCCACCTGTGAAAAGTGAATTTGATACATATTGCTCCTCAACCTTTTGTGAGATGGATGGATCTATAGGTTGATTGTCAGGGGTAGGTGGTATGTGCACTGTATAATTCATGAAATCGTGACTGCTTAATTCACTATCAAGATCATCCCTTGAATAGCTGACATAACGGCCCGAGGAGGTTCTCCGGCCAAATGTGACTGTAGGAGGCAACGGTGGCTTCTGAGAATCAGTGGCATCAGAACTTATTGATAGATTTGATCGGCTAAGTTTAAATGATTTTGACGCCATAGTTCAACAATAACGCTGATGTTAATTCAGCTCCTGAGATCAATAAAAGTTACATCTCCATAAAAATTTTGAAAGAAACATCTCAGATCCTAGATTCAAATAAAAGCTCTTAAGCAACAACTTGACATCTACTTGGTTGTCAACAGCTTATATTGACCAGTCTATTTACAGATCAATAAAATTAACAACAGATCATGATAAATTAGAGCATCTGATTACCCAACTACGGAAAAGAACTATCAACATAAACTGTTCAAAAGGTTACTTAAGGTTCAAAACAAGTCCAAATATTCGAGAAGAAACCGGACAGCCTATCTGACATGTTGAAGCAATCTACAGATCAATTGAATCTCGATTTAATGGGCAAGAGAAATGCGCTATAAGGGGGAGAGACTCAACAATCGCCAACAAGCTCGCGCCAAAGTGACAGCAGAGTAGAATTGAACTTAACTGGTTATTGCCAAAAAACACAATGAGATGCGTAAGATCAAAACCACGTTCCTTTCTTTGGCCCGAAATTTTCTCGGCGAACGAACACGGTAGCAAAAGAAAGGTAGTAATCAGCTAAAACTAAATCAAAGTCTTAGTATTCCAAAAGGAAGTCCATGTAAAGAAGAGCACAGACAAAAACACTTCAAGGAAGAAACAATAGTGTCTTTTCCAACTTGAAAAGGAAAAGACTTAGGATCCGGAATCTCATTGCACCAAGATACCAAAGCAAAGAAAGAAACTTTTCAAAGCTATACCATGCCACCTTTCTTAAGCAGGGAAAAAAAATATCCAACAATGTACTCACAAAAAAAAAAGTAGCTTCATAAAAGAAAAGGGGTGACTCAGTCCATATGGCTTACAAAAGGATAACAAAGGAAGCAGAGCAACAGAGATCGACTGGTCTTGGTTGTCAAACACTAGAGAAAGCGATCTTCAACAGAATGAAAAAGCCCATGATCAGAGCAATATGGAGAGAGAAACGAAGAGGGCCTACCAAGCACTAAGGGAGGGGAGCTTGCTTATACAAAGTTATTTTATGAGAAAAATGAATGGGATTGAGATGTGGTTTTCTTTTTTACTAATATTCAATTTTAGAGAGAGAGATTCTTGGTTTTGGAACAGAAACATAGAACGCGTTAAAAGGCAGAACTGGATGGTGTTCCAATTTTTGTGTGTTTGCGTTGGATAGATGGGAGTAGTTGAAGCTTTGGACCGGGCGAGAAAAAATTCTTACTTGCGTTGGGACCAAACGGAGTAAACCCAGGAACTGCGACTTTTTCTTAAATGCAAAAGATTAGGAGTGTGTTTTCTTCCAACCCACCAAACCAATAAATAAAACTGTTTTTGACTTCTAAGTTTCAAATTGATTACCATGCATTTTTTCAAAAATGCTGTTGTCATATTCCAAAAAAAAAAAATAACGGGTTGAATGAAATTACCTGGTATAGGTATAGCAATGAAAACTTATATTACTTTCATATAATTCAACTTGCTTATAAACATTAGAAAGTTGGCATAATTATCTAGTTATGCTAAAACAAACTATCCACATTCAGATATATTTTTCTCTAATGTTAGACATTTTTCATAAAGTTGACAACTAATTGCATTTTATTGACTTTCAATAACTTATCGATTAAGTTTTGTGAATTTGATCCGGATAAAAATAATAAAACGACTCAATAAATGATCTAAGTCAATGAGTCAAAGTTTAGGAGGAAAATAGGCCTCAATTAGTGTTAATCGGACTCATATTGGACTTGTGATGAAGAAGCTCAATATAGAAGTTATATAAATAGGTTAAGATCTCCTGTAATTGCTCATATCATTCGTAAGTATATTGATTATCTAAAAGGTTAAAAGAGCTTATATTTTGAGAAAATTGTAGAAAGGCATTGACCACGTCCTAGTGAGAAGATTTCGTAAAGGTCCTAGTTGATTGAAGCTTATTTTGGCTTCAAAAAGACCTCCAAACTTATGATGTAACTGAAAATAAATATTTTTGCATTTACTTAATTTATTTCCCTGTCACGTAAGATTCGGGACACATAATAAGGTTCATGCTACATGTTACATATGGTATCAGAGCAGTTATGTGATCAGGTGGCTATAAACAATTTTTTTTCAGTTTTTATTCATAAGGGTTTCTGAGGCTTGTTATTCGGTTTTCGATTTTTTCACATATATGGATACATAAAAATGAACATGTAGTTAGCTATAAAAAACGGGTCAAAAATGACCCATAGAATGCGAAAAATCAACTTAAAACTTGCCAAAATCGCCTGTCATTAGAAAGGGTGGAGCACACGTGCCTGATGGCGTAGATTATCACCATTGAGGCAGTTTGGTGGGCGCATGGCGTTGCGTGCTCTAGCAAGACGGGCACACGTAGCTCCACCACATTTCGGACACACTGCCCTATGTCCAAGCGGTGGCATCGGGATAGGCGCATAAGTCACACACACCTACCACGTGTCCCGACGAGTGGTGCATATGGTGAGGACATGTGTTTAGCACTGTGATGCACACGTTAGACAGGATAGGCACATTCTCATGTGAGACGTATGCGCCGAGTAGTGGTTCAGCACGACGATGCGCGTAGGGCATGTATAAGGCTTGCGTGCGTGCAGTGCACACTTCACAAGCATATATGCACCCCTGACATCACAATGACATCTCATTGACATCAGCGCACAGTAAAATGTTGACACCAGCTCTATAGTGACTATGCTGACATCAGTACCAGGAAAAAAATTAGAATTCTCATAAGGGTACCCCTGGTTCTTTTAGGTCACTTTTCAAGTTAAGAGAATTTTTAAATTACTTTTAATTTTTTTTTGGATTAATTATAATAGTGATTTCATTAAAAAAGGAATTAAGGCATTCTAAAGTTATTTTTGAGTGAATTTTCATGCTTTGAAATTCATATGAGAGAGACGCTTAAAGTTTTCGTGTCTTATATGGTAGGTTTAATGTTCGGTAACACACGATAGTCGCTCTGATTAAGGTTTTTTACTATGAAAATCTCAAATAAAATTTAATGACAATGTTTTCAACACCAGTATATGATAATTTGACTATGCATTTGGTTTTTTTTGTATTTATTGATGTTACATTTTTACGTACTGTATGCCCATATAGAATATGAGGATAACATAAGGATGTATTCCTTGTGTTTGTGGATCGTTTGGATACTAATGAGGATGTAGTCACCATAGTAGCCTTTCAAATTAGTATTTGAATTTGCTTGCATGATGGGGGATGTCTCTGGTCTCATGTTTGGTTATTTTACCCACAAGTGTTTGCCTTACATAAGGTTTTTAGATGTGCATAAAAACATTAGATGGAGAAAAGTTGTTGCTTAAATGATCTATTCACCTACAAGTGGTAATGTCATATAAGTTGATGATGTGTACTCTGATCCCTTTTATATAGAGGTCTAATTGCATATGTTATTTATTTAGCCCACAGATGTTTCATAATATATGTGATCAGATTTTCGATATAGATACTTTTTTAACGCTTTGAGTATCACTATTATCCTACATTTGTGCTAATTTTTTCATTATTTTTTGCAGTTACATTTTCTGTCAACAATGCTATCACCGTTGAAATCCTTTTCAATTTTAAGAAGTGGAAGAAGGATATCGAGTTTGTCTTGGAGATGGCGGACATCAACTTGGTCATGCTAACAAAGAGACCTTCTCTATTTACGGACATTAGCTTGGAAGTTGATAAGGCAACCTTTGCAATTTGGGAGCGGTCAAATAGGATGTACTATTTTACTATCAATAGGTTAATCCCATATCATCTGTTGAGTGAACTTCCAGACACCACTATAGCAAAGGAGTTTATAGACAATGTTTCCCAAAGATATAAGGTCTCATCCAATGCTAAGTTGAGCACCTTGATTAAGGATCTGTTCTCCATAAGGTATACTAGAGAAGGAGGTGTAATGGAATACATTATAAGAATGGTCTACCTTCAGAGTAAACTAAAAGCACTGGATATTCCCATTCCTGATACATTGATAATGCATCAAGCACTTAATACTCCCCATGAGAGTTTGAAATGCTGGTCACTTCATACATTTCCCAATATGAGACTTGGGATATCAATGCCTTGATTTTCCGATGTGTTACAGCAGAGGAGAAGTTGAAGGGCACTCCTCATATAACCTGGTATGCAGCCAAAGGCAAAAGGAAGGCTAAGTCTTAAAAGTTCAAGGTTAAGAAATCCAAACCCTTTTTGCATATATAAACTTATTAGTCTAGCATTATAAAGGGTCCATAAGATTTAAAGAACATGAAGTGCTTTTTTTTTAAGAAGAAAGGGCATAGGAAATCTGACTGCCAGAAGTACGAAATCTAGAAAGTCAAAGAGGAGTTATTAGGTAATTGCTCGGCTTATATGATTCATGAATTCAATATAACTATAACCACATCCAATTCTTTTTGGTTAGATAATGGAGCATCTAATCATATTGCTTCCACAATGCAAGGGTTCAAATCGACAAGAAGGCTGACTAAATTAAAGGAGAAGTTGATGGTCGAAATAATAAAGAAGTTGACATTTTTATGTAGGGAATGTAGGTTTGAATCTCGATACGAAGTTTGGAATTATTTTACGAGGCACATTTTATATACCGTCTTTTAGACGGAATTTGATCTCTGTGTTAGTTTTGGACAAAGAAGGTTATCATTTTGTAATTGATACTGCAGTTGTAAATATATCTATCAATGCAAAACATATCGAAATTGCCTTCTTGTCTTACGGATTATATAGAATGTGTCTTCCCCTAATGAAATGTATGCTTCTTTTTATATTGCTGAACCTATTACTTATAGGAGATCTCTGATGAAGGAAACTTCATAAAAGTTACGGCATAAACACTTAGGCCACATTTCCAGAGATAGGGTTGAGAGATTAATAAAGGAAAAGATTCTCCCAACTCTAGATTTTGGTGATCTGGAAATATGTGTTGATTTTTGTGGAGGTAAGTTGACTGAGATAAAGAAAAAAGGGGTTAACTCGTACTTTTGTCTTGTTAGACCTTATACAGACATTAGTGGACCCTATAAAGCTACATTACATAATTCTAGATATTTTCTAACATTTATAGATGATTATTTCTATTACGGTTAAGTGTTCTTGATAAAGAAAAAGTTTGAAATTCTTGATAAGTTTAAGATCTTTAAGATTGAGGTTGAGAACTAATTAGAAAAATCAATCAAGATTGTCAGATCTAACTGGGGAGGAAAGCGCTATGGCAGACATGGTGTTGCAAGATAAGAAAAAGTTTCGTTTTTCAGGTATTTGGAATCGGTTGCCTGGTAGTCTTGAGCAAAATAATGCCGTTGAAAGGCGTAACCACACCCTAAAGAGCATGATAAGGTCAATGTAGAGCAAGACTAACCTACCTGATTACCTTTAGGTGAAGCTATTAAGAAGACATTGTATATATTAAATAGAGTCCCAAGAAAGTTAGTGTCTAAGACACCTTTTGAACTCAAGAAAGGGTGGAAGCTAACCATTTCACATATTCATGTATGGAGCTTCCCTAAAGAGGTAGTATGGTTATATAATCCTTATGAACAAGTTTAATCTCCTTTTACTCATTGCTATCTGGTAGGATATCCTCACCACTATAAAGATTACAGATTTTATTGTAGAGAAAGGGGGCTAAAAAATAGTGGAATCACAAATGGCTAAGGTTTTTAGAATACGATCTGCATGATGAGGATGGGCCCTCTTACCCTTTAAAAGGTAGTAAGATGGATACTACAATTATTTCATATTCGTCGCTTATACAGTTAGGTCCAGTGGATCAAGGTCTAAGTACCATGCTTGTATAGGAATAGGAACCTATACCTGTATAAACAAAGATTCCTAGGGTACAAGAACTAATATAAATGTGTAAATCCACTACAGAGAGATGACATGCTATCTCATTTGACCACATATTCTATTTAGGTGAACAAGGCTATGATATAGGACATATTGTGGATCCAGTTACTTTTACAGAAGTTGCTTTCTAGACCCCATACAGACTTGTGGTAGGAAGCAATAAAGAATGAGATGCAATCTATACAACACAATAAGTTATAGGAGTTGGTTGATTTGCCTCAACATTGCAAACCCATTAACTACAAATGGATCTTTAAGACCAAGAAGGACACTCAAGGTTAAGTTAATTAGTTTAGGCTCGGTTGGTTACCAGAGGGCTCACTCAGAGACAAAGGAGTTGACTTTAATGTTACCTTCTTTCTCATATCCTCGAAGGATGCATTCAGAGTTATTATGACAATAATAACTCATTATGGCATAGAGTTACATCGGATGGAAGTTAAAACTGCTTTCCTGAATGGTGACCTTTATGAAGAGGTCTATATGAAGCAATCTAAAGGATTTTAGGATCAAAGAGTGACCAACAAGGTTTACAAATTGACCAAATCAATATACAGTTTGAAACAGGCTTCCAGACAATGATACCTAAAGTTTGATAAATTTCTGACTTTTTTTGTTTTTGTGAAAAACAAAGTTAAAAGATGCTTATATTATAAGGTCAAAGGGAGCAAAGTCATCTTCCTACTGTTATATGCAGTTGATATTGCTCGCGTCAAATGACTTGACCATGTTGCATGAAGTTAAGCAACTTTTGGCCAAGCATTTTGACATGAAAGATATTCATGAAACATCTTTTGTCTAGATATATAGATTCACTGAGATAGATCTCATCACTCATTAGGCCTCTTGCAAAGAGAATACATTGAGCGAGTGTTACAAAGGTTTAATATGGTTGACTGTAGACCTATTATAGCACCAATCTCTCATAGAGAGAGATTTTTTAGCACAGTGTCTAAAAAATGAAGTTGAGAGGGAGGCTACGAGGAATGTTCTGTACTTTAGTGCAATTGGAAGCCTAATGTATGCCCAAATGCGCACTAGGTTGGACATTGTATTTACCGTTAGACTGCTGGATCGATATTTGGCTAACTTAGGTATAGACTATTAAAATGCAGTCAAGCGAGTATTGAGATACCTAAAGGGCACTAAGAATTATATGTTGACATATAAAAGGATCAACAATCTAAGCCTCGTAGGGTATACGGATTCTGAGTTTGCTATATGTCCGAATGATCACAAGTCCACTTTAGGTTACATCTTTATGTTAGCAGATGATACGATATCGTGAAAGAGTGTCAAGTAGATACTAGTGACTTCCTTAACTATGCATGTAGAGTTTGTTGCATACCATGAGGCTACTTCACAGCTAGTTTAGCTTAGAAACTTAATTTTTGAGTTGTTTTTGGTAAATTCGATAGCTAAACCCAGTTGGTTGTATTGTGATAGTCTTGTTGTTGTGTTGTTTAGTAACAACAATAAGAATATCATAAGGTCTAAGCATTTTTTGTCAAAAAAATACTTAACCGTTAAGGAGTTGATACAGAAAGGTGGATTAAGGAGATGCTAGCTGATCTTTTAACTAAAGGACTTCGCCCACTTATGTTTGAAAGACATGTATCCAGCATAAGTGTGTTAAAGTCCTTATATAGTGTTAGTTAGGGATCGTTATATTTGCTCCTTATATGTTTGTACATTTTTTTATGTATTATGACACTATGATTGTTTATTAATTAAGACGTTTATCTTTTTATCCTCAGTAATACATGTTATTAGGTAAAGTCATAATACATGTGAAAGTCTTAAGATCTGTGTCGATCTTAAACATTTTAAAGGTCATTAGACATATATACAGATTGACCTTGAGCTGATGTCATTGAAATACTTACATTTTAATATGGATATCCATAAGTTTTTAACATGACATAGGAGCATATAAGTTTTTAATCGCATAAAGATTCTCTAATGTAGTTTAGTATTTGGTTAGAAAACATAAAAGTTTTTTTTAATGCAGTTTAGTATTCAATAAGAGAAAACAAGATTTCTTTGGTGCAGTTTAACATATGCAGTTTATCATAAGGTTTAGGGAAATCAAGACCTACAAACTAAAGATGATATATATTAGATCATACATGTATCATCCTATTTTGCCACACTCTATTTTCTCATTCATGTTAGTAAGGTATTAGATATGTGTGATTATATTAGACTTATGTCACACATGACATATATGTTTATTGTTTTTCAGTATCAAAAGTCTTGCGGGACAGAATGTTGGACTTTCATTATCTTTGGATCAAATGTTTTAATTTTTAAACTTGGTACCAATTTAGTAGTGTAGCTTAACTGGATTTTTAAAACTTTTTTCAAACTTGAATCAATATCACAATTACTTACTGTTCAAATGGAGAATGTTAAACATTTTTACAAAGTTG
Source organism: Erythroxylum pedicellare (assembly GCA_027563575.1). Classification (NCBI taxonomy): domain Eukaryota; kingdom Viridiplantae; phylum Streptophyta; class Magnoliopsida; order Malpighiales; family Erythroxylaceae; genus Erythroxylum; species Erythroxylum pedicellare. Next base: position 18,096,520 of record JAOQMP010000006.1, read on the forward strand.
GACAACAATTAATTGCATTTTATTGATTTTCAATAACTTATCGGTTAAGTTACGTAAATTTGATTAAGATAAAGATAATAAAGTGGCTCAATAAATGATCTAAACCAATTGGTCAAAGTCTAGGAAAAAATGGACCTCAATTAGTGAGAACTAGACCCATATCGTGCCTATGATAAGGAAGCTTAATACAGAAGCTATATAAATAGGTTAAGGTTTCCTGTAATTACTCATATCATTCGTAAGAATCCGGATTTTTTGACCCGTTAAAATAGCTTATGTTTTGAGAAAACTGTAAAAAAGTGTTGACCACATCCCTGTGAGAAGTTCTTGCAGAGGTCCCGGTTGATTAAAGCTCGTTTTGGCCTCGAAAAGCACCTCCAAAAGTATGATGGAACCAAAAACAAGTATTTCTATATTTACTTCATTTATTTTCCTTTCACGTAACATCTGAGACATGTCATAAGGTTCATGCTACGTGTTACATATCAAAGTTGATTGGGAATGTATATCTAAATTGACAAAATAAGAGCTCTCGCATTACTTAGTAAGATAATATTCTAAGAGTTAGGAAAAAAACGTCATTAATATTATGTTAACAAAGAGCCTAATGTAGAAATCAAACTCATGTTAAGTAGAAGTTTGTATTTAAACTTTTCCTTTTACAAATAAAATAAGGTATGTTTGAAAATCAAAATAAGCAAATCTAAGAGTCACGTGAATTCTCATGCATGAATAAAATTGATAAAGTTATTTTAAAAACATATGCATCAAAGAGAAACAAAATCCAATAATACGTGTCTATACAAAGGATTTTTAACATCAAAAAGAGGTATTTTCTAAATTTTTTATTAGTACTCATTTGCCATTTCCCATTAAGTGAGATTTGAAATGGCTTGATTGGTAACATTGCAATTCGAAAAGTATACAAGGACTTACCAAAACATAAGGAGAACGGTAATGCCTATGCTTTTATCAAAGAAAATAAATACGTTATTTGAAGTAAGACCATGCTTAACATAAAAATAATTTCTTTTCAAAAACAAAAGTCAATGCACTCAGAACGGTTGGACATGTAGGAGATGTTGGCACCGCTAACTAAAATGGAAAAAGACATAAATGGGTATCCAACATTATTGTGTTTGGTTAATAATAATAATAAACAATTTATAAAAAAACTTATTTTTATGCTTTATAAACCATCTTTGACCATAAATTTAATCCTTTTTTAATAGAACATTTTTATCGTAACCACAATAACAGTGAAAGATTACTAATATATCTTATGATTCGATTCCCCTCCCCTATTGCTTAAGATAAGAAATTATCAATGTTTTAAAAATCGGATCGGACATCGAATCGGTCGAAGGAAAGGTTTAAGGTTTAGAGGTTGAACCGGTAGTGAACTATTATAAAATCAGTATATAATAAATAAGAAGTAAAACCTATAAGAATAAGTAGAAATAAAATATTTTATGGAAATAAAAATACACTAATGTCTATTATTATATAATGAATTAATAATAAATAAATATGAGTCTCATATAAATATTAAAATAATAATAATAATTAAAATTGCATTTCTGAAGGAGGTTGTGTCTCATCATCGTCAAAAGCTCCAAATTCTCCAACGCTATTTAAATATTCGTAAACTATGTTTTCATCTAAAATATTTACATTAACTTCTTCTACTACGTTAAAATAAATTACAAATTACACTACAAGACTTAAGACATTTAATGACGATTGTTTTGTGACAAACTCGTATTTCGTCACAAATACGAGGGTTTTTGTGACAAGAAAATGGATTGACACTATTGTTTGGACTAACTGTGATAATTTATTTTTTTGTCACTAATACAATAGTAATTGTGACAATTTAATATCTTCCACAATTAATTTGTCACCATTAATATATTAATAGTGACAAATTTTCGTTTATCACAAAGTTTTGTCATTAAAAGTCTATGCAATTTGGCGCCAAAATGATTTTGGCGGGAATAAATTGTAATTGTGACGAAACATATGTTAGTAACAACTATTTTTTATTTGTTGTGACAAAACTTAGTTTGGTTACTAATATTTTTTTCTTTTTGTTACGAAACGGTTAATCGTCACACAATATTTTATTTGTTGTGACAAAACATTTTGTCAATAAATATTCAATTAACTAGTGTCTACTTTATAATGTCACAATAACCGAACTATAACTACGGTCACAAATATTCGTAATATAGTTACAATTTTTTTGTGACTAACTATTATTGTCATCACAAATACGATATTTTTTAGTGCCAAGACAATTGATTGACACTATTGTTTGGATTATCTGTGATAATTTAAAATTTTGTTATTAATAAAATGATAATTATGTCAATTTAGTATCTTTCACAGCTAAATTGTCACTATTAACATATTAATAGTGTTAAACTTTATTTTATCACTAATATTTGTAACTAAAAGACTATGAAATTTGTCGCAAAAATAATTTTGGCGGGAATAAATTGTAATTGTGACAAAACATATGTTAGCAGCTAATATTTTCTATTTGTTGTGATAGAATATAGTATTGTCGCTAGTATTTTTTTTGTTACGAAATTGTTAATCGTCACACAATATTTTACTTGTTGTGACAAAAAATGTTAATTAGTGTCTACTTGATATTGTCACAATAACCAAACTAAAACTACGGTGACAACTATTCGCAATTTAGTGACAATTGTTTGTGACAATATGTTTTTCATCAGAAATATTTTTGTCACTAAAGTCTATGAAATTTGGCGGTAAATTTTTTTTGGGGGAATTAATTGTAATTATGACAAAAACATATGTTGATGACTGATATTTTATTTTTATTGCAACAAAACATTATTTTGTCACCAATATTTTTTCTTGTTGTGACGAAACGGTTTATCTTCACACAATGTTACTAATATTTTTTCCAGCCTGGAAAAGCTTCGAGTCAAACTGTCATATTTTTTCTTATTACCATTCCTATTGACAATCGATTTGTTTGGGATTGTTTAAATTAAAATTTTATCTTAACTTTTAAAATTTAAAATTAATTTAATTTATTAATTCCAAACAATACCCGACTAATTTATTACAATTAATTTGACTTAAAAATTCGTTTTGTCCAAATTTAAGTTAATCAAATTATATTTAATTTATTTAATTTGTTTCAAGCATTTATTTTCAAAATATTAAACTATAAAAATATTAGTCAAAATTCAATATTTCGTTGATTGAGCAACTGCTTTCCAATTTCACATTTTTTGTCCAAGAAATAATTTGTCATCCTATGGTTTGCTTATAGAGAAGTAAATGAATGAAAACAACTAAATTACTTAGTCTGTTTACCTAATTGAATGAAAACATCCAAATTACTTAGTTGCGGTGAATGCTATGCCCTGTTCTCCACTTGCTTATGTTTCCATCAAAGCATTACTGGTTCTCTGGCATTATCGTTTAGCACATCCTAGGAAATTTGTTATGGTTGCACTTCATAGATAGTATTGCGTGTATCTTGTCCTCAAACTCTAGAGCAAACCAACACTGCCTAGAGGGTGCATCGCACTATTCTCAATTCAGTTTAATACAATATATGTTGTAGGTATAATGCTGCAAATTCAAGAAGGTTATATATGGATCTCAACAACTTTCATACAATACACTTAAATAATGGTTACTCACATGTAGATTCAACTAAAGAAGGAATTGAAGAGAATGAAAATTCAACTATAAGTGCAAATCCAGATGTGTGGAATTTAGGAATGAACATCAAACCAAAAACAACGTGGAATGAACATGAATGTGGGATGCAAATCCGAAAGTTTGAGTTTTGACAAAGTACTATGTATAATGCTGCAAATTCAAGAAGGTTATATATGGATCTCTACAACTTTCATACAATACACTTAAATAATGGTTCCTCACATGCAGATTCAACTAAAGAAGGAATTGAAGAGAATGAAAATTCAACTATAAGTGCACTACTCAAACAAGGATCACTGCAAAATTGGAAGTTATATAAGATCATGTAACCCATCGTAACATTGCAAAATCTTAATTGTACCATTGCAAAAAATGATGCCATAACAACTTGTCCACCCTCTTGTCCACTTATACCAACTCCAACATCATCCATTTGAATAATTGAAACAAAAAATTGCATCTGAAAAGCAGCCACCCATTTGAAAAAATTACATCTGACAAGCACAACCTGAAAAACTAAAAACATCAGCCATTTGAATCAATGTATGCAGAATTTGATAATAATTCTTCAACAGCAGTACAAAATGATATGTAAGTGATATCATTTCAGGTCAAGTTCAAGACAAGTGAAATCTAATATAATATCATGTAACCCATCATAATTGCAATGTCCATGCACCAAAAGAAGAGGAACCAAAAATCTGAATTGTTCCATTTCAAAATTTGATGCCATAACAACTTGTCTACCCTCTTGTCCACTTATACCAATTCCAACATCAGCCATTTGAATCATTGAAACAAAAAATTGCATCTGAAAAGCATAATTAGAATCAGCCATTTGAAAAAATTGCATCTGACAAGCACAACCTAAAAAACAAAAACATCAGCCATTTAAATCAATGTATGCACAATTTAATAATAATTCTTTAACAGTAGTACAAAATTTACAAAACTGTAAGATATGGAAGTGGTATCATTTCAGGTCAAGTTCAAGACAAATGAAATCTAATATAATATCATGTAACCCATCATAATTGCAATGTCCCTGCACCAAAAGAAGGGGAACCAAAAATATGAATTTTTCCATTGCAAAATCTGATGCCATAACAACTTGTCCACCCTCTTGTCCATTTATACCAATTCCAACATCAGCCATTTAAATCATTGAAACAAAAAATTGCATATGAAAAGTACAATTTGAATCATCCATTTGAAAAAATATCATCTGAAAAGCACAATCTGAAAAACAAAAAACATCATCCATTTGAATCAATGTATGTAAAATTTATTGCTCACTGTGCTTTTTCAACAGTAGTGTCAATAGCTATGCTTCTTTTACAGCACTAAAACTAGACTCAAAGATTATTATTATGACAACTAATTTACACAATTCAAGTACATTGACAACTAATTTACAAAATTCGATTATATCAACTAATTCAAAGATTATATCAAGTACATGGAACTTCACTTTTACGGTTATTATGACAACTAATTTACACAATTCGATTGCACATACAACTGATCACTAGAGTTAGATTCACAACCCCTACACCATGCAACAACTGTCAATTCAAAGATTTTGTTGTTAATATAGAAGATGTCACAGACGAGTACATTAACTATTTCTCAAGATACATAAAAGATAAGTATTATGATGGATATACCTACCAAATTAGAGCAATTTTTTGATGGATTCAACAGAAAAAAGATAAGTATCCATGTCGATATTTTGATTCTCCTTGAGCATATTTATGTTTTTCTTTGAGCGGAAGTGCAAAAAATTGCTTTGTAACATCACATAATCTGCTAAGTAATGAGCTTGAAACGCCATGTCCTATGCCTGCAAGAAAGTAAGTCAACTAAAGTATCATTAAGAAACATCAAGTCTCTGAATTGAAGTGAGTAAAATGATTACGAACAAAGTTGGTGAAAATGTTCAATCATTGTCATCGTCGCCTTCCTCATCTTCACTTACTAAATTTGTTTCATCATCATCCATAAAAGTATCTTCATCACAATCAGTTTCTTCATCTTTTCCAGCACTCATAATATCAACATTTAACGAATTTGCTTCAACAGTTGCAGCATCTAGATCAGATCTATCCAGAGATATTGTATCAGTATCATCTTCTAGTGTAGATTCGTGAAGTGTAAAGCCAAAATCTTCATTTTCTTGGCATGGCTCATCTCCTATATCATCATCAGGAAGATCATACAAATCACGAGGCTTTGTCTTGACAACAACCTGCCAATTGAGCTCCTTAATATCTCTTACATAGTAAACTTGTTCGGCTTGAGAAGCTAAAACATATGGCTCATTAGTTTTCAACTTGCGTGTCACATTTACCATAGGAAACCCAAACTTGTCAACCTTATATCCACCTTTATGATACACATCCCACCAGTCAGCCTTAAATAAAATGGTACTGTTTCCCCCATGATAATTTAATTGTATGATATCTATCAAAACACCAAAATAATCCAAATTGTCTGTATTCACATCACCTTTTACAAAAATTCCACTATTTTGTGATTTCAATTGCAAATCTCTATACTTTGTGTTAAACCTCCAACCGTTGATGAGGAAGCTTTTATAACGATTAACTCACTTTTCTGGCCCATAAGCTAAATGCAATAATTGATCACTAACCATTTCACTTCCTTTATCATGCAATTCAGTCACCTATCATAAGTAATGGGCATTAAATATTTATATTATATAAATTATAATTTATAAAAAGTTATAGTTGAAAATATATATATAGTACTTACATATTTCTTGAACCACTGATGAAATTCTTTTTGATATCTTCTTTCTACATTTCTAGGATCCTCCCTCTTGATTTTTTCTTTATACATGCTTTACATTAAAGATAAGTAAAATATTAGTAGTTACTTCAAGAATATATAACCATAAAACAAATTATGTAAAATAACTAACTTCAAGAGTTAAGAGAACTTACTCCATAAACTCTTTGATTTCTTCACAATTGTCCAACACATACATTCTAGCTTGAGCCCATTCAGCTAAGCTCAACTCATCATATTTTTTCCCAAGCAAAGGCCTACTAGCTTATGATCGCATAAAGCTCAGGACGTATACCCATAGATTCTAAATCAAAACGAGTATTTATAGTATCCTTTGTTTTCCTCTCAATGTTCAACAAAGTCCCAATTATGTTATCACATAAATTTTTCTCGATATGCATGACATCCAGATTATGTCGCAACTTAAGCGTTCTCCAATATGAGAGTTCAAAGAAAATACTCTTTTTTCGCCAATTTCCAAGCAATAGAGCATCTCTATGCTTTCTTTTTCCTTACTGTCTTTCCAAAATTCACCTGTTTAATGAAAATAGTATAATAAGAAAAAATATAAATAAAATATACACATAAATTAAAATCAATCAAACTTCACCTAAGAAAATTGATTATATTATTCAACAACATCATCCCCTGATAATTGTTTTGGTGCACTTCGATTTTCTTTGGTACCATCAAATGCTTTAGCATTTTTCCTCCATGAATGATTAGTTGGTAAGAAGTGACGATGACCAAGATAGCATGTTTTATGTCCATTTTGAAACCTGTGAGAAGATGTTTCAAGATTGCAAACAGGACATGCTAACTTGCCTTTGGTGCTCCATCCTGATAAATTACTGTAAGCTGGAAAATCATTTATGGTCCATAATAGAGCTGCTCGTAATTGAAAATTACTCTCTGAAAATGCATCATATGTCTCTACACCTATCTCCCAAAGGAATTTTAACTCATCAATCAATGACTCTAAGTATACATTAATATCATTTCCAGGAGCTTTCAGACCAGGAATTAAAAGTGACATCATAAAATAAGGATCTTTCATGCAGAGCCATGATGGAAGGTTATAAGGAACTAACACAACTGTCCATATACTATAAGAAGTGATCATTTTCTCGAATGGGTTAAAACCATCACTTGCTAAACCAAGTCTAACATTACATGGGTCTACTGTAAAAAAGGGGTGCATGGTATCAAAATGTTTCCAAGCTGGAGAATCCGCTAGATGTCCCATAAAATCATTATTACACGATTTTTCCTTATGCCATCTCATATCTTTAGCAAACTTAGATGACATGTATAATCTTTGCAAGTGAGGAGTTAACGGAAAATATCGCAACACTTTTTGAGGAATCTTTTTCCTACAGTCATACTCATTAATCATATTCCCAATAGTCCCATTATTCTTCCATCTATATTCACCACATGTTGGACAAGATTGAGCATTCTCATATTTATTTCTATAAAGTATACAATTATTTACATAAGCATCTATCTTCTCATATGAAAACCCTATATCTCAAGAAACTTTCTTACAATCAATATATGAGCTAGGAACTTTATTACCTTTAGGAAACCATATTTTCATTATTTGAAGCATTCCATCAACTGCATTTGCACTAATCCCGTAAAGATATTTCCAATTCAATAATTCAATAATGAATGATAGCGTGGAAGATTCCTCACAACCAGGATATAACTCTTGCTCCAATTCTCCCAACAATCTATAAAACTTAGTAGCTTCCTTATTTGGACTGGTGGGGCCACCTCTGATAGGATCATCAGCTTCCTCATTTAGATCATAAGAACTATCCCTCACAATATCATGTAACATATCACGTATTCCATCATCATTTTCACTTTTATTACTCTGATTACTATCATTTTTGTCATCAAAAAAATATTATAGAACCTCTCTATGATCGTACCACAACTTGTAGTTTTTGTTTATCCCATTTAACATAAGATGTTCATAAATTGATTGACTTGTCCTAAATAAATTATTGATGTATTTTTTACAAGGACACCAAACTGCTCTTCCTTTATCAAAATGTCTAAATACAAAATCTAGAAATTCATTAGCTCCTTTTTCATATTGTGGCAGTGCTCTATTAGAAATTTCCATCTAAGTTTTGTCAATTGTCATTGTCCTACAATACAAATTAATTGAATGGGTTCAGCAAAATTTGACACAGAACTTGCTAGGATAGGGAACTTTATAAGCATTAATATTTTCCAATTTAACGTTGACGCATTACTAAGAACAAATCAAAATCCACCGATAAATAACCTAGTCTCAATTATCTTAAATACCCAAATAAGGCAAAAGAGAGAAGACGATATATATATATATATATAGAGAGAGAGAGAGAGAGAGAGAAAATAACTTATGCTGTTGTCGTGACTGTCATAAGATAGAGGAGAAATTAACCCAGTCTCTATTCACCCATGAATAACCTAGTCTTTGTCACAACACCCTCACCAAACGTCTGAGTTTTTGTGAATGAGAGGAGAAATTAATGCCTACCTTGTCTACGTCGCTCAATAGATCACCCTCTCTCTATTCCTTGTTTAATTTTTGCTCCACCTCTACATATCTGAGCCATACGACTAAACGCTTGCGTTTTTGTGTCCAGCTGATGTGCGTTAGTAATCCACGTGCTGCGCAGTTGTTTCTCTTGTCCTCTACGTAGTAGTTTCTCCCCTCCTTAGCTACGTCGTTTTGCATTTCCTTCATACTTCCAGCTTGTGTTGCCATCTGCTGCATGGTTTGTTCCTGCGTTTTTTTGCCTCCCGACACAAAGTATAAACATTTAATAGCGACAACTATTTTTACGTAAGGAATTCTTAGTAATTGTCAAACAGTAAAGATGGTGGAAGAAGATGAATCGTGAACAGTCACCTTATTAATGATGTGAATAAATTTCTTCGCAATTCTCCACTCTGCTTCCAATATCTCTAGTTACAGTCTTATTCATCTGCACAGTTCTCCACTCTACTTCATTCCAATTCCTCAGCTTAAATACTGGGCAATTCTATCCTTATTTTGTGAGTATACTGTAACATTGCAATTAATCTGTTTGCCTTCATACAAATTATGTTGTTATCTTCAATTGTTGGTAGCTATTTTTAGCTAAGTTCTAAATGATCTAGGTAAATATTCTTATCCATGCCTAACAGCTTTCAATTCATATCTTTCCATTTCTAGTTGCTACAATAGAAATGACATATTTTCTTATAGTGTCCATTCCCTCCTCTTTTCTTTAGAATCTTCCTTGGACAAGCATTCCATGTGCACTGAAACTTTAATTGATCAATGATTGCCTGGAATTTAAATGTACATGGAAAATGATAGTTCATCTCCTTTTGTTGGTTATTTTCAGTCTATTTTCTTGTTTTATTTTTGAAACGCAACATTTAATATGTCCATTTCGCGACAATGTACACATCAACATAATCGTTAAAGATGAAGAAGAATGAACAATCTTTAGATTGGTTTGGAACTAACTTATATTGCCTATATGTTTCATTTTAATTGCTCTATCCCTTTATTCTTCCCAAATAGTAC
>JAOQMP010000006.1:18146373-18157158 GCA_027563575.1 Erythroxylum pedicellare
GTTCTTCTTTAGACATACGATATTGGCCTGGAGAATATTTTTTCCAGGAGGACTACTGCTGTAATTCTTCCTAATACGTAAATAATACAATCTCTGAAAGGTTTACCTATCAGTTTATTGGAGGGGAATGAAGTCTGATATTAAGCAATTTATCCTGTCCTGTGATGTATGTCAAAAAAAGAAAATTATCTAGCTTTAAAGCCTGCAGGCACCCCTACCTATTCCTAACTTGGTATGGGAAGAATTGTCTATGGATTTCATTTCGGGATTACCTAAAGCCATGGGAGTTGACACTATCTTAGTGGTAGTTGACAAGCTTTCTAAGTACAGCCATTTTTTGGCCTTCAAGCACCCCTTTACAGCTAAACAGGTGGCTGCTGTCTTCATCAGAGAAGTAGTCAGGTTACATGGTTTTCCCAAAGTCATTCTCTCCGATAAAGACAGGTTGTTTATGAGTGGTTTTTGGCAGGAACTGTTTAGGCAGTCGGGAACGACCCTTCACATGACTTCAGCTTATCATCCTCAATCGGATAGACAAACCGAAGTGGTTAACAGATGTTTAGAAACCTATCTACGTTGTTTTGCTGGAGAACACCCTAGAGAATGGCCAAAATGGTTAAGTTGGGCAGAATTCTGGTTTAATTCTACCTATAGCAGTGCCATTGGAATGTCACCCTTTGAAGCATTGTATGGAAGGGACCCTCCAACCCTCTTTAAGTATAGAGATGGTGGATCATTAGCGGAGGAGGTTAATCAACAGCTAATTGACAGAAATCAGATTTTGAATGAACTCAAGTCAAACCTAGAAAAGGCTCAACAGCACATGAAGGTTTATGCTGATCAGAGGGGAAGACCACTTACACTTGATATTGGCGATTTAGTCTACATCAAGTTACAGGTTCAGATCCCTCACTTCAAGACCTAATGAAAAAGTTGGGACCACGGTTTTATGGACCTTACCCAATCTTAGCCAAAATTGGAGAAGTTGCTTGTCAAGTTCAACTACCTACAGAAGCAAGGATCCATAATGTCTTCCATATTTCACAACTTAAGAAGTCGGTGGTGTCTATTCCTAACTCTCAGCCAGAAGAGAAGGTTTGGGCAGATTAGTAATTAGGAGAGTGTGTAGGGATGTTGAGGGAAATATGGGTGCTAAGTTGGACAATTAGAGAAGGGAAGAGAGGGGGAGCAGGACATCATGATGAATCTGTTATCAAAAATATGTATTAGGGAGGTTGGCTAGCCCTCGAAGCCTAGCGTATCAATACAACAGAGTTTTCCTTATCTTTTTCTTCTCTGTTTTCTAATCCTTTGCTGTTCAATTCTTGGTGTGTGGATCAGAGCTTGTTAGGATCCAAATATGCAACTTGGTGTGAGCCATGGAGGGAGAGTAGTTAGGAAGCAAATAAAAGATATTGTAAGCATCATCCCTTGGAACGCACAAGAAGCACTGAAAGCCTTGAAAAACATGGGTTTCTTTGTTTTTTGTTTTTTGGATTTTGAATGCAACTGTTTCTTACGTAACCTTTTGAGTCATTTTTCTTATATTAATTTGTTTACTTTTGTTTCAGATTCGAGAACAGTGATGGCTATTCTTGGTAAGATTTCTCTTTCCTGCTGTAATCTCCATTTGAATTTTAAAGATTCAATAAGTCGTCTAGTACTCTCCATTTGTTGGATCCCCACAATTCGAGAAAGACGTTTTTGTGTCCTAAGTAAACTTTTGAGTTTGCTCTATCTGCAGAATGTAGAACAAGAAAGCATCGAAATTTCCCCATTTGTAGTTACACGAATTTTTCTGACACAAAAATTTGTGCAGGACCTGTGGCAGTGATTGATGATGTCACTGGTGGCTTAAAACTTTTGTAGTTTCTTCACTTATGAACGCTGGTGCTTGTCAACTTTGTAAGCGTCTCTTGGCCACAAAACTCTGCTGTCTTGAAAGGAATTTCTGCCTGTCTCCCGCTCCAGTCCCAGGCCTGAGCAAAGTTCTTCCCTTTTAACTTCTTATTTATGATGATGGCGAAATTTTCTGTAATCACCATTGCTGTCATTTTTAGTAAGTGACCGGGTGGATGGGCTTTTATTATTCGACCAGCTGTCGTTATGTTGTTTCGAGAAGTCATATGCAAGTTTCAACTGTTTTTAGAAGAAAAATGACAAAAGACCTTTCCCAAAATTTGAGAAATTTTCAAAAATTTTCTTGTTGACTTTCGTTAAAAAAAAAAAACCCAAAAATTTGTAACAATTTAGTACACAGACTTGTTAAATTTTAGTGGGAAGAACCAAACATGGTTGGTGTGAGTGGTTTAGTACTCTCATCTCTTAACTAGATGTCTCAAGTTTGAGTTGTGAGAATGGAGAAATCTGTTTGGTCAGTATTTTACTCCTTACGGGCTGACCTGGTGCGAGTGAGGATTAGTCTGAGTGTGGATGATTTAAAGGTGCCTTCTTAAAGTTAGGACCCTTTTAAGACATTTCGTGGTTAAAACTAAAAAAAAATTAGTGAGAAGACCTATGCTCTTAACCAATCCAACTCGAAATCATAAGCAAACTTGACCTCAGTCATAAATTAGAAATAAATCCAACAAAAAATTCTCATATCTTAAATTGTCTGGGATTGGAACAATGTTACTTTGGAATGATATTGCATGTATTGGTCGGGGAGTCGTACAAAATTATTTGCTTTTAGGTTGATCTCAGTTTGTGGGAATGAAATCTGAAGAAGAGACGGTTCAAAAACTATAAAAAGGTATATTTCAGAATTGACATCGTAATTTTTAGGTTTATTTTGGCTTTTGAGCATTTGAGGTTGAGTTGAACGCAGGTGACATCATCGATAGGACAACAATAAATCATAGCTCTATTTTATTTATTGTAACAAGAAGATAAGTGCTTGCAAATGGAAATTAGAAGGGTATTCACATGCATTTAACTCAAATGATTGCTTTTAGATGAGGTCATTCCTCCTACTGTTAATGTGAAGTTGGCACATATACTACCATCCTAATTATTGGAGGAACTGACAACCATAAGTTATTTTGATTAGTAAACTTAGTCTTCATCTATATTTAAGAAAACCATTACTTGCTTCTACATCTTTTATAAATCAATTTGCAATCACAATATATTATATCAACCAAGGTTTTATAGTTTTCCATACTTTGATTGATTACATTTCAATTCTTCAAAGTATACTTTACATATTTAATTGCTTGAGAAAGAATGATGAGCTCAGCCCTGAAATAAAATGTCATCCAAAACATCAATATGCAAAGTGATTATTAGAATACACATATAACACATAGAACATAAATGATAGATCAATTATAAGTACACCTGCAAATTCCTTTTTTATTTGATATTGGAAAAATAAGTCAGTTTATATATACTTTTCAGGAAATAACAATCTTCATAAAGTTCTTAATTAGATATTATACACTTGGAGTCTTTTGCCAAAAGAACCTAAAAGTTTGAAAATATATTTGTTTAAGATTGATTGAAGTTTTAGTTAAATTCTTTACAATTTTTTTGTTTTTTTATTTTTTTCTTATTCGTCGGATCCTAGAGTTGAGTTTCGATTTTAATATAATGAAACCTTCAAATTTACTCCTACCATACATTATTAAGGAGAACAAGTGTATAATTTGGAGTAGAGCCAAATTATTTACTGATGCTACATTTCATATTCACAATAAGGGACTTGGCTAATGAATAGGTTTTCATTTTTAGTTACAAATTTCCTTAAGAGCCTTTTAAATGTGTCATTATAGACTTGACATCATCGTCATGATTAATTTAATAAATATCTATAAGATTATATAGGTATTTGTGGATAGTTGAATATCCCCTGTTAAGAAAAGGATGCTGAGAAGAGGGTGAGCATGTTGATTGTGAGGTTATAAAGGGTGATCAAGCTGCTTCTGGAATAGGTGGAGAAGTTATTTGCATTGTTGGAGAGGGTGAACAAGGCGACTGTGATGCTATAATGGATAAACAACTTGCTTTTAGGGAGGGTAAATAACCTATTTAAAAAGACATAGATAATAGTGAATTCGATAATCCAACATATAAGAGTGATGAAAGAGAAGTTAGTGACTTTGATGATTTTAATTCATTTGATTCTGATGACATATTTGACTCATCCATTGTTGTGAATGCAAATAACAATATGTTTCCAATTATGGGTTGTAGTTAGAATTGAGAATCAAGTCTTGTGAAAATGGTTTCTTGAATGTTTATAAGAAGACATCAAACACTGTAAGGATCATAATTAGGTTTTCATTTTTGATTTTAAAAAAGGTAAATTCAGTTTATTAGGTTTTCTTTTCATTTAATAAGAATTCATTTATAAATATTCACTAACTGCATTAATGATGCATGTGGTTTCTTTGTAATAAGGTTTGAAACATACCTTTAATATTGAGATGATTGATGTCAAAAATAGATATTGTGTTAAGAGATCTTTATGCCAACCTTCAATCCAAATTTAAGATAATAAAGTTATAAAAAATATAGTGTGGAATGGGCTAGAACATATAGCTTCAATGAATTTCAAGGGTATATGATTATTTTATTTAACTGCACTTGATTTTGAATGTATATAATCATTCCAATCATGCTTACTTTGAGTTTTTACCTTGAATAGATACATAGAGTAATTAGAAAGTATTGACAAATTGATTTATGATTGATTGGACAAAGTACTAACATGCATGCAAACTCACATTGTTGGACTCAAATGTGATATATTGTTGAATAACCATTATGAAATGTTTAATATTTACATCAAGGAGGCTAGGGTTGATAATTATAATAATACTTACAATGATTAGAAGAGCAATAGTAAAGAGATATGATAAGAAAAATGAGTGGATAGAGAACCATAATGGGTCTATTTATCCTAGGATTCAAAAAACCTTAGAGAAGTATAAAGAACTTGACAACAATTTGATGCTATATTTTAATGGTGGGATACTTTTTGAAGTGGAGCATATGAATTTTCAACATTTTATTGATTTGGACAATAAAACTTACACATCTAGGAGATGGAATTTGAATGGAATTTCTTGTCAACATACTTAGCTTCGACCAACACGATGGTGGTAAGCCAAAAGAATATGTGGACTTCTTCTATATCAAAGAAATTTTTTTGGGAAGATTACATAGGTTCCCAATTCCTAGTTAAATTATATGGCTAAACTCGAGTGAGACCATGATTCTAAAAATCATGTCACTATAATACAAGAGAAGATTAGGAAAATAAAAAAAGACAAGAAGCAAGGAAGTCGGTGAGGAAAAATATCCTTATAGAGCTATTAGGAAAGAACTTCAGATGTCATGTAAAAATATGATAGTTCTAGGTTGCATGATGTTTTAATAGGCATTTTACTTTGTTTTTAGTGTACAATTAATTAATTCATGCATGTTTAGGGTTAGAATTGTGTGTGTTGGTTAGATATTTGCATTTTGAGCGTTTTGTAGGTTAGAGCACGCTATTGAGCTTTAATATTATATGTTTGAGGTTCCTTAATATGTTTGTAGTATTTCAGATCAAATATCGAAGAACGGAGAGAATTCGGAGGAAACCCAAAAGAAGACCCAAGGCTACGATCATGGCCTAATGGCTACAATCGTGATAGAAGCAAGGATGACAAGCTACGATCGTGACAAAGAGCAAGTTTAAGTGCTGCGATCATGGCCTATATGGCACCAGATGTGGACTGGCTTCTAAAACTCAACTTTGCAAGGTTATTTCGAACTTTTTGGGCCTAGGTAAAACCTGGTTTTTATCCTAAATAGAAAAGACTACACAGAGGGGAGAGAACCCTAATTTTCATGCCTCCACTTCTGCCACTTTGGGAAAAAGCCAAGGAAGAAGAAGAAGAGAGAAAGAGAAGAAGAGAGAGAAGAAGCGGATGTTCCTTGGGTGCTTCCACTTCCAATCCTTCAAGTTGTATTTTCTTCTTTCCATCTCTTATTTCTTTCATATGATGCACGAGATTGGATTGATGGTGATGAACCTTGATTCAAGGATATTCTAACTCTTCTTTAGGGATTTAGGCTTGATTCAATGTTAATCTAGTTGTTTTTGTGTTAATTAATTTGGGTGTTGAGATTATTTTTTATAACTGTATGCTTCGGTAATAAATTGAGAGAGTGAACTGAATGCAAAATGATTGGGTTGGTTAATAAGAGTTAATTGACCTAATAGATCACACAAATAATCAAATCGGTAATTATACGGGGAAAAATCTCGTGTGAGGACCAGGTTGTTTATTAGAACACTTAGAACTGATTAGTTATGGGTTGATTGTTAATCTAGAGATTACATGTTCGGTAACTTGAGTTAATTAGGGTTAATTAATTATAGTTTAGTGATTATAACTTGATAGAGAGTAATCCACCTTTCGATAGTCTAGAACTAACACCCCATCAATACAAAAGTGACTTAGTTTAGCATTGATAATAGGATAAATCCCTTTCTCATAATTTGGTAAATTTTCTTGTGTGATTTTATATTGTTAATTTGATGGTGATCAATTTGATTCCTTGTGTTTTAATTTTACAATTTACTTTTGAACCAATCCATATTGACGAATTTACTTTTTTGTTTACTTTTTATTTTCTTTTTAATAATCCTTTTAGGCTTTAAATAACTTAGAATTAAATTAGTTTACCAACCCTTTGAGGGACCGACACCTCATATACTATATTCACGACCTGTGCACTTGTAGTATATTGAGGGTTTTATAAGATTAAAACTTGCTAAACAAAAAAACATATTTCAAGAGAATATATAATAATGCTCAAGAAAGCCAAAGTAGCAATATTAGTACAAGAACCAACATAGAGGCAAAAGAAAAGAAGAATAAATTAACTGAATTGCAAGTTATTTTTATATATGGTGGTCATTATTGCTATAAATTTTTGTATATAGTTCTTACTGTGGCTAACTATTTTTGTATATGGTGCAAATTGTAACTAAATATTTTTGTATGTAAAGTTGTGGTTAGCTGTTTTTTTATATGATGCTTATTGTGAATAGCTATATTTATATATAGGACTCTTTTAGATAATGAATTCTGGTTTTCATATATCTCTTTTAGAACATGCACTCAAGTTTTTATATATGTTCTCTCTTTTCAATAATAAAATTTGGCTTTATATATGCTATCTCTTTTGGATCGTAAATTCATTTATAGTTTGATTGAAATTTCCTATTCATCTTTGAGTGTACAATAAGTATAACATAATGTCTTTTTAAGTGCATATAAATTATAGGATTATGTAAGTCTTGATATTTGCAGGAAAGCAAATTATCATTCTAAAATCGAAGGAATAATCTAAGAAGTTCCAAATAAGATGATACTAATTCTCTAATACAACATATATCTATATATAATACTATGTAAAATCAATCTATAAATCTGACTGCAAAGTGCTATGAAGTCCAAAGTTTCTCAAACTTAGACAAACGTCATACTCTCAATTCTAGAGAAAATGTATTTATTATAAGTAAATTTTTAAGTAATGCCCAAAACTGACGATGAAGATAACCCAACTACAAATTAATAACCTTTATAATAATAAATGGTCTTATTGATTCTTAGTTTAACATTGATCTCCTGCAGTTTATTGATTATATTTATACTTGTGACTTATTTGCATTTCAAAAAAAGTTATAACTTTTTTTTTACTCTTTAAATAGTATGTATAAGCAAATTTAACAATCGATCAGTACATAATCCAATTTAATAAAATGAAGTTATATTTAAAATTTATCCTAAATTGAGTTAATTCATAGATACATCATCCTGTGTTGAACTTGGTTTAAATAGTCCTCGTAGTTGTTATCAATCCATAATTACAATAATGTAAGTGGTCTTTAATCTTATTGGTTGTACTATTAGATGAATGTTTAGGTGTTATCAATACAATAATGTAAGTGGTCTTTAATCTTGTTGGCTATACTATTAGATGGATGTTTAGTCCTCATTTACTCAACTGAGAAAATAAGTGAACACAATAACTATAAATCAACATTAAAAGTAAACAAAATAATTAGATTCAAATATAAGAACCACGCTAAAATGTATATCAAATTCAAATCCCATCTTTCAGTGTGATGTCAAAATGAACACCAATATCATACATGATACACCTTTTCCTTTTCTTCATAAGAAAAAGAGTAGTTTCTTGCATTTGTGCTATAAGAAGACCAAATCTTATATACATACAAACACCTATATTGTCTTATGATATCAAGGTTTACATTCATTTCATGTTTAGGCAAAGCTAAGTGGCACTAAACCTAAAGAAATTGATAGTGCAATACTAAGGTAGATTCCAGTTTGAAAGGCTTTTTCCATATCTATAAGATAATATAATTGTAGGGTAAGGCAAAAAGTTTTTAAGTATCACTATATTTGTAAATACAAATCGTTAAATTCTAGGATGACTAATTGTTAAATTAGATCATATACACTGGAATATATGTATAATTAGAGTTATAATCCATTTACAAAATGACATCCACATTCTTGGTAGATCCTTGGAATTTACATAGACACTTATCTTATTATTGTAAATTAACAAAATAGAGCTATAATCTATTTTCTTCCTATTGAATTTTTAGTGATGTCACTCACATTCAACTCAAGCTCTAATTCTCAAAAGACAAAATAAACCTTAATCTTTTTTTGTCCTATTGAGTTTATAATGATTTCACCTACTTTTAACTCAATCTTTAATGCTTAAAAGACAAATCAAACCCATAAATTAAGATGGCAAATTTGAATTTTCAATAGTTTTTGAACTCTGGCCTCTTCAAGCTTCATTCCCAAAAGTGGAGAGCAATACATAAACATATGGTTTCATAGTTATACAACCTTCTACCTTGTACCTCAGAAATCAAGTGCAATCTTATAAAGGAAAAAAAAGATCAACACATACGATATCAATCATAGTCAAAGCTTTAATATGATTTGAGGGTTAACATTATTCTAATTACAACAATTTAGGTTAAGATGATCAGGGGATTTTTGGTTAGGTTTGTTTTTGGTTTATGGTGTAGGTCAAGTTTGTTTATGGTTTTGAGTTAGGTTTATTAAAATGGGTAAGTTTTATGGTGCAAGTCAGGTCTAAGTTAAAATTTTAGTCCACGTCACTAAGATCTAATCGATCCATGTGCATCAGATTTTTTAGATAAACTTCTCTGTTAGTTTTTTAAATGGAGATCAATGACATAATAATGTTCTACAAATGTTCAAATGATAAGGACTTCCTTTAAAGAAATTTAAATTTTGGGAAATCTTTTTAAAATTTCTCAAACTATAGGAGAGATCTTTATTTTTACCCTTGTTTTTATCAATTGGGCAACCTTGTGACTAAAAACCTTAATTTAGATGTAAAAAGAGTATTATCCCATGAATTATCTAAATCCTTACCCCTTAATTTAGATGTAAAAAGAGTATTATCCCATGAATTATCTAAATCCTTACTTCTTTTTTTGTATTGAGTTTACTTATTTAGATTTTTTAAGCTGGACATAAATATTTTGAAACTCATAAGCAAGGCTATTTGGATAAACATATTGGACCTGCTAAATTAGGATTTGTAGAAAATTTGGATTATATAAACTAGTTTTGTTATGGTGGATGATGGCAAGTTCTTAGCTTTAGGACCTATGAATTACATCTTTTCTAAAGTAGTTTAAATAAGTGTTTGACTGTAAAATAAAAAAGTACTTTTTTAGTAGATACAACGTTTTAGGCAGCTAAAATACAGCTTTTTAAGAAGCTCAAATTTGGAACTTCTAAAAAAAAATATACTTTTTCAGGTACAATTTTTAGCTTAATTAATGAGCCTATTTTTTAGTCCTTTTTGCCGTTATGTTTTACACATAATTTTCACAATATCCACAAACACATTTGAGATTTATATAATATTATTTTACTTTTTTATATGTTTTAATATTTATTTTTTATATTAGTTTTACTTATGTTATAATCCTTATAAAAGATTTAGTTAGATATATTTTTATTTATGTTTCTTATGATTTAAAATTATATAATAATTAATATATTGTGCGTTGCATATTGTTTAATATATTTTAAATAATATTTATATGCATAAATAATTTTTATTACAAAATAAAATACAGTTAAAATTAAAAGTACTTTTTATTTTTATATTGCCAAGCAGTCTATTGTATGAAACTCTTTTATAAAATCTCTTTTTTAAATGACAGCCAAACAGTTAACTGGTTTCGTAGAAAAGCTCTTCTCATAAAAGTTTTACTGATAAAAACTCTACTAACAAAAACTCTACTGATGTAAGCTCATCCAAACATATGCTAAATTTGAACTTTAAAAGTAATGCATATTTCTATCCATAGATCTAACAAAATTTGTTTGTGATGTCTGGATATGAACAATTCGAGCTAATGGCTAGGTTGAGTAACTTGACTATTTTAAAGTGTTGTGTTCCAATTTCTTTACACTACATTTGCAATCTAGATCTACCCTAAAATAGAATACTCTCCTCTAAACAAGTAACAAGTATGTTTAGATCTACTTTTGTTTTAAATTTTCTACTGTTATCTTCAAATTATGCAAAAAATATTTAATTGATTTTTTGTTTTGATTTTTTCATGTTTTCATAACTTACAAAAATAATAAATTTTTATATTATAATTTTATTTTTCATAATTTGATTTAATTATTAATTAGATGGATACTATTTAATTATCTAATATTAACAATTAATAAGAATTATGATTAG
>JAOQMP010000006.1:18157258-18189953 GCA_027563575.1 Erythroxylum pedicellare
ACATTAAACGTAAGACTACAATTAGGTTCATATATATAAAACCTATATATATATATATATATATATATATATATATGAAAAGCACACTTCTACGCTTAATTATACGTAATAACCAACTCTCCCCCTCAAGTTGGTGCAAAAATATTACACGTGCCTAACTTGCAGACTATGGTATTAAAGGCTCGACTATTGAATCCTTTTGTGAAAACATCAACCAGCTGTCTTTCTGACGTTACATGGAACAAGTTTAAGATACCATCAATTAACTTTTCTTTGATGAAATGTCGATCAATTTCGATTTGCTTCTTCCAATCATATTGAACAAGATTCTGAGCAATATTGATTATAGATTTGTTATCACAATACAAGGATAGCCTATCTTCTCCAGCCAACTTTAACTCTACTAGTAACTTTTGTAGCCTTAAAAGTTCACAGACACCTTGAGCCATAGCTCTGTATTCTGCTTCTGCACTTGATCTTGCAACCACACTCTGTTTCTTGCTTCTCCAAGTGACCAAGTTACCTCCCACAAGTGTAATAACTAGAAGTTGATCTTCTGTCATCTAGATATCTAGCGCAATCTATATTTGTAAAGGCTTGAATTCGAAGATGGCGATGTTTTTGAAAAAAGAAGATCTTTTCTTAGGGCTGACTTTAAATATCGTAAAATGTGAAAGATAACTTGTTGATGAGATTCTCTAGTATCATGCATAAACTAGCTCACTAAGCTAACTATATAAGCAATATGTAGTCTGGTATGAGAAAGATAGATAAGCCTATCAACCAATCTCTGATATCTGCCTTTATCAACTGATTCTTCAATTCCTGCTTGCAGCTTATGTTTGCTTTTAATGGGTGATTTTGTTGGTTTACATCCCAGCATGCCAGTTTCATTTAAAAGATCCATAATGTATTTCCACTAAGAAATGGTGATTCCTTTTATTGATCTTGCAACATCAATTCCTAAGAAGTATTGTAACTTTGTAAGATCCTTCATCTCAAACTCTTGAGCTAAGAGCATCTTCAACCGACCCATTCCGTCTTTATCATCTCCTGTCATCACTATATCATCAACCAAAACAATAAGAAGAGTGATCTTACTCTTATAGTGTCTCATAAAAAGGGTATAATCAGCATTACTTTGTTGAGGCCCAAAAGAGATCATGGCTTTCTTGAATATTTCAAACCAAGCTTTGAGAGATTGTTTCAACCCATACAAGGCTTTCTTCAATATGCATATCTTTCCTTGATTTCTCTCATTATCAAACCTAGGAGGAATCTCCATACAAACTTGATTTCTCTCATTATCAAACCTAGGAGGAATCTCTATACAAACTTTTTCTTCCAGTTCTCCATGTAGGGATGCATTTGTCATATCAATTATTGCAAATCCTAATCCAAGTTAGTTACACATGATAGCAAGATTCTGATTATGTTCATTTTTGCAATAGGTGCAAATGTCTCCTAATAATCAACTTTACAAGTCTGAGTGAATCTCTTTGCCATTAATCTAACTTTGAATCTTTCAATTAAACCATCAACTTTGTGTTTTATTGTGAGCACCCACTTGCAACCAACTAGCTTCTTGCTTAGAGAAGTAACTAATTCCCCGGTTTCATTTTTAGTGAGAGCTTTCATTTCTTCTACCATAGCTTCTTTCCATTTTGGATCTGTAATATATTCCCTCCAACCCTTGGAATAGACATAGAAGAAAGAGACAAGGCCAGCTCTATAAGAGGGAGACAAGGGATCATTAAAGACAAAGTTAGTAATAAAATGTTTTGTACATGACCTGACCCTTTTTTTGAGCAATGGGTAAATTTAAATTATAATCAAAAGATAACTCGCCCGAGGATTCTTGCAAGGTAGGAAGCATGGTGGCTTCTTCAGACCTATTCTTCCTCGAGTATCTTAACAAATCAGGTCTATCTAAACGTCTAACAACATTCTCCCCTTAACATCATCAATTTTCTCATTCGCCTCCTGAGCATTAATCTTGTCATTCTCCCGCTAAACAAGATCATGACGTACCACAAGGAATCACTTCTTTTTCACTACTCTACCCCTGAAGAGGTGACTATATAGTGCCAAAGTAAGGTTCAAACTCTCGAAACGCAACATCCATACTGACATAAAACTTCCTAGATGAGGGGTGATAGCACTTATTGGAGAATACCTAAGGAACACATATATCAAGGCTCTCGGGTTTAATTTCACAACATTCCTAGTATGGACAAAGCATACACACCCAAAAACCTTTGGTGGAACAGTATAGTCATGTTTCCCAATTAAGACGTCTAAAGGTGTCCTAAATTGGAGAGCTTTGATAGGTATTATATTAATAAAATAGGCTGTCACTAGTATAACATCACCCCGGTATGGCTTTGGAACATTCATAGTAAACATAGGGGATCTAGCAACTTCCAACAAATGTTTATTTTTCCGTTCATCTACCCCATTTTGCATATTAGTATAAGAACAACTAGTTTGATGAGCAACCCCGTGAGACTCCAAATAAGTACCAAACCTACTATCCATGTCTTTTGTCTCATTATCAATTCACAAGACTTTTATCTTAGCATCAATCTAGGTGTGTACCATGTTATGAAAAGATTGAAAGAAGAAGAAAATATCACCTTTTGTTTAATCAAATGCACCTAAGTCATTCTGTTCAACAATCAATGAAAGTAACAAACTATAGATTTCTAAACAAAGAAGCAGTATATGTAGGACCCAAACATCAGAATAAATAAGCATAAAAGGAACAATGGCTTCATTATCACTTAAATGGTAAGAGTTTTTAGTATGCTTAGATAATGACAAGCATCACAAGATCAAAAATCAAATCGGGTTCTAAAAAACATACTAGGACATAATTTTTCTATATAAAAAAAGGATGGATGTCCTAATCGCTTATGCTTTCTTGGTTGACATCCTGATATCCCCCAAAAAGGGTCTTGACTATCTTCCTTCATATATAAGTCATCATGCTCTCTACCACTGTCAATCCTCCTCCCTGTTTGAAGATCCTAAAAGATACAATAATCAAGAAAAAAATCAAATTTACAGTTTAGAACCTTGGTGATAGCACTGACAGATAAAACATTGATAGGGAATTAAGGAACATGAAGAACAAAAGACAACTTAATATTAGGAGTACAGACAATAAAACATGTCCCAAAAATAGGAGTTAAAGACCCACCAGCCACCCTGACACTATCCCTTTTTAGACAAGGAAAGTAATTAAGAGAGCCTTTAGAAATGCCTGTCACATGCCTATTTGCACTAGAATCAATAATCCATTAGTCAAGTTAACCAAAAGTGTTACCTGACTTGACAAAATTGGAGGTAACATTGGAAGAAGAGCTGAGTTGTGAAAGGAGATGCCTGAAATGATGAATTTCATCATAAGAGAGACTATCAACTAAAGCAGACTCCTTGGATGATTCTGTTGTTTTTAAAAAATTTGCTCGAGCCCTTATACGATTGGCTTGTTTTCCCCCTCATCCCTAAGTAGTCCTCCCATGCAACTTCCAACAAGTCTCTTTTGTATGTCTTGCCTTTCCACAGTAATCATAGTGCAAATGGTCTTTATCAAAAGTAACATCCTTTGACTGCTCATGAGTAATATGGGCTATTAATGCCGACCTCTCCACTGGTGCAGTGTAAAGCATGACACTTATTCTGGTTTCTTCTTGCTGGATTAAAAAATGTGCCTCCTCAAGACAGGGAAAAGGGGGTCTGCCAATAACTTAAACTCTTAATTGGTCAAATTATGGGTTTAAACTAGCCAAGAAAAAAAACACAGACTTGCTACTTTTCAAGCAGATTTTGAATCAATGTTGCATCATTAACACACTTGACTTGAAAATCTTACTAATAACCCAGTTCCTGCCTTAAACAACCCAACTTAGAAAAATAATCTGAAATAGTAAGCTCGCCTTGTTTTGTCCCATAAATTTTATTCCGAAGTTCAAAAATCCTAGCATCATTTCCCATATGACAATAGGTGCCAAGTAGTAAATACTTTCAGGAAGATCTTCGGGTGCATAGAATTAAGAAGCCAACATATAACCAATGAATTATTAGGGTCCCATTCACTAAAAGAATCAATATAAACTTGTAGCCTTCTAGCCTTGATAGACAGTAAACATGACTTAGAACAGGCTAAATAAGTGCTACTGCCATCTAGTTTAATAGGACTAATCTAAGATTAGGGACTGCCATTAATAGGATAATGTTTCTCTACTTCCTTAATATCTGATGTAATGGAAAAAAAGGGACAGTAGAGATTCCAAAAAGAGGAAGCAGATTAGTCCCAAAACCAAATAATCAGAACCTATTTGAAAGAGACAGTAGAGACTCCAAAAGGAAGCAGATTAGTCCCAAAAATAAAGCAGCAAAGTTGTTCACAAGAGGCCCAAAAAATCAAAGATGTCGGAAGTCACTGAACTATAGCTGGTCGGAATCGGGAGAGGCCGGCGGCTAGATTGGTGGAAAAATGTCGATGGAAGGTGGATATACATGGTGACATGCACTACACGCGTCGGGGAGTTAAGGAGTTGTTGAAATGGAATGCAGCAAGTGCGCTCACGTGTGAGGTCGAACGACACCAAAAATTTAAGTATCAGCTAAACTTGACCTAGGCTTTGCTCCGATGGGGGTGGTGCTAAAAGAAGAGGGGCGAAACACGACCTCTTCACACTTGCCAAAAAAGCAACGTATCGGAAACTATTTTTCTGAATTGTCCTATTGCAGAAGGTGGTAAACTCAACCTTCATATCGATAGAGGCTGTGATACTATAAAGAATTGTAAAAGCGAAAATCTTATTATCACACTTACATTAAACATAAGACTATAATTAGGTTTATATACATAAAACCTATACAGTAGGTATATTGGAAAAATATACTTCTACCCTTAATGATACGTAATAACCAACATTTATTCTCTTTTGTCTTATGGTGTACAATGACATAATACTAGGACTACTCATATACTGAGAACGTACAACAAATCCAGAAAATATTATGCAATTAGTGTAGTAAAGCTCTATCATATACTTGAAGATTATAACTTATCAACTTAGTTCTTAACGCATTAAATACCTGTTGGTCTTCTTATATTAATGAAAACCATAGAAAAGATTATGAGAAGCTCCTTATAGTCAGGTGTTTCTGATAACAAATTCATAGGTAAGGTCAAATGGTATGAAGTCTATCTACTTAATATTAAAAGAGGCTTTAGTATCCTCCTTACAAAAACTCATTAACAAAGTTCCAATGAACAAAAAAATATGTAGGATCTTGACAAAAAAATATGATCTCTAGGTTAAGTGGATCCATACATAGTTTTTGTAGGGAAGAAGTATCTAGGAGATGAAAGCCAAATTAACTACTTCATATTCTATAACCCAATTGTTATAACTAAGAGAAATTTTCTATAGGTATATCAAATGCAAAGTTGGCAATAAAAAGAATGCATCCCTATGGTTTGACAACTAAAGCATGATGAGCCCTTTAACTAGAACCAACTTGATACCCAGATTATTGCATCTCTTTCTCAAAAGCACCAAGGTCAATGTGATTATCAATAACAATGAGTGAGTAACTTTGTTGACCTCCTTTCTACTTTGCACATTTACCTACATTACAACCCAAACTTTAGTTTTGAAGACTCTTATTTCTAGTTGAAGCACCCTTATGCTAAGTTTGGTAATCACTCTTATAAGGAGTTGTTTATACCTTAGGAACAAAAACTATCCTAGTATAACATTATTTGGAGCAATAACACACTTCGAAAAGTCTCTTTATTCATGTGTCTAAGCAAAGACTAGCCAGAATGGATGGATTGATATTCATTAACATAGACTTTGTAAAACTTAACCAGAATCCTTACACCATCTCTTTTTTAATTGTGAATTCTCAACTACTATTTGGAGTAAAATCCAATCTATTTGCATTCACAGAAAATTTCGAGTGGTTAAGTGAAGTCAAAGAATAAATCAAGGAAATAGAATTGTCTATCAAATAGCTTTTGGTTCCTCATTGTATGCTATTTAGAAAGAAAGAAATATTAGAGTATTCGAAGGTATAGAAAGCTTCTAAGAGCAAGTTACTACTAAACTGGTTTTATGGA
Organism: Erythroxylum pedicellare; assembly: GCA_027563575.1. Taxonomy (NCBI): domain Eukaryota; kingdom Viridiplantae; phylum Streptophyta; class Magnoliopsida; order Malpighiales; family Erythroxylaceae; genus Erythroxylum; species Erythroxylum pedicellare. Next base: position 18,163,398 of record JAOQMP010000006.1, read on the forward strand.
TTAGTGAGTAGCTTTTGATAAATCAATTTCATTGGGGTTGTAGCAATTTAATTGTATTTTCTTATAAAATATTGAACTAACTAAAAAGAATTTAACACACTCAAATAAATTAAGGCTACTGCTTTTACAAATGTAGTGTAACATATAATCTAATGGATGCAACTCTCCTATAACTACTTGAAAATCAACAGTGAGCTAATGTTGAAGATGAGACCTTACTCTCCTTATGGAAGCAGCTTTCTTATGCAAGCAAGAAACAACTATGGTATTTCAAGGCCTCAGTAAAAGGAAGCATTTAGTTTCAGTCAATTGGTGGACATGTATTTTAATTTCTATTTTATTGTTATGTGCCTTAATTGTTAGGATAGTATGATTGCATATGCTGACTTAAAGCCTGTTTTTTTTTTCATTTTCAATCAATCTATTTAACTTTTCAAAAAAACTATTATGAAATTTAAAATAAATATATCTTTCTTTTAATAATAAATAACATATTTTTAATTTTAAATATAATTATAATAACAATTGAAGTAAATATTTTTAAATTGCATTTACCATGTCATTTATTAAATTTTTTCCAAAAACTAAAAATTAAAACAAGAATAGAAAACAAAAAGTGAAATCTCCTTAAATTTTGAAAAGCACTTGCCTGTTCGTATCATGCTCTGCATTGACCATCTCACTTGAGATCCCAAGAATAAGAATACACTTACGAAGTGACACCATGCATATTTTAGAGTCTTATACACTCCCATTAGTTGATGCCATTTAGTAATTTATATAAAGCTACTCAACAGCTATTCAGTGTTGGATTGTCAATAGTCTATCCTACAATATGAGCCTTTTACATTTTTGCTATATTGGTATCCTTGAAGGCTTTAGCTTTCTCGACAAAAATATTAAAGCCTCCAAAGACACGAATATAGCAAAAATGTAAAAAGCTCATATTTTAGAATACACTCTTGATAATCCAACACAGAATGCAATAACTTGCAACACATATGGTAGTATCATACGACTTCTATTCATAATGCAGTGCTCTACATCTACAGTGGACACTGTTTTGCAATGGAAACAAAACAAAGTTTAGACAGGCACTAGAATTGGAGTAGATCTGAAGAATTCTTGTCTTGCACCGAGAGAGTTAATATTCTCTTAACACATTGGCTGTGATATATATGGCAAAATTTACTGCCCACTGTTAGTTCTATATATATATTCAGATAATGTACAAACTTACAGACCGACCTATGATTTAAAAGAATTACAGTTAGACCAGAGGAATCGAGAAATCAATTGAAAAGGAAAAGGGCTACATACCGTGTTATACACTAGAAATATGATCAGTATTAATGTCTGATCGAATAGAAGAAGTATCAAGATGGAAGGCAAATGAGTCGGCTAAATTAACAGCATCCTGAATTCTAAGTCTGGTCCCTTGCTGCCCAACAACTGTGGCAGCAACCCTAGCTGCTAATGTACCCATTCCTTTCAAATCCGATACTCCACGTAGAATACCATACAAAATTCCAGATGCATACGCATCACCAGCTCCACAAGTGTCAATTGGCACACATGGTGAAGGAGGTATATATATGGCTTCTCCTTTAACACCAATATAGGAGCCTCTTGGTCCATCAGTCACTGATACCAATGGAACAAAATGGCTAAGATACCTTGTGGCTGCAACTGAGCTTTCTTTGGATGCAAAATCACATAAAGCTCTTGCTTCATCACTGTTTGCAAACACAACATCTGCAAAGTTCCCCACAATTTCCCTGATCCAAGAGGGGAGGAAAAACCATACATCTATTAGAAACTGAAACTGCACTATTGATAGATGTGATTATATTGAAGGCAATGACTAGATTCATCAAACACAATGCATATGAATCTGAAGGTACAATAAGCAACAATAAAATGACTTAAAAACTTGCGGTAAATATGTAATGGTTTCTCCACAGTGACTACTAAAATAGTAAATAAATATGTGAATCACTTTTAGCTATATCCATTTGACCATTTCCACCTGACAAATTACCATTTACAGAGAAATCCGGAGGATAAAAATGTATAATCTCAACAATTTATTATTTTGGTAAAAGCATCGGAAATATCAAATCTCCTTCAATAACAATGAAACACAGGTTGATGCTTTTTGGGAGTGATTAGCCTTAATATGAGCAATTCAATAGCTGGCAAGAATTTTGAACTTCAGGGTCACATTAGTTTATGAAGCTTTTTTGATGACTTGATGTCATTTAACAGGATGTCGTCAAACTCATACCCACTTGTACTGTGAAAAAGTAGCATCATGAGAACTTTACTAATGAAAAGGAAGGCAGTGCCATGAAAACTCCAGGGGACCAAGAAATATTTTCTCATTGCATGAAATTTTCCAAAAGTGTGACAACAAGCATAGCCTCATGAAGGAAAGGTATTCAACGAGAGCAAAAAGCTCAAAAGCATCATTATAGTTCTATAATAACAGCCTGAACCTAGGGGAAAATGAGTTATTAGAAAAATCTACAGTATCACTGTGCCCAAGGAATTTCAACTGAGAGAAACCCCAATTACAGATATTTTACAAAATATGAAACCCACGAGATAAATATACACCACTTCTACCATTTCATATTGCAGCGTGAAAATGCTGCAATATGGTTGTCTCACCAGTGAACTGAAATTTTACCCAACATATAGCAAAATATTGCAGTTGTAATTATATTTTAACATTGCAATTGCAATCAAATTCTTTTATTTAAAAATTCACAAAAATTCCAATAAGTTAGCAGAAATCAACATACACCAGATTATAGAACAAGGACTCATTGACTTACCAGAAATCATCATAGTGTCTTTCAATAGATGATATATCCGATGCTGTCACTGCAACCAGCACACCATTCCTGCGTGCTTCTTCACATGTTTTTGTAATCGTCTTAATTGTATCAGGAAGTTCAAACAAGTAACCTTCAACTACCAGTATTTTTATATTGGAAATTAAGCTAGCCAAGCATGGATCATAGTTAACCATCGAGGATGTGCCCTACAAAGTTCAAATATAAAATGGTCAACTCATGCAACCCAACATATTCCAAAGCTAAAATAAGAAACAGAAGCCTCTTAACTTCCAAGTAAACTATTTGCCTCATCATTAAAAACAGAAACATATCTAAGATAAAGAAAAACTTCAATTGTGGGAACAACTTATCTTCCTAATAAAGTGATAACATTATCAATAATCATAAGAAAGTTCTTTAAAGAATCCCCTGAAATCCTTAACTTTATCTAACAAGCCATATGATGTTAAAATCTAAACTCAATCTGTCTGCACTAAATCCTCAATATAACGAGCATGAGAAATCATTTCCAAACCATAATACATCACTTCAATATGACAGATCTTTGTTACTGATTCAATATCATGTGGCATTTCTGTAATCAGATCATGAATACACCTCCAAAAATGTAGTTGGAAAGTTGTGGTCAAGATACGTATATCTCATAATATTATGATATGATCATAATCAGATCTTTTAGATTAGATGGCAGTATCATATAGATATACAGTATCCTAGGATTATATTTCCATATCTGTATAGATTTTCTAGCTTATTCTGTAAACCCTATATATGTATATAATCAGATCTTTTAGATTAGATAGCAGTATCATATAGATATACAATATCCTAGGATTATATTTCCATACCTGTATAGATTTTCTAGCTTATTCTGTAAACCCTAAAATTTATATATATACTGCAGGCTCTAATAAAAGAAATATAGAGCAAATTAGCTTTGATTCACATGGTATCATAGCCACGTGAAAGAGAGGGTGAAATCGAGGAGATAACCCCTGAAAGTCAAGAAATGACTTCTAATCTTGAGGGATCCTCCACGGCAAATCCAAACTCAAACAAGATTGGAGGTCAGTCATCAATGACATCTGGTATTGGGGGAGTTTCAGTTATCATTGTTTTTGATAAATTGAATGGAACAAACTATCGGGAGTGCGCTCAAGCTATGAAACTCGCCATTGGAGGACGAGAGAAGCTGAGCTTTATCATTGGAGATGGGAACGTTCCAAACTCAACAAACTTACAAGCTGCACGACAATGGGAGATAGATAATTCCATGGTCTCATCATGGCTTATCAACACCATTATATCACCAATCAAACGGACCTTTATGTTTCTACCAACAGTTCGAGAAATCTGGGATGGAGTGCGACAGTCATACTCTAATGACGAGGATGCATCAAGAATTTATGAGATAAAAACAAAGTTGTGGCAAATGAAGCAAGGTGACAGAGAAGTTACAGAATATTGGGTTGAAACGATAGCATTGTGGCAAGAACTTGACCTTCTGTTGGATGAAGAGCGGAGGTGCAAGGAAGATGTAGTGATGTATAACCAGAAAATTGAAAAGGAGAGAGCCTTCGAATTTTTAGCTGGTCTCAACAAAAAATTGGATGATGTTTGTGGAAGAATCTTAAGTAGAGTGCCTTTGCCTACAGCTAAGGAAGTATTTTTTGAAGTTAGGAGGGAAGCGGCAAGGAGGAAAATCATGTTAAAAGAAGAACCGAAAGAACTAAATTTAACTCCAGTATCTACAAATGAAGCTTCTGCCCTGATGTCACGTGGTGAATCCAGTAAGAAAAATCATAAGTGGTGTGAGCATTGTAAACAAAATGGTCACAACAAAGACACATGATGGGACATTCATGGAAAGCCTGTAGACTGGAAACCAAAAATGGGGAAAAAAAAACCAAGGCTATCAAGTATCTAGTGAGGGAGGAACAGAAAAATCTGAAGATATTCAGAAACAAGAAGGAGGTGAACTGAATGTTCCACTAAGGAAACTACTGGAAGTACTATAGAATCTTCAAAATGACAGCAACCAACAGAAGGCAAACACAGTTGCTAATGCTACTATGAGAGGTAATATCATAAAAGCCTTTTTATCCTCATGCAGTAGGAAGATGCGGATAGTTGATTATGGAGCTTCGGATCATATGACAAATGATTATAATCTGTTTAATTCATATGTTCCATGTGCTCAACATGAAAAGGATAAGGTAGCAAATGGTGATTCCTCTTCAGTTGCAAGACAAGGAGATATCAAAGTAACAGATTCTATGAAACTAAATTCTGTTCTACATGTTCCCAATCTAGAATGTAATCTTCTACAATCAGTAAGTTGACAAAAGAAGCTAATTGTAGCGCTCACTTTTTCACTACTTATTGTGTTATACAGGACCTATCATCGGGGAAGATGATTGGCAGTGCTAAAGAGGTAGATGGAGTATACTATTTTGAAGATGAAGAAAGTCAATCTACTCCTTATAGCTTGGGTAATAGTGTGGTTGTTCCTAAGGCTGATGAACTCTTGTTATGTCATAAGAGATTAGGTCATCCAAACTTTCAATATATGTCATGGTTGTTTCCAAACATCTCAATAAATAAAGATCTTTGTGTTCACTATGACGCTTGTGAATTTGCTAAGCATCAAAGAAGTTCCTTTACAAGATCCAAATACATATCCACACAACCTTGTTCACTTATCCATAGTGATCTTTAGGGGGCCATCTCGTGTTCCTAATAGAACCAATTCAAAATGGTTCATTACATTCATTGATGACCATACTCGTTTGTGTTGCGTGTTTCTTTTGAAAGACAAAACTGAAAACTCTACTGTATTCATCAATTTTTATCAAATGATAAAAAATCAATTGCAAACTAGTATTCAAGTCCTTCATATTGACAATGGTACTAAATATTTTAAACAACATCTTCATACATTCTTCCAAAAACATGGGATTGTCCACAAAAGTACTTGTGTCAATAGTCCTCAACAAAATGGGATTGCTGAAAGGAAAAATAGACATCTTCTTGAAGTAGCTAGGGCCTTGATGTTCACTAGTAATGTTCCAAAATTTTTGTGGGGGGATGCTATTCTTAGTGCAACTTATCTTATTAATAGAATGCCTAGTTGTGTTCTTTCTTTCAAAAGAAATTTCAAGAAACCTATACTACCACTCATCTTGAAACTAACCTTCCTTTAAAGGTTTTTGGGTGCACAACTTTTATTCACAGCTTCTCAAACGATAAACTTGATCTAAGAGCCAAAAAATGTTTGTTTCTAGGTTATTCTGCTACACAAAAGGGGTATAAATGCTATGATCCTATATCAAAAAGGTTGTTTGTTAGCTGTAATGTCTCTTTTTCTGAGACAGGTTTCTTCTATCCCAAGTCTTCGATTCAAGGGGAGTATTGGAGTGAGTTTGGTAGTGATAAATCTCAGCCTAAACCTGAACCTATATCTGTTCCTGAACCCATCCCAATGCCTATGTCATCTCCTATAGAGACAAATCCTAATACAGAAACAGATATGATCATGCACTCAAGGTGTACTCTTGGAGGAAGAAAGCAAGTAATATACTTCCTATCCCTGAAGCTATGCCAATCTCTAAACTAGTGCAGGTCCCTATTGAAGAAATTCATAGCAGTGAGGATCAAGAAGACAACACAGATTTAGAATGGCCAATTGCCTTAAGGAAGAAATCTAGATCATGTACTATGCATCCGATTGAGAGGTTTGTCTCTTATGAAGCTCTATCTTCTCAATATAAAGCTTTTATTGCTAATCTGGACAAAATTGATATTCCCAAAAATACTCAAGAAGCTCTTAAAGTTCCAAAATGGAGAGAAGCAGTTTTCAAAGAAATAAGGGCACTTGGAAAGAATGAAACATGGGAAGAAGTTGATCTGCCAAAAGGAAAGAAGCTCGTGAGGTGTAGGTAGATATTTACAATCAAACATAGGGCTGATAGCTCCATTGAGAGGTAAAAGGTGAGATTGGTAGCTAAAGGTTATACTCAAACCTATGGGATGGACTACAAGGAAACATTTGCACCTGTGATCAAACTAAACACTATTAGATTATTGTTATCAATAGCTGTTAACCTTAACTGGCCACATCAGCAACTTGATATCAAAAACGCTTTCTTGAATGGCCAACTCAAGGAAGAAGTGTATATGAAACTCCCTCTAGGGTTTGATGAGGAAGGAGAAAACAGAGTATGTAGACTAAGAAAATCTCTATATGGACTGAAGTAATCACCACGAGCTTGGTTCAAGAGATTTGCCAAAGTCCTTGAAACAAAAGGATACACACAAGCACAGTCAGATCATACAATGTTTTTTCAGAATTAGAGAAGGTAAGAAGACAATTTTGATTGTGTATGATGATGATATTATCATACTGGTGATGATACAAAGGAAATCACAAGACTTAAGACAGCACTGAAGCAAGAATTTGACATTAAAAGACTTAAGAGAAACTTAGGAGAAATGAAGTATTTTCTAGGCATGGAAGTAGCAAGATCAAAGAAGGGAGTTTACATCTCACAAAAAAAGTACATTCTTGATCTCTGGAGAGAGACTAGAATGTTAGGACGCAAACCAAGCACTACTCCTATTGACAGTACAAAGTTTGGGGATGAAGATGATAACTTGTTAATCATGAAGAATATCAAACACTAGTAGGAAAACTTATTTATCTATCTCATACTAGACTAAATATTGCTTTTGCTGTGAGTGTTGTAAGTCACTATATGCATGCAACAAGGAGAAAACATTTCAAGACAATCTATAAGATCCTACGGTATCTAAAAGGTACTCTAAGAAAAGGGCTGCTATTCAAGAAAGGAGATCAAATAATAATTGAAATATATACTAATTCAGATTGGGCGAGTTCAGAAGGGGTTAGACGATCAACTACTACATATTGTACTTTTGTGTGGGAAAATTTGGTCACGTGGCAAAGTAAGAAACAAAAGGTGGTAGCCAAGAGGAGTAAAGTAAGAAGCAAAAGGTGGTAGCTAAGAGGAGTGCTGAAGCTGAACTAAGAGCTGCTGCAAAAGGGATGTGTGAAAGTCTCTGGTTAAAGAGAGTGTTGACTGAATTGCGAATTGACTTTGAGATACCTATAAAGCACTATTGTGATAACAAGGCAGCCCTAAGCATGGCACACAATCCAGTCCACCATGAGAGAACAAAACATGTTGAGGTTGATCAACATTTCATCAAAGAGAAGATAGAAGATGGGACAATATGCCTAACTTATGTTCCAACAAAGAAGCAGACAGCTAATATGTTTACCAAGTGACTTCAACGACAAGCATTTGAAGAGTGTATTAGCAAGTTGGACATTTATAGATATCTATGATCTAACTTGAGGGGGAGTGTGGTCAAGATATGTATATCTCATAATATTATGATATGATAATCAAATCTTTTAGATTAGATAGCAGTATCTTATAGATATATAGTATCCTAGGATTATATTTCCATATCTGTACAGATTTTCTAGCTTATTTTGTAAACCCTATACATGTGTATATATACTGCAGTCTCTAATAAAAGAAATATAGAGCAAGTTAGCTCTGATTCACAAAAGTAAAGAGGAAGTGAAGACTATAAAATACAATCATGCTCCTGAAAATTTACGCAAGACTAATCCAACCTATAAAGCAGGTTTTCTGACTTATTTGATCAAGAATTTCATTAAACAAGGAAATGTACGCTCCACAAACATCAGTCCCATGCTGATATGGTCAAAATATTTGATCATTTGCAGAAACAGCACATGAACGTGAATAGAAAAGATTATATTCTAGTTATACTTAGGATTAATGACACACATGCCATTATATCCAATCATCTTCCTTGAAGGATCACAATATGAATCTTGAAAGCAATGAGTTAACAGTACCGTTTATTCTATGCCAGACAGCTAGGCAAGCATATTATATGTAGAATATTTTTTGTGACAAGAAATAAAGAGTAACATGTTCTAATTTGGCATAAAAATTCAGAAAATAATTTAAGTTAGATGAGATGCTAAAAGAAATAAGAGAAAATAAGCTCTTATAAATATAGAAAAATTTGCCCAATATTTGGTTGATAGACATAGAAGAGATATGATATGATTTTGACACCGAGGACATTAATTAACGAAAGGTCATTAATTAACAAATCAAGAAACCTCACCTGATATGCAAGCATTGTTCGCTGAGCATCAGGAGTTGTAAGAACTATCACTGTTCCTGTCGTTCCATCTTTTACAGGTGCAGAGAGGAAGTTCACGTTTGCTCGGCGTAATTTTGATCTATAAAAGCATATTGGATGAGTTCCATCCAACTCTATAAAGTAACAATAAAGCACTTTGCATGTGACAATTCTTATTAGCTAAATTTGCAAGACAAACATTCAAACAATCAGTGTCAAAACTCAACTCATGGAATGTTTACCTTCTACAACATGAGAAAGTTAGCAATTTCATCAACATATTTATGTAGAGTTCGGGGTGCACTGACAGTACTAGCTCTGATACATTCATAATGAATATGTATTTCTATCTCTGTGGGTCTGGATGTTCATATTAGAATGCCAGTGCTTAGATGGATGGGAGCATGTGAAAGTAAATTGACCGTATAGAAGATTTTTGGAGAATTAGGATCAGCCAGATGAAGAAAAACGGTTTATAAATGAAACAAAAGAGGGCAGATCACTCAACCACAAACTTTACTTTGAAGGGAAGAAGAGTGGGAATTGGCGTGACAGCAAAGATATTTCCTTATACTAAGTTTTCCTCACTACATAAAAATTAATAATATGTTAGCTATATACTGTACTAGTTTGTTTAAGACTTAAGCTTATTAAAGAACAAAGAATCCACATTAGAGACATTCTTAAGATTGATTCTTAAGAGCTACTAATGGATCAAATTTACACCACATAACATCTATAAAACTTCTCAAGGAGCTGAACATAAAGGCAGACATATTTGAGACTAGGACAAGAGGCAACAAAGTTCTTTCGACATAACGGGAGAGACCATATGGCTTATGAACATACTAATGGAGGATTACACACAACTTAAATAAGAAAACAACAACTTATTGATTTTTAATAGAATAATATTTTAACAAATGAGAAAGTTATATGTATATATATGATGTAATACTTCTAATCATATTTGTATAATCTTTTAGCAGTACTAAAAACAAATAAAAGTTCTCAAATAAGTAGATAATTTAAATAAAGGATCAATTATAATGGACTCTCCTGTGGTTTAGACCATATTTACTTCAATCATTGATTTTTTAAAGCTATCACTTACCCTCCTAAGATTCTTTTTCTTTTTTGTCTCATCCATACCCTAGCATCATTTCTCATTAGAAACCTGACAGAATGGAGAGATGACGATGTGTGGCTAGCTTAGATGTTATGCGGCATAACACGTCTTAGTCGTACCACATAACTTATAACATATGACATCATGAGGTGTCGATGTCGTGTTACGTGATACAATTAAGATCTTGTGCCACCTAACACCTAATCAAGCCACACATCATTTTTCCATTCTTCGTTAGGTTTTTTAACGAAGAATGACGTCAAAGGATACAAGTGATACAAAAACAAAATATTAGGAGGGTAAATAGCTTTAAAAATTAGGGACTAAAGTATAAAGGTCCAAATCATAGGGGGATCTAGAATAATTAACCATTAAATAAATTACAAAAATCTTGATATATGACATAATGGTTGATTTCATTAATTAATAAACATGACATTTTTACTAACAATATTTTAGGCAAAATAGTTTGGTAGAAAATCAAATACAAGAAAGTTAAATGCTTTGTATTATCCCATAGACAATCATATTGATTTTGCTTTAAAAAAAACCATATAATAAGACTAAAAGTATAAAATTTTACCATAAGAAAACAAGTAATGTAAACTAAAATATTCTTTAAATTATGGGTAGAGCCATGTATATTTTAATAGAGCAATTACCCCACTAACGAGATGAAAAATACAAAATTCATATATATGTTTACTTATTAATTTGCTTTTTCCCCATACACACAGTAAATTGTAGTATATCAAAATATGAAGTATATGATTCCGACCAAAATAGATTTCTTCAATTTTATAAAATAGAAAAAAATTAAGGGAATTAATAGAAAAGGAGAGAATATGAGTTAACCATTCGATAGACACACTTTTTTTCCTAAATAATAGTAGTTTTTCTTAAATAATAGTATCGATAATATTTAGATTTTTAAAGCAAAAAGAAAATTTATAAAGTTATCTAATAATAATAGATTAATAATAGTAAGAGTTAAATTAAAGTGGATTTATTCATATTATTTGGTCTGGTTTGGTTTACATCAAAACCAAAAACCAAACAGGAAATTACATTGTTTTAGGGTAAAACAAAACAAACCACCCTTGTGGTTTGATCAATGACTTAAAAAATCATTATAGTTTCATAACTAAAAACAAGTCCTCATACTTTAGCAAACATACCTAAACACCACTCCTATTAGTTTTAACTTTGAAAAACTATACCAAACTGACATGACATGGATTGAAATATGCCATATGTCAATTTCATAAAAAAGGATGGAAGAACTAACATAAAGGGTATGTGTCTATATAACAAAGTATAGAAATCTTTTCTTGAGAATATTGAACCAAAGGGATTTTTAAAAAATGGGCCAAATCACAGGGGAGGTATGTGTCTTCATCCTTTTTATTTATTTTTAAAATAAAACAATTTTTATTTAAAAATTCACTGATTTCAAGTGTTTTTAATGATGTGGTTTGGGTGATTTCTACTCACCTTTAAATTTAATAAAGGAGATATGGTAACAATAAGGATCAGTCAATATTGTTGATCAAAGAGCAAATATAACTTCATTCAAAAGGTTTTGGACCTTATAAAATCCTTAAGAAGATAAATGCAAATGCCTAAGTTCTATAATTGACAAGTAACATGAAAATTTGTCTTCAACGTCTCAAACTTAACTATTTATCATGGAGGCAATGTTACCCATTCTCCTAATGCAACTATGAAAACCCCAACCATTCCTCACCTTAAAGAAGAGATTGAGGATGTTCTTGATGAACAAATGATGTAGAGTCTATTAATCCTACATCAACAACTTTATGTCCATAAGAGTTGATGGTTACATGAATTGAAGATCAATTTCTAACAGTACCTGAATTTAGAGTCTAAATTTCAAAAATTGAATCCAGACTAATATGGTAAATACTTAATCACATTTTACATTGAACACAGCTTCAGAGGAGCAAGGGATAACTAATACAAAACAGCTTAAAGTTCACAAAAGAAGCAAAAGGAGACAGGATGAAGAATGGAAAATGGTCTCACTATTCACAAAACCAATGACAACACAGGAAATGTTGTCATGCTTCCATACACTAAATTTTCCGTACTAGGAAGGATTATCCTTCTAAGAATTTATCTATATATTCAGAAATTTAATAAAAGGAAGACTGATTTCTTTACAAATTTGAGTTTCAAACTAACATGCTTTCATCTAAGAGTAACATTTAGACTATAAAAGTGATTTCCTAGTTCCATAAACTTGGGAGACATTTCTATAACTATCCATTATTTCGTTTCCTTTAATAAAAGTCCCAACAATCTTCCTGAAATTTCCAGCAACCCAAATTTGAAAGTTCGAGCGACCTTTGCTAAAATCGATAATTGAAATCTGACTAACAGCAACATAGGAAAAACCCAACAGCTTAGACTTTTCAATTTTGTGAACCTTAGTAACTAGATATATCTTTTATTCGTTATACATCATCAGGAAGTCTCCCTCAAGAACCAATTCTAATGTTCGGACTTTGTGCAAATTTATATCAAAAAGGTTTTAAACTTCCAAGCAATCAATTGAGCATTAAATGCTTTAACTTCAAATTTTCCTCCAAGATGGTAACAAATTCTTAAAACATGAAAGATAATATTAGGTATGAACCTAGAGGTTCAATTTTCCTTAATTTCATACTAGATAATTTATTCATAATTAAATTTTCCCTTCTTTTCACACTTTGCTTCATTAAAATAATAGTTTCAAGTAAACGGTATGAAAGGAGATAATATAATGATGTAGGGAAAATAGAGGAATTTTTAATTAGTAGCTAAAAACACAAAATTAGGACGTATGGCTGATATTAGGCCGCTTGAATATCTGGTTTCGACGTCGAATATTGGCTAAGAATGTAGATTTTTCAGATTTTGTAAAGTTGGGAATTGAAGGTTTGATTGCTAGAAATTTAGGCTTAGGTTTTCAGGGTTTCATATGGCTAGAATTTAGGATTTAGTAGGCTGAAATTAAGGTAGGGTTGCTAGAATTTAGTGAAGAACACAAAGAATGGATACTACGAAACTAGGAATCACTCCTAGAGTCTAAGGAACACTCTTAGAAGAAAGCATCACACCTTCTAGTTGAAAACTCAAGTTTGTAGAAAATTTCCAGTTTGCTTCTTATTCATAAAGAGCTGAATACACACATATACATAGAGTTTTAAAACCCTTATTCTGGTAGGAAAAGGTTTTCTAATTTAAATCCAATTATAATAGAAATTCTATAAATCCTATACAACTAGGATAGCGTATGTAAAATAGAATAACATATTTAACTTGCTACTACTTCTTATCTAATAAGGAATCCTTACATAATTTAAATTTCAACCCTTATCTTTTGTTGTCAACTCAATTCTCAATCTTCATCCACAAAATTAAGACTTGTGCTTGACTATTTTTTTTTCTTTTACTTATTCTATATAGTTTAAGCTCTTTTGTATGAATTCTTCCCGACTTATCTAAAGTCGTCCTTGACATAGAATGTGACAAATACTGATCAAATAAGTCTAATGTCATTTTCTGAACTAGTTCTTTGAGCACCATGATTAAAGGTAATTAATGTCCAATCTTTCCATAATTCTCAGAGGTATTTTATCTCACTTTTGGTCGCGGCATATTCTTTCCCACTACATGTCACCATCGTGAACCAAAGCTCTAATACCAAACTGATGTAGCACAAATAGAGGAATTTTAATTAGTAGCTAAAAACACAGAATTAAGAAGTATGACTGGCATTAGGCTACTAGAATATTAGGTTAATTTTGGCTAGGAATGCAGAATTTTCAGATTTTGCAAAGTTGAGAATTTAAGGTTTGATTGCTGAAAATTTAGGCTTAGGTTTTCGGGGTTTAATGGGTAGAATTTAGGTTTGAGTGGGCTGGAATTTAGGATAGGATTGCTAGAATTAAGTGAACAACACAAAAAATAGATGGTAAGAAACTAGGAATCACTCCTAGGGTCTAAGAGTCACTCTTAGAAGAAAACATCACACCTTCTAGTTGAAAACTCAAGTTTGTAGAAAAATTCCAGATTGCTTCTTATTGATTAAGAGTTGAATGTACACATATATGTAGAGTTTTATTCTATTAGGAAAAGGGCTTCTAATTTAAATCTTGTTATAGTAGAAATTTTATAAATCCTATACAACTAAGATAGCATACATAAAATAGAATAATATATTTACCTTAGTACTACTTCCTGTCTCATAAGGAATCCTAAAATAATTTGAATTTCAGCCTTTATCTTTTGTTGTCAAATCAATTCCCAATCGTCATCCCACCAAATTAAGACTTGTGGTTGACTAATTTTTTCTCTTTTATTTCTTCTATATACTTTAAGCTCTTTTGCATCATATAAACTCATGGGATTCTCAACAAATGTGCCAATATTGACACTAGGTTATTTAGATGAAGAAACTATGATGACTGACGCGAAAACTGTTAGAAATAGTTATCATTGAACTAGAGAAATGGAATAAAAAGATCCATGCTTCCATATAAAGAAAAGATTGAGTAGGTAAGAGTAAAATCTCACAAGATAGAACTTTTGTTCTTTCTTATAGGAAGAAGCAAGCCCTTTGCAAACCTTGTAGCCCTGCCTTGTATTATATCCGTAAACCAACCCCATAAGCCTGTAAGCAAGGAACATGAGATATTCTCTAAAGCAAGTCAAGTTGAAGTAAGTAGGGCCTAAAGGTGTTTACTTTTGCTTTTGAAAAGTCGTAACGTAAGGAATGTAACTTTCAAAGTATATGGATCCCATGGTGCTATCTAATCCCTTGTTTCCAACTTGTGTGCTAGTCAAGATCTCATTCTATCCTCCTTCCCTATACCTTATGAGTTAGATTCTGACTCCTAATCAATATAGAGTAAGGCTATGTTCTGGTAAGTCAATCTTAGTATCCTTTGCTTGTATCTAGTTAGTGGTGGATAGGCCAATGAGAAGGCCAACAAGTAATAGAGTTAGTCAATTCTGGGCCTACTTAGGAAGACGATAAGGGTACCCATTGTTTTTTATTCTCCTGTTATGCTTAATTACTATTCTTTTGGTTCGATATTCCAACTCGGGTTGAGTAAGGGTTCACTTTTTCTATTCAAGACCGTGAGGGCAATAGCAAGCCCAAACCAAGACAAGAAAGAATTCCTGTTGTTCCATGGGAAACAACGTTGTAATCTACTCCTAAATAAAATAGATATCATTAAATCAAACATATTCCTAGAGAAATGGAACAAAAAGATCCATGTTTCCATATGAAGAAAAGATTGAGTAGGTGAGAGTAAAATCTCACAATATAGAACCTTTGAAGAAGCTAGATTCAGAACAATAAGAATATAAATAAATAAATATAGAGCAGAATCATACAAAATGATGCTCCAGTCACCAGCTAAAAGTTCCTAACACTTGATTTCAATTCCATAAACCTTCATTATGAGGGCCAATATGATCCCTCATCAAATCCCTGAGCTACAAAAGGTTCTAAGAATCTAATACGCTAACGGAGAAACTAAACAAGATTATATACCATTCTCAGGGGTAATCAACAACATACTATGAGAATAAAAGAGACTTGTGAGCTAACTACCAAAAGAATTGACTTCCCTATTTGACAAAGTAATAATGGGAACACAAGATGATGAAGAAAATCTTAAGAGTTTATTAAAGAAACTACTAAATTTTAGAGTTTATTAAAGGATGTAAATTAGTCAACTACAAGCTTTATTTTGGTGAGACAAAGAGTGTTAGGAATCTCAATAGAGATTGTATTTGTTGATAGTATATCGAGAGTAAGATAGATAAGATCAGCTGGAGCAAGCTCCCCCTCCTGGTCAGTCCAGGCCTATTTCCTAACAATGACGATAGTAATCATTGTTGTCCTCTCCTCACTAGACTGCTAATATTCTCCTCCCTGCATTCTCTCTCCATAACTACCTCACTCCTCTCTAACAAACTTGCCTAAATGGCAGATTTCACACCCCCCTGTCCCAACTTATTTCTACGAGTATACATTTTAATGGGCTTAGTTGGTGTGGGATAAGGAGAGGGTGGATTGTTAACAATTCCCTCCTCCTCAATAAGCCCCTTGTCCTCAAGGGAAAAAGAAGGGAATTGTCCCTTGATGAAGTCCACATCCTCCCATGTAGCTTCCTCTCCCGGCTTAGCCTTCCAACGAATCAACCATTGCTGGACCTTTCTGCCTTTAGTCGTGATGTAGCGTGAAGCCAGGACTGCTTCAGGTTCTGCCCTTTCCGAAACATCCACCTCTAATCCTCGGGGAAGGTCTTGCTCAATAGGATGGTCACCTATGACCTTTTTCAGCTGAGAGACATGAAAAACTAGATGTACCTTGGCTGTAGGTGGAAGTTGTAGTTTGTAAGCAGCCTGCCCTACACTTCCCATAACCTTAAAAGGTCCATAATACCTGGCAGACAGCTTAGGACAGATGTTCCTTGCTAAAGTGAGTTGTCTATATGGTCTGAGCTTGACATAAACTAGGTCTCCCACAAGAAACTGTACCTCCCTCCTATGAGCATTAGCGAATTTCTTCATTGATGACTGAGCACGAAGTAAATTTTGCTTAAGTTGGCGCAAGGCCTCATCTCTATCGATCAAGGCTGCTGCCACTGACGCCACTTGTGTCTCTCCTTGTATGAAATGCAGAATAGATGGTGGTAGTCGGCTATAAACCACTTCAAAAGGAGTCCTTCCTATTGAAACATCAAAGTTTGTATTGTACCAAAACTCAGCCCAAGATAACCAATGAGACCAGTGTTTAGGTTGCTCGAAAGCAAAACAACGAAGATAGGTTTCCAAACCCCTATTAACCACTTCTATTTGGCCATCCGTTTAGGGGTGATATGAAGAACTCATCTTCAACATTGTTCCTTGTAACCTAAATATTTCCTTCCAAAATTTGCTTGTGAAGAAAGGATCTCTGTCACTCGATATTGAGCTAGGGATTCCATGCAACTTTACCACATCTCTAATAAACATTTCAGCCACTGTTTTAGCCGTGAAGGGGTGTTTAAGAAGTGTGAAGTGGGCATATTTTGACAGCCTATCGACGACCAGCATTATAACTTCATAGCCTCAGGATTTAGGTAGCTTTGTGATGAAGCCCATGAATACTTCATCCCAAACTAGCTTAGGAATGGGCAAGGGCTGTAGAAGGCCAGCTGGAGTCATGGCCAAATATTTATTCTTTTGACAGGTATCGCAATCCCGAACAAACTTCTGTATAGAGAACTTCATACCTGGCCAAAACAAACCGCTAGCCAGCCTTTTATAGGTTTTAAGAAAACAAAAATGTCCTCCTAGAGGAGAAGAGTGATATTCCTGCAATAATTAAGGGATTAATGCTGAAGTGGGAGAGAGGACTAACGCCATCATCTCTTTTTCATAGACAAATTTGGAATAAGTCAATTCAGCTAATGCTTTGCTGAAACAAGCCAAGGGACGACCCTCTTGTATCAAGACAGCGCCAATTCCCTTTCCGGATGCATCACACTCCACTGAAAATTCTTTGGAGAAATTTGGTAAGGCTAAGACTAGAGAAGTAGTCATTTTCCTTTTGAGTTCCTCAAAAGCCTCTCGAGCCTCCCTTCCCTAAACAAAACCTAGTCATTTTCCTTTTGAGTTCCTCAAAAGCCTCTCGAGCCTCCCGTCCCTAAACAAAACCATTCTTCTTAGTCAATTCAGTAAGGGGTCTCGTGATTCTACCATAATCTTAAACAAACTTCCTGTAATACCCCGTAAGCCCAAGAAATCCTCTTACTCCCTTCACATTTTTAGGTTCAGGCCATTCCATGACACTCTTGATTTTTATCGGATCCATAGCTATTCCTTGAGCTGAAAGTACATGGCCAAGGAATTCAATGGATTGCTATCCAAATAAGCACTTCTTATTTGCATATAGGTGTTTATCCGATAATAGCTGTAGCACCCGGGCTATATGATGCAAGTGCTGATTCCAATTTGAACTATAGATTAAAATGTCGTCAAAGAAGACTAAAACAAACCTACGTAGCTGAGGTTTGAAGATGGTATTCATAGTGGATTGGAATGTAGCAGGCGCATTCATGAGTCCGAAAGGCATTCCTAAGTACTCGTAATGCCCTTCATGAGTACGAAACCCCGTCTTATGAACATCCTCCTCTCTAACTCTAATTTGATGAAATCCATATTTCAAATCCACTTTAGAGAAGTAGTTGGCCCCATGTAACTCCTCCATCAACTCATCAATTACGGGAATAGGAAACTTGTTAGGCACCGTAAGTTTATTCAAAGCCTAATAGTCAACACACATTCGCCAAGTCCCATCCTTCTTTTTAACAAGGATCACGGGGCTTGAAAAAGGGCCAACACTAGGTCTGATCACTCCAGCTCCCAACAACTCTTTGACCTGCCTTTCTATCTCATTTTTGTGGTGGTGTGCATGCCTATAGGGTCAGACACTTACTGGTTTTGCCCCCTCCTTCAAAACAATAGCATGATCACTGATTCTCTTGGGAGGTAACTCCTTAATCGGCTGAAACACTGCATCAAATCTGGTTAAAATAGCTTGCAATTCCTGCTGCTGGTTTGCCTCCAAAGCCCCTTTTCCTTCAGCTACAGCCTCTCTAACTCCCATGGACTAGAGTAATCCTTCAATTTCCACTTCATCACGTTTAAACATCTGTTGTAGAGCATATGGAATAGGGTCTTGCATAGAAACTCCCTGTAGAGTGATTTCTGTTCCCCTTTGATCGAAAGACATGAACATTCTTTTCCACTCTACCTTGACCACTCCTAGTGTCTCCAACCAAGCAATACCTAATATTAAATCAGGTCCTCCGATATTAAAAACATAAGCATCCACCGTAAATTCTGCTCCATTCACTTCCAACTGAATTTCTTTACAGACTCCTTGTGAGAAGGATCGGTGTCCATCCCCTAGTCTAACACCGAAAGTTCGGGTATGAGTAGTAAGAATTCCCATAGCCTTAACCAGTTTACTTGACACAAAATTATGACTAGCTACACTGTCTATCATAATTAAGATTGGCATTTCATTCAGCTTGCCCATCATCACCATGGATCTCGAAGGTGAGGATTTCTCTCTTCCTATTTCCCTGTACTCAACCAAATTGCAAACCAATTCCCAATCCTCCTGATGCTCCTTTGCAATCTCTGCAACAACATTGTCCATTGTTTCACCTTCAACCTCCCCCTCCCAAATAGTCAGCTTGTACTCCTTATCTGGGCATTGGTGAAGTGGGCCATAGGTTTGGCCACACTTGAAACATAGCCCCTTTGCCCTTCTCTCTATTAGCTGCTCATATGACAAATTCCGAGTCCCCTTCCACCTTGAGCCATTTTGACGATTTTCACCAGTCATCGTTGTTCGGGTCTTGTTTGGCAGCTCTCTTCCCTCCCCCTTGGTATTCGCAGAAGTGTTTCACATTTTCCCTTGGCGTTGGAAGCTGGTTATTCCCATCCGAGACCCGTACCCTATAGTAGGGACCCCAGGCCTATGCTTCAACTCACTTGGTCGGATTATGCCTTCTCCGATCAGCTCTCTTTCCACCTTACGTGCCACCGACAGAAGACGGGTTCAGGTTGTCGGGTCATTAGTCCTGACCCAGTTCCGTATCTCTTCACGAAGTCCACCCATAAAACAACTCATAAACCACTCTTTGGGGAAGTGAGTGATCTGTGAAGTCACCCTCTCAAAATTTTCAATATACCCATCCACTGATCCACGTTGAACTATCGACTTTAGCTGCTCTATCGGATGTCCCTCATCTTTTCCCCCCGTATCAATCAAACAAGGAATGCTTGAAACGCTCCCATGTCATGCATGGCTCCAGCTCACGTACGGATTTAAACCAGTACAACGTAGTCCCCTCCATGCATATCTACACCATCGACAACCTCAACTTAGCAGGGATCTGGTGAATCGAAAAATAGGATTCAGCACGAACGACCCAAGCAAATGGGTCCTCGCCGTGGAACGAAGGAAGGTCAACTCTCCGTGCCGCATTTTGGTATTCCTCCCATGCGCGTTCTGTAGCCGCTGAAGGGATCTTTCCTGTGGGTAAGGTTCTGCCCTGTGAACTGGGTGTTCTCCTCCATAAGAAGAAGAAGCGAGATGGGTCAATGCCGGTGAACCCTCTCCGCCCTCTCCCATGCTCTGCTTTTCTGGGTTTCTAGCCTTGAGAGCTTGAAAACCTTCTCTCAGCTCCGATTGTAGTTGGCCTTGGGATTTTGCTAAGGTCTCGATGCTAGCCATCAACGTGCTAAGCTGCGACCTGAGATCCTTCAATGTGGCATCATGTGACTTCACCAATGCTTCCTGGGCTGAAAACGATGATTCTAGTCTCCTAAGAGACGCTTCCAAAGCAGACACTCTAGCCTCCATACGTGTTTGCATACAATCTCTATCCTTCTTGGCCTCTCAATGAAAGCACCAATTGTTAGGAATCTCAATAGAGATTGTATTTGTTGATAGTATATCAACAGTAAGATAGATAAAATCAGCTGGAGCAAGCTCCCCCTCCTGGTCAGTCTAGGCCTATTTCCTAACAATGATGATAGTAATTGTTGTTGTTCTCTCCTCACTAGACTGCTAATATTCTCCTCCCTGCATTCTCTCTCCATAACTACCTCACTCCTCTCTAACAAACTTGCCTAAATGGCAGATTTCACACCCCCCTGTCCCAACTTATTTCTACGAGTATACATTTTAATGGGCTTAGTTGGTGTGGGATAAGGAGAGGGTGGATTGTTAACAATTCCCTCCTCCTCAATAAGCCCCTTGTCCTCAAGGGAAAAAGAAGGGAATTGTCCCTTGATGAAGTCCACATCCTCCCATGTAGCTTCCTCTCCCGGCTTAGCCTTCCAACGAATCAACCATTGCTGGACCTTTCTGCCTTTAGTCGTGATGTAGCGTGAAGCCAGGACTGCTTCAGGTTCTGCCCTTTCCGAAACATCCACCTCTAATCCTCGGGGAAGGTCTTGCTCAATAGGATGGTCACCTATGACCTTTTTCAGCTGAGAGACATGAAAAACTAGATGTACCTTGGCTGTAGGTGGAAGTTGTAGTTTGTAAGCAGCCTGCCCTACACTTCCCATAACCTTAAAAGGTCCATAATACCTGGCAGACAGCTTAGGACAGATGTTCCTTGCTAAAGTGAGTTGTCTATATGGTCTGAGCTTGACATAAACTAGGTCTCCCACAAGAAACTGTACCTCCCTCCTATGAGCATTAGCGAATTTCTTCATTGATGACTGAGCACGAAGTAAATTTTGCTTAAGTTGGCGCAAGGCCTCATCTCTATCGATCAAGGCTGCTGCCACTGACGCCACTTGTGTCTCTCCTTGTATGAAATGCAGAATAGATGGTGGTAGTCGGCTATAAACCACTTCAAAAGGAGTCCTTCCTATTGAAACATCAAAGTTTGTATTGTACCAAAACTCAGCCCAAGATAACCAATGAGACCAGTGTTTAGGTTGCTCGAAAGCAAAACAACGAAGATAGGTTTCCAAACCCCTATTAACCACTTCTATTTGGCCATCCGTTTAGGGGTGATATGAAGAACTCATCTTCAACATTGTTCCTTGTAACCTAAATATTTCCTTCCAAAATTTGCTTGTGAAGAAAGGATCTCTGTCACTCGATATTGAGCTAGGGATTCCATGCAACTTTACCACATCTCTAATAAACATTTCAGCCACTGTTTTAGCCGTGAAGGGGTGTTTAAGAAGTGTGAAGTGGGCATATTTTGACAGCCTATCGACGACCAGCATTATAACTTCATAGCCTCAGGATTTAGGTAGCTTTGTGATGAAGCCCATGAATACTTCATCCCAAACTAGCTTAGGAATGGGCAAGGGCTGTAGAAGGCCAGCTGGAGTCATGGCCAAATATTTATTCTTTTGACAGGTATCGCAATCCCGAACAAACTTCTGTATAGAGAACTTCATACCTGGCCAAAACAAACCGCTAGCCAGCCTTTTATAGGTTTTAAGAAAACAAAAATGTCCTCCTAGAGGAGAAGAGTGATATTCCTGCAATAATTAAGGGATTAATGCTGAAGTGGGAGAGAGGACTAACGCCATCATCTCTTTTTCATAGACAAATTTGGAATAAGTCAATTCAGCTAATGCTTTGCTGAAACAAGCCAAGGGACGACCCTCTTGTATCAAGACAGCGCCAATTCCCTTTCCGGATGCATCACACTCCACTGAAAATTCTTTGGAGAAATTTGGTAAGGCTAAGACTAGAGAAGTAGTCATTTTCCTTTTGAGTTCCTCAAAAGCCTCTCGAGCCTCCCTTCCCTAAACAAAACCTAGTCATTTTCCTTTTGAGTTCCTCAAAAGCCTCTCGAGCCTCCCGTCCCTAAACAAAACCATTCTTCTTAGTCAATTCAGTAAGGGGTCTCGTGATTCTACCATAATCTTAAACAAACTTCCTGTAATACCCCGTAAGCCCAAGAAATCCTCTTACTCCCTTCACATTTTTAGGTTCAGGCCATTCCATGACACTCTTGATTTTTATCGGATCCATAGCTATTCCTTGAGCTGAAAGTACATGGCCAAGGAATTCAATGGATTGCTATCCAAATAAGCACTTCTTATTTGCATATAGGTGTTTATCCGATAATAGCTGTAGCACCCGGGCTATATGATGCAAGTGCTGATTCCAATTTGAACTATAGATTAAAATGTCGTCAAAGAAGACTAAAACAAACCTACGTAGCTGAGGTTTGAAGATGGTATTCATAGTGGATTGGAATGTAGCAGGCGCATTCATGAGTCCGAAAGGCATTCCTAAGTACTCGTAATGCCCTTCATGAGTACGAAACCCCGTCTTATGAACATCCTCCTCTCTAACTCTAATTTGATGAAATCCAGATTTCAAATCCACTTTAGAGAAATACTTGGCCCCATGCAACTCCTCCATCAACTCGTCTATTAAAGGAATAGGAAATTTGTTAGGCACCGTAAGCTTATTCAAAGCCCTATAGTCAACACACATTCGCCAAGTCTCGTCCTTCTTCTTAACAAGGATCACGGGGCTTGAAAAAGGTCCGACACTAGGTCTGATAACTCCAGTTTCCAGCAACTCTTTGGTCTGCCTTTCTATCTCGTTTTTGTGGTGATGTGCATGCCTATAAGGTCGGACACTCACTGGTTCGGCCCCCTCCTTTAACACAATAGCATGGTCATTGCTTCTCCTGGGTGGTAGCCCTTTAATAGGCTGAAACACCTCATCAAATCTGGATAAAACAACCTGTAAATCTTGCTGCTGGTTTGCCTCTAAAATTCCCTTTCCTTCAGTTACGGCCTCTCTCACTCCCATGGACCAGAATAATCCTTCAATTTCCACTTCCTCATGTTTAAACATCTGTTGTAAAGCATAAGGAATAGGGTCATGCCGAGTAACTCCCTGCAGTGTAATTTCTGTTCCCCTTTGGTCGAAAGACATATACATTCTTTTCCAATCCACTCTGACCACGCCTAAAGTTTCTAACCAAGCAATACCCAATATTAAATCAGGTCCTCCAGTATTAAAAACATAAGCATCAACCGTAAACTCTGCTCCATTCACTTCTAACTGAACTCCCTTGCAGACTCCTTGTGAGAAGGATCGGTGTCCATCCCCTAGCTTAACACCAAATATTCTGGTAGGAGTAGTCGGAATTCCCATAGCCTTAACCAATTTACTTGATACAAAATTATGACTAGCTCCACTATCTATCATAATTAAGATTGGCATTTCATTCAGTTTGCCCATCATCACCATGGTTTTTGAAGGTGAAGATGTCTCTCTGCCTATTTCCCTGTACTCAACCAGATTACAAACCAATTCCCATTCTTCCTGGTGCTCCTCTGCCCCTTCTGTAACTAGATTATCCACTGTTGCAGCTTCAGCCTCCCCCTCCCAAATAGTCAGTTTGTACTCCTTATCTGGGCATTGATGAAGTGGGCCATAGGTTTGGCCACACTTGAAGCACAACCCTTTTGCCCTCCTCTCCATTAGCTGCTCATATGACAGATTGCGAGTTCCCTTCCACCTTAAACCCTTCTGCCGATTTTCTCCAGCCATCGTCGGTCGGACCTTGTTGGGCAGCTCTCTCCCTTCTCCCTTGGTATTCGTAGGGGTGTTTCCCACATGCCCCTGTCGATGGAAGCTGGATACTCCTGTCCGTGGCCCGTACCCTGCAGTAGGTACGACGGTCCGTTGCTTCGACTCACTAGGTCGGATGACTCCTCCAATTAACTCTCGTTCTACCTTGTGCGCCACCGACAAGAGGCGGGTCCTGTTCGTTGGGCCATGGGTCCTGACCCGGTTCCGTATTTCTTCACGAAGCCCACCCATAAAGCAACTCATAAACCAGTCTTCGGGAAGGTGGGTGATCCGCGAGGTCACCCTCTCGAAATCTTCGATATACCCATCCACCGATCCTCGTTGAACCATCGACTTCAGCTGCTCAATCGGATGTCCCTCATCCTTTTCTCCATATCGATCAAACAACGAGTGCTTGAAACGCTCCCACGTCATGCATGGCTCCAGCTCACGTACTGATTTAAACCAGTACAACGTTGTCCCCTCCATGCATATTTGCACCATCGGCAACCTCAACTCAGCAGGGATCTCATGAATCGTAAAGTAAGATTCAGCACGAACGACCCAAGCGAATGGGTCTTCGCCGTGGAATGAAGGGAGGTCAACTCTCCGTGCCGCATTGCGGTATTCCTCCCATGCGCGCTCTACAACCACGGAGGGAGGTCGGCTCTCTGGTCGGCATGGTTCTGTCCTTTGGACTGGGTGCTCTCCTCCCGAAGAAGAAGAAGCGAGATGGGTCAACTCCGGTGACCCCTCTATGCCCTCTCCCATGCTCTGTTTTTCTGTGTTTCTAGCCTTGAGAGCTTGAAATCCTTCTCTCAGCTCCAACTGAAGTTGACCTTGAGATTTCGCTAAGGTCTCGACGCTAGCCATCAACGTGCCAAGCTGCGTCCTGAGATCCTTCAGTGTGGCGTCATGTGATTTCACCGTTGCTTCCTGGGCTGACAACGATGATTCTTGTCTCCTAAGAGACGCTTCTAAAGCAGAAACTCTAGCCTCCATACGGGTTTGCATACAATCTCTATCCTACGTAGTCTCTCAATGAAAGCACCAATTTGTTAGGAATCTCAATAGAGATTGTGTGTATTGATAGTATAGCAATAGATGGTAGACAATTTAGCTGGAGCAAGCTCCCCTCCTGGACAGTCCAGGCCTTTTCCTAACAATGAAAAATAGAATAATCGATGGTATTCTCCCCTCACTCTTCTGTTAATATTCCCTTCCCTACATTCTCGCTCCATAACTACCACACTACTTCCTAACAAACTTGCCTACATGGCAGATTGCACACCCCCCTGTCCCAACTTGTTTCTACGGGTATACACCTGAATGGGCCTAGTAAGTATGGGCTGATGAGAGGGTGGAATGTTAACAATTCCCTCCTCCTCAATAAGTCCCTTGTCCTCAAGGGAAAAGGAAGGGAATTGTCCCTTGATGAAATCCGCATCCTCCCATGTAGCTTCCTCTACCGGTTTAGCTTTCCAACGAATCAGCCATTGCTGGACCTTTCTGCCTTTAGTGGTGGTATAGCGTGAGGCCAAGACTGCTTCAGGTTCAGCCCGATCTGAAACATCCACCTCCAAGCCTAAGGGAAGGTCTTGCTCAATAGGATGGTCACCTATGACCTTTTTCAGCTGAGAGACATGAAAGACTGGATGTACCTTAGCTGTAGGAGGAAGCTGTAGTTGGTAAGCAGTCTGCCCAACCTTTCCCAGAACCTTAAAAGGTCCATAATATCTAGCAGACAGCTTGGGACAGATGTTCCTTGCTAAGGTGAGCTGTTTATGTGGCCTGAGCTTTACATAAACGAGATCTCCCTCCAGAAACTGTACCTCCCTCCTATGAACATCCGCAAACTTCTTCATGGTTGACTGGGCACGGAGTAAATGGTGCTTAAGTTGGCGCAGTGCCTCATCTCTATCCAACAAAGCTGCTGCCACTGATGCTACCTGGGTCTCTCCTTGAATGAAATGCAGGATGGAGGGCGGTAGGCGGCCATAAACCACTTCGAATGGTGTCCTTCCTATTGAAACATGAAAGTTTGTATTGTACCAATACTCAGCCCAAGGTAACCAAAGGGACCAATGTCTAGGCTGCTCAGAAGCAAAACAACGAAGATAGGTTTCCAAGCCTCTATTAACCACTTCCGTCTGGCCATCCGTTTGGGGGTGATATGAAGAACTCATCTTCAACATGGT
>JAOQMP010000006.1:18206079-18219050 GCA_027563575.1 Erythroxylum pedicellare
CTCTATAATCACACAAATGATATCTTTCACCTCGATATGGTGAAAGAAATCCAGGTATATTAGTGTAGCCCGAGTCAATAAAATGGTACTTACCTAACATAAAAAGAACATAATATTAAAAAAAAAGATATTAAAATTAATATCTTTATTTAAAATAATATAATACCTTGTGGAGGCTTAGGAAATTGATTCGCTAGATTTGTCACTGTTTCCAAAAGAACTCGAGGGTCATTTGCAATACCTTCTCATCCAGCCATTACATATGTAAAATGCATGTCAAATGAGTAACAACACATAATATTTTGGGTTAGATTAATTCTTTTGCACCTATATGGTATTTATTCATCGGTCGAAACATATGCATCAATTTTTGCATCATCTATTGCTCTTATACAATCCTAAAAATTAAAAAATATATTAAAATAAATTTTAAGCATATGGAAAGAAATTTGAATTATGTTGATGTACTTTCGAAAATTCTTATATGTAGTTAATCGTCTTACAAAAAGAGTCATTACTCTATCATCTTTTACTATGCCCTATAGTCATCAAGAAAATTGCTACTTGTTCCTCCATAGTCAAATGATTTGTTGCCTTTAAGCCTCCTAAATTTTTCAACTCATCACATAAGCTCAAGAAGATTATCTTTTTCATTCTTAAGTTTTTATAAATCCTTGTAGGATTCCTACTCAAAAGTTCTAATATCCTTTCATGACTTGGTACAGCAAAAGTTCTACATGGTTGCTTTTGTAAATGAAAATATTTGTTCTTTGCCCCAACAACGGAAATAATGATTAGCTTCTTCCGTTCATCATCAGAATCTAATTCAAAATCTTATAAGAAATTCATGTATCTACAATGTCAACATTAAATAATTAATGAAATATTCAATCAAGTATATTTAATCAAATATAGAAAAATATTCATACAAAATATAAACTTAAAATTAAGTCAAATATTCTTACAAAGCAAAAACTTAAAATATTCAAAATATGAAATAGTGCTTAATATAAAAGTGTCAAATCAATAAGAATTTGATATGCAATAACATGAAAATATAACTAAAGCGACATAATCCAATCCAGCCTCCTTGTTTGTGTCATCTTCAAAAAAAATATCCTTATAAAGTGGAGAATCATGTAAAGCCTTCACAGTTTTTCCATATTGCACACCGTTAACACCCAATTCATCTAAAAAAATTCAGACATTCCATTATTATGTTAGACTCTTGAGATATATTGTCTGCAGTGGATGATGTTTTACTTAGTTTTTTCTCAAGTAAATAATTTTTCCTTCTTGATTGTTCATTAAGTATAAGTAAGGCTTCTTCTATAATGTTAGAATGTGTCTTATTTGCCTTCTTATTCTTAGGAGACTTTTTTCTCTTAGACGGAGAACTTTTATCTTAATCTTTTTTCTATTATACGAGTAATCTTCATCAATATCATTTCTAGTTCCTCCTCTATACTATTTGATGGAGATTTAGTTGATAGATGTGCATGCACACCAGTTGCAGTAGCATCTCTAAAAATATGACACAAGTCTAAAAATTCCTTACATTATTTTTTCTTAAATCTATGAGCCATTTTATGTACCTATAATGATGAAAAAGATATTTGAGAATGAATATTATATAATATGATATATTAATAAAACAAAAACATATTTTACCTTAAATAGATTTTCCCAACATTCATTTGTAGCATTAACTTCACCAATAAAAGAGTTATAACTGATTCCTGTTTCTTTGAGTAAGTTCTTAAAATTCTTCAACCTGGGCCTTAATTCATTATACTTATTCTTCAATTAAATATCGGTATACTCCTTATTGAATTTTGTTTGAATCCTTGCTTTAATATTCTTCTAACTAGATTTGGAAAAGGTAGCAGTCGTTCGATTTCCCTTCTTCAGCCCTCAAAGAGATTAAATACATCTCTATACTATTATTCCATACTCCATCTTTTCCATTTACTTCCATACAACCATTGTAATCATTCATATTGTTCAAGTCTTCCATCACTAAATATAATAACATATAAGTGACATCAATCACAACAATTTCTACAAAGTATTAAATGCTAAATATCATTCAAAATAAACATGTAACAACTATAACAATTTCTCAAAAATATTTGGTATCTAAACTTGTACACAAATTAGATATTCACTATATGTGAAAACTTGGTAGCAACTAGTACAGTAAATTATTTACGCGTTCTTTTAGTTCAGTTTCAGCTTCAAGTAATAGGCCACTTCAATAAGATTCATGAGCAAATGCATTTAACGTAAGTATGGTTACATATATATCAAATTTAATTTTTCAGTTTTTCACAATAAGATATTGCGTTAAGATAAGAACAACTTAAACTATGGCTTCAAAGTCTTTGCCACATTAAATGATGTGAAGACTAGCAAACTTAAAGCTATTACAAAGACAATAAATCAGGAGAAGATTAGGCTTTACCTTTGATAAAACCTCTACTATTACGTGAAGAAAAGGCTTGGATAAAGTGCTACATTAAATAGCATTAAATAATGTGAAGACAAAGTGAAGACTAGGCTTTGTTGTAAGAAGATAGGCTCCATGCTAAAGACACGAGGATGAGAAGTGAAGAATGATAAAGTCTTTGCTACATTGAATAACATTAAATGATGTGAAGACAAAAGTAAAGAGTAGGCTTTGTAAGAAGATAGGCTCCATATTAAAGACACGAGGATGAAAAGTAAAGAGGCTTTGTAAGGATAAAGTTTATGCTAAATAGCATTAAATGACATGAAGACAAAATAGTGTTGAAGACGCAGTGATGAGAAGAACAAGGATAGAGAATAACATGAAGTCTAAGAATTCAGCTGCAAAACACGAGGAAGAAGAAATCACATATAATTGTCTTAGATTTCAAATCATAGTTGTTCACGGTGTTGTTTATATATGTTAGTTGATAGTCGTTCACATTGTTGGTTCGTTATAAACAATAATATGATGTTGTCGTTATGTTTAGCTGAAACAAAAACTAAAGAGTTGAATGTTAGGTTCTTCTACACCGTGTTCTGCTTAACATACAGGTTTTGTGTTGGTTCTTTATCATCACAAAAATTTGCAGAAGTTGATGTCAAAGCAAAAGTTCTACATCTTGTTTTTAGTAAGTATGGTTACATTTTATTTTCTTTATATCTCTTCATCTTTTCACGGTTTTCATATCTCTTCTTCATCCCACCTAGTTTTCCTATTTTGTTATAGGTCTGATCTTATGAACAAGAGAGACAAGAGAAATTGTAGAAGTAACAAATAAATATGACAACAAACCTGGAGATATTGCAACACTATTGAAGACGTAAAAGATGGTGCAAAAGAGAGAAAAACCTCCAGTAAAGATGCAGAAGACGGGGCAAAAGAGAGAAAAACCTTGTTTTTATGGAAAAAAATGTTTATGAAAACCTATTTTTAGAAATCATGAAAACGTTATTTTTATGTTTTCGTAAAATAGTTGCCTTTTTATTTTAAAAACGAAATATAAAAACGTGTTTAACCAAACACGATTTTAATAATCGTTTCTTAATTTACAAAAACCACAATGAAAAACCTTAAAAAATAAAAACAAACATTCTAAATTGAAAATTAAATTTGAAAATAGTTTCAAAGTGGCCACCAAGTACATGCTATTATGAAAGACAGAACTTAAAGCCAAAATCCCAGAATTTCTGAATATAAGCAAGATTGATCAAGGGTACCAGCACCGAAGGATCTACCATGTGTTGTATGCTTGACAAAGGACTTTTGTAATTCCTTGTGGCATAGAGTTAAATGAGTAAGCTCATATAAATCATAGATGTCCCTGAATGCTAGGAGCTTAACTTTAATTAACCAAGCAAAAATGTGTTGGCAAGTTCCAGATTTAGCCTTGGTCTTTGTTATGAATTTTCTCACTCACACACCCTCCTTAATCACTCATACAACAATTTCAGAAATAAAGAAGAGAGTTTAAAGAGAGAGAAGGGAATCAGACATTTACTCGTGATTTTTCATTGATTTCCAAATATGTTACAACAGTTATTTCATATAGTACGTAGAAGAATCCAGACACATCGCGTGAGTTTTTTCGTTAAGACTGTTGTCACTTACACTGTGTTTTGCTTATTTATTGATATGTAATCTTTAACATCGTTTCTTGTCTTTTTCTTCCTTCTGTCGCACATTAGTCATATTTTTATAACATCCCCTCCATCTTCAAAACTGACTTATCCATCAAGTTAACCTCCGAGAACCTTTTCTGCAGCTCAAATAACATTTCCCACGTAGCTTCCTCTTCGGTTTCTCCTTGCCATTGTACAAGTGCTTGCGTGGTCACCCTGTTGTGTTGTTTCACCATTCTTCTATCCCGAATTACTATTGGAACTTTCTCCATGTTTGTCACAGTAGTCAAAATATTTTCATAAACAAAGGTCCTTAGTTGTGATACATGGAAAGTAGGGTAAATAGTAGATTTTTCTAGAATTTCAACATATAGGCTACTTTATTCACTTTGGAAATGATCGGGAAGGGTCCATGATAAAGAGGTGCCAGTTTCTGATTCAGTTTTCATTGCAACGAATGTTATCTATAGAGTTATAACTTTACGCACACCCATTGTCCTTCTTCAAACTCCCTGTCAGATTGCTTTTTGTCCGCCAGCGACTTCATCCTCTATTTTGCCCTGTT
Organism: Erythroxylum pedicellare; assembly: GCA_027563575.1. Lineage (NCBI taxonomy): Eukaryota > Viridiplantae > Streptophyta > Magnoliopsida > Malpighiales > Erythroxylaceae > Erythroxylum > Erythroxylum pedicellare. Next base: position 18,210,776 of record JAOQMP010000006.1, read on the forward strand.
CAAATGAAATTTAAAAATTTGGAGTGCTGCTTCTCTCTCATGGAATGCTTGACCAATCCAAACATCTCTTAAATCTTCTACTACATAAGGCACATCAGTGGATAACCATAAAGAACTTCGAAGGGTGTAGTGTTTATGGTAGTATGGTGTGAGGTATTGTACCACCATTCGACCATTGTTAACCAGCTTGTCCATTTCTGTGGTCTGTCACAATAGAAGCATCTCAGTTACGTTTATAATGTCTTGTCTACTACTTCCGACTGTCCATCCATCTGTGGATGGTAAGTTATGGATAATTGTAGCTTCACATTCTACAATCTAATCATCTCTCCAAAACCTGCTTAAAAATAGAGGGTCCCTATCATTGATTATTCTTTCTGGCATCCCATGCAATTTGAATATATGGTCTATGAACACTTGTGCAACATATTGTGCTGTGTATGCTGTATGGGTGTTTGATGGCTACGAAATGTGCATACTTGCTGAATCTGTCTAGTACAACAAAGATGGAAGACTTTCCTTTGGAAGGTGGTAATCCTTCTATAAAATCCATGGTAATTTTGCTCTAGCATCCTTGAGGTATTGGTAAGGGTTGGAGTAAGCTCGGATATATCGCATGGTCATACTTGCTTTGTTGGCATGTTACATAATTTTTGGCATGATTCCTAACATCCTTGGCCATCTACTTCTAGTGAAAAAGACCTTATATTTTTTATTGTTATTGTCACCCCTGAATGTCTACCTTCAGGGCTATTATGAGTCATTGCTATGATTTTCTTCCAAAGCTCCTTATCACATCTAATAACAGTTATTCCCTTCTACCTTAACATTCCATTCCTCTATTTGTAGTTACCCAAATACATTTCTTGTCCTTCTAATTTTTTTATAATGTCCCTTATAGTAGTGTCCTTCTCCCATCCTTCACGAATTTCTTCCAGAAGTGTTGCTTGTATATGCGATACTGACAACATTAAAAGAAGAAGGCTTGAGACTCGAGATAATGCATTTGCCACTAAATTTTCTTTTCCATTCCTATAGGTGACTTCAAAGTTGTAGCCCATCAATTTAGGAAGGCAATTTTGTTTAAATGGCATTGAAACACATTGCTCTAACAGATACTTCAAGCATCTATGGTATGTTTGCACCTGAAAGAATCTACCATTTAAGTAGTGATGTCATTGCTTTATAACTTTGATGATGGTGAGGAACACCTTTTCATAAGTGGACAACCCTTAGTGCTTGGGAGCCAGAGCCTTACTTAAATATGCTATGGAATGTCCTTCTTGTTGAAGTACAGCTCCAATACCCTTATCACAAGCATCTGCCTCAGTTATGTAAGGATTGGTGGAGTCTGGTAGCGCCAACACTAGTGCTACCACCAAATTTTCCTTCAGCTGTTCAAAAGCTTTCTATTATTCCTCTTTCCATTCCCAAATCCTTGCCTTTTGCTTCTTCAACAATGCATTAAGTGGCTTCACTATAATTCCATACTGCTTAATAAATCTCTTGTAGTATCCTGTCAATCTGAGAAATCCTTGGAGTTCCATCAAGGTGTGCAGTTGTGGTAATCGCTAAATTGTTTCTATTTTTTTGTTGTTAGTGGACACACCTTTCTTCGAAATAGAATGCCCTAGGTAATCCACCTGTCCTGCTTCAAATGTGCACTTGCTTCCTCTAATAAACAATTGTTGCTATTGCAAAACTTCCAAGACCTGATGTAAGCTCCAAATGTTGTTAGAAGTTGGCACTGTAAATGAGAAGGTCATCAAAGAAGACAAGAAAACATTTACGTAGAAAATGCTTAAATATTTCATTCGTAAGGCTCTAAAAAGTGGAGGGAATGTTTGTGAGGATGAAGGGCATCACCATAAAATTCAAACTAGCTCTCGTGAGTTCGAAATGCAATTTTCTATATGTCTTCCTCCTTCATTCAAATTTGGTGGCACTCAAAACTTAAGTCGAGCTTCGAATACCAACTTGATCCCTTCAGTTATTCCAATAACTCTTCTATCAATGGAATAAGGAACTTACTCTTGATAGTGTACTTATTTTAAGTTATGGTATTTAATACACATTCTCCAGGTGATGTCCTTCTTTTCACAAGGATGATTAGTGATGCGTAAGGACTAAACGCTTTTCTAAATAAAACCTTACTCTAACAATTCTTGCACCGAATTTTCTATAGCATCCTTCTGTTGCCCTGAATAGAGATAAGGTTTGATGTTTATAGTCTTCATATCTTGCTTAAGATGAATGACATGGTCACATGCTCTTTTTGGTGGTAATTGCTTTAGTTCTAAAAAGACATCACCGAATTCTGTTAATAGTCCTTCTATCTCATCTCTAGTCCGGACATCGTTGATTATTCCCAGTTGTTGCATGTGAAACTCCATAGGGTCTACTAAACGTAACATGAACAGAGCACTTTGGTTAGAATTTCTAATCAACTTATGAAGGTTCTTACTAGACACTTCCCTTGCCTGTACTTCTAGATTTCCCGTTAGTCTTACTACCTTGCCCTCCCATTGAAATTCCATGGTGCATCTTTTAAAATTGCAAAACACATCATTAAGGGTGGCCAACCATTGAACTCCCAATACCATATCGCGACCTCCTAGCTTAATGATCAATGCCTCTATAAAGAATTGCAACCCTTGAATTTTCCACACGAAATTCCTACATGCTTGTCTGCAATCTAGTTTTAAACCTCCACCAACAGTAATACTTACAATGTTTATGTTAATTACCTCTGCATTCCCTCTGCGGATCACCTTTTCATCTAGGAAATTGTGGATACTCCTACTATCTATGAGGATATGTAGAGGTTTCATTTAATGACTTCCTATAATCCTCAGTTGTTTGTATTCTGCCTGATCCTTTAAGCCCCACATTGCTTATAATGAAATATTAGGATCAGAGGGAGCTCTATCTTCAAGCTCTTCATTCCCAGGTTCCTCTTCCTTCGGTTCTTCATCTTCTACCATGTATAATTGGAATTGTTTCTTCTTACAACGATGACCCAGAGAGTATTTTTCGTCACACCAGAAGCACAACCCTTAGCCCTTTTTTTCATCACACTCCTTGCTGCTTGTTGTTCTACTACCTCAAGAACCTGTATAATTATTGGTTTTGTTAATGTTGCTTTGACTCCCTAGTGTGGGTAACAACCCTTCCTCTGTTTATGGTTTGGATGGAGTTGTCATATATCTGGCCCCTTTATACGTGATTAGTCCTCCTTCTACTACGCTTCCAACTTTAGTTCCCTTCCTGAAGTAAACTGGAATACTAGCTACCACAATCGCTTCTTACTTATGTGCCCATATATAAGCCCGATGTAACGTCTAAGGATCCATCATTTTTACCTTGAGTCCCAACTCCAGTTTGAGTCCTTTAAAGAAGAACCCCACCAAGTAATCTTCTAGCAATGAGAGTTTATTTGAGTACCTGTCAAACAAGGAACAATAGTCTAGTACCAAACCTTCCTATCTTAGCTCCTTTAGATCCCCTATGGGGTCTTTAAAGATGTTCTAATCGCATTGTTGTCGTAACAGAGTTATAAATTCTTCCCACTTCATCGTGTTCACTTCCTTATGATTTCAGATTGTCAGTTGGTACCATTATTATGTGATCCCTTCCATATGAACGGAAGTCATTTTTATCTTCATTTCTTCTGGTGTTTTTGTTAGGCCCCGCTTCCAGAGCCCAACTTTCAGTTATAAAATGTGTTCTTATACTTGTTACCATGTATGGTTATTCCAATTAACCCTTATTAGTCATCCTAGGTTCATCTTTGTTCTCTAATACCGTAAGTGTCGGGCCCTATTTTTTGAATAATTCTTATACTGAAGCAAATATTCTATACTTAACTTCCATACAAATATTGAAAGTCTTAAAGACTAAATTAAAATTTGAGTCCTTCAGATAATTTGTAGCTCTATGTCTCTAGTTTGTTTAAAAATAAGATTCATATCATTTAGAGCTCTACAGATCAAGATATCATCAAAATACTGAAGCATATTCAGTAAAATAGCCAATTCATGCTCTTCCACTGATGCCCTTACTTTGATTCGATCAATCTTTTTAGAATCAATACCAAAAGCTATAAATTTTCATGGAGAAATATAGAGATGTGTGTTGGGAACTATTCCTTCAAGAATAACTTCATTTGGAGGTCAGATAACAAAGATTGGGCAGTAGGAATCAAACAAGGTTCCGTCCTCCATCATATTGAATTTGTTCGGGTCAAATGACATAACTTGCTCTAAAGATATCAGATCAAGGTCATTCTTAGAGGGTTCAAAAGAGCACTTCAATATATACATCTTTTATGGAGACATTGAAGTAAGATTTTGTCATCTAAAGGATCAAAATTGGACTAGATGATAGGGCAGACGAAACCAAATGAAGGGTCAAATGAATTGGAAAAATTGTTATAACTTTCCCTAGAGATATCAGATTAGGGTATTCTTTCATTAGTTTGAAAGACGAATTCAAGATTTACAACCTTTATAAAGACCTTAAAGACAAATTATATCATCTGTAGGGTCAAAAGTGGGACCAGATGATAGGATCAGATGAACCTAGATGAAGGGTTAGAAGAGAGTTTGCTCTAATACTAGAGGTTATAAAATTTCCAATTCATATACCCCCTGTATCACTCATGTAAATTTTAGAGATAAAGAAGAGAGTTTAGAGAGAGAGAAGGGAATCAAGCATTTACTCGTGATTTTTCATTGATTTCCAAATATGTCAATGGCTATTTCATACAGTATGTAGAAGAATCTAGACACATCATGTAAGTTCTTCCGTTAAGGTCGTTGTCACTTACGCTACTTTTTGCTTATTTATTGATACGTAATCTTTGACATCGTTTCTTGTCTCCTTTTTCCTTCTGTTGCACGTTAGTCATATTTTCATAACAGTCTTGCACATATTTCATTTTATCTTCATCTCACTACTAACCTTGGTTTTGAACCTTACAAACTAATATAATTTCCTTGCTCTAGCTAAAGGTCCTTCAATGAAAGTAAAGTTGTTTATCAATGCATTATGAGAAGTCCAAAATTTTTCTCAATAAATGGTACAGTTGAAAGCAAGTTTAAATATGTATTGATCTTCGCTTGAATGAAAGCTCTATTTTTTCCCCATTCTAAGATCTTTGTGATAGTTTATGTCCTATAAGCAATCAATTAATTGTAGTTTAGTGACATGTTCTTTTAAAGGCATTATTTATCTTATACATATTCATTTATATATGATAAAGTCCTTAAGATAAGTACACATTGCAAAATGAAACTATGATGAAATCCTAATAATGAGATACATATTATATTTATACATTATTTCTAAATTGTTCCTAGGCGTTGCTATATTAATACTGGATATTAATAGAGTGGAAAAAGACTAACATACATTATATTTCTTTCTTATAAAGGAAGAGTCGATTTCATAGGTTAAAGTATAGAGATATTTAAATGAATGTTTGAGTACTTGTTAGAGAGCAAGTTCACTGACCCCATATGAGAATTGCATTTAGAACATTACTTGTATATCTATGAAAATTCTCATTGTGATGATTGTATAAATGATTCTTTAACTTGAGATCATCAAAATATCTCATATAGAGATTTCTATTCTAGTTAAGGGTAGTTTAGTCAGTAATTATGGATATAGCCTAAATCATATATAAATAGTTGAGTAATCAATATATAATCATCCTAAAGTAATTATAAAGAATATTCTGTTATTCTCGATTAGTATTAATTCATAAAATCCTTGGCTAAAGTGGAATAATACTTTAAAAATAGTTTTCAAATTTCATTAATTAGATCAATCACTAATGATGGGGAACTAACATGATTTGACTCAAATAGAGTAGACATTAATTTCATATTCTATGTCTAATATGATGAAATGATTAAATTATACAAAAAAGTAATGCATAAAAGAGGTAGTCAAAATTATTTTAACATTTCTAAATATTTGGGTGGTTATGATATATTGTTAAACGCCAATTTTGATCTATAGATATAAATTATTTAATTATAAAACTAGAGATGAATTAAAGGAGATTAATTTTTCTAATTGTATATATAATTTAGGGTTGAAATTTTATCCATTTCTAATATATTTGGGAACCTAATAGGTTACACACAAAAAAATGATTTGAAAAGAGAAAATGTGTTTTAATTAAGTTAGACTTGATTGTAAAGTTTGAGAAATTTTATTATTAAATATGAGATATTCAATAAATAAAGCCAATATAAAATATTATATCTTATTTAGGCATAATTGGTATGTAATTAGAATCAATTGTAATTCTAATTAACTTTTAATTTAATTAGAATTTTATTTAAACTAAATTACTAAAATGTCCAAAAACTATTATAAATAGACTTAGGCTCTAAGGGAGCTAGCACTTCTTACCTATCCCTCTTTACAATAGTTATAGAGTTCTGTCAACTTGTTCTATAGATACTATTAAAGGTTAGAGACTTATACAGCTACAATTGTTAAGATAAGTCGATTTTAGAAATAGTTTGAGAGAAAAGACAATAAAAGGATGAAGTTTTATAAGAATTATGATTTATTCTTTGTATACTTATAAGTTATTCATTTTATAGAATTTAACTGACCTTAGCTTCGAAAAATAAAAAAAAGAAGTTTCATTATTATTTTGTTGCGGTGAGATTGGATTTCACCTTAATTTCCCAACACCTTTTCCATTTAATCTCTAAACATAAAGTGTTGCATCTATCTTGCACTTGTCTACATAAAGTTGAGAATTGGTATCCATAAAAGAGATGTGAATTTAACTCAACTAATATAATTCACAACTAAGATCTCCCACCCTAAATCTTGTCCTTTTGCTTTAATATATTCTTAGCTTATAGCCACAATATGAAATATGCTTTTAGTAAATTGTACTTTTATGGAACTAAATATCACTAATTGATTCTTTGATAGTGTTTCTGATATGGAAACCCAAGAAAACAAGGTTCTTGAAAACCCCCTAATTCTATTGAATCAAAACCCTAATCTTTCTATTCCAAGAACATGCTAGATCAAACCCCAAATCATAAGTTTGAAACCCAATCCTAAAGAAATCAAAAATAAATTTACGTTGCAAGTATTTATTGATGCAAATCAATTTCTTGAAGTAACCATGAAGACAATCAAGCCTCACTTGAAGAACTCAATTCCGAAATTTTATTAATCATCCAATCTAGGGTTACAAGGTTATAATAAGGTATAAATACCTTGACCAAGTCCTAACCCTAATAGGAATGGGGTTGCAAGCCCATTTAATGCAAACTAGGCTAATCCTAACAAATCTAGGAGCATTTAGCCCATTGAACATAATATGATTCAAGTCTTTTTAGGAATGGGCTAAACACATTAAAACAAATAAGTCTCAAAATAACCCAAACAAACAAAGCACATGATATTAACTAAAAGAACAACCCATAAATAAGTCTTTAGGCCTAAAATAAGATATAATAAATAATAAGCCCAAATTATCAAAATGGGCCTAAATGGCTAAGTGCTAGCCTCTTCCAACACCTCCTCTAATAAAGTCACAAGCTTGGGCGTGCCTTGGTGTTCCTCTATGGATGTTTCGGCCTCCTTATGTAATTGACTTGTGATTTGGGCTTGAACAAAAACTTGCATTGCTTGTTGAAGTCTTGAAGCTTGTTTTATTGTAATTAGACCACTTGGCATGTGTAGCTTGTCAGGTTGATGTCTAAGATGTGGAACTCCTTTGCGAAGGCTGGTTGTATCATCCCCTCCCTCCTTAAAGGGATTCATCCTCGAATCAAACCCTACATTAGTAAAGGGAGAGAGATTAACAACATTAAAAGTAGCGGACACTTGATACTTACCTGGCAAATCAATCCTGTAGGCGTTATCATTAATTCTCTCAAGCACTTGGAATGACCCATTGTCTCTAGGATCCAACTTGGATTTCCTTTGCTTAGGAAACCTCTCCTTTTTGAAATGCATCTAGACCCAATCTCCAGGCTCAAACCTCAACAACTTGCGCCCTTGATTAGCCCTATGCGCATTTGCTTCATCCCGCTTCTCTATTTGCTGCCTTGCTTTCTCATGAATGCTCTTCACCAATTCAACCTTGTGTTGTCCATCCTCGCTAGATAACTCATGTAATGGCAAAGGACACAAATCCAAAGGCGTCAAAAGGTTAAATCCATAAACTATCTCAAATGGTGAATAACCAGTAGTAGAATGAATGCTCCTATTATATGCAAATTCAACT
>JAOQMP010000006.1:18234741-18248156 GCA_027563575.1 Erythroxylum pedicellare
AGTGACACTTGTCACTTTCCTAATGTCTAAGCTCTAACCAAGTTCCTTTTGAACTAATTTCTTCAACTCTCATCTTTAGAATTCAATTATCTCCAATAATCTTTTAATTCCTTTTTTCTATTTTCCCTAAAATTCATAATTTTTGAAATTATCCCTAATTCACCAAAAGTAAAAAATACAACAATTCCACTAATCAATAAAATTTCCAATATAAATAAAAATTCAAATTTCTCAAAATTTCCAAAAATCTCAACTCAATCCAATTATACCCGGAATCATTTTATGAATGTATGTACAATTATTTTCATGTGCAAAACCTTCACTATTCACATGTATTTCTATGCCATATTATGCATGAGCATGAAAAATGCGTTTCTAAGCTCTCATTAATCACTTATATTTACTATTCTAGCCTCCCACAGGTGATGGGATGTTACAACTCTCCCTTTCTTAAAAGAAATTTTGTCTCAAAATTCTTACCTGTTTGTTCGAACAGGTGGGGATATTGTCTCCTTATATGCTCCTTTGTCTCCTATGTTGCTTCCTCAATTGAGTGGTTCCTCCATAGGACTTTCACCAATGGAATGACTCTGTTCCTCAACTGTTTGATCTGCGATCCCACAATTTTGATCGGCTCCTCAATATAGCTTAAGTTACTAGCAACCTCAATCTCCTGAGTTGGTATTACCTGTATCAGATCCGATCGGTATCTTCGAAGCATACTCACATGAAACACATTATGCATTTGAGATATTTCATTCAGTAAAGCCAACTTATATGCCAAAGGTCCTATCCTCTCAATGATCTCATAAGGACCTATGTACTTAGGGTTGAACTTACCCTTTTTACCGAATCTCAAAACTGCTGTCCAGGGTGACACTCTCGGGAATACTCTGTCTCCCATACTGTACTCCATATCATATCAGTGTTGATCCACATAACTCTTCTGCCTATCCTAAGCCACTTTAATTCGGCTTCGAATCAACTTTACCTTATCCACTGTGTCCTGTATCAACTCTGGGTCTTCCACCATTCTCAAGCCCTCTTCATCCCAATACAATGGCCACCGACATTTTCTACCATACAATGCCTCATATGGTGCCATTTCGATACTACCGTGATAATGATTATTATAGGCAAACTCTATCAATGACATATATTGATCCCAAGCTCCTCTAAACTCCAATACACAAGCTTTAAGCATATCCTCAATAGTCTTGATTGTCCTCTCACTCTGTCCATCAGTCTGAGGATAAAATGCTATACTGAAGTTCAACTTAGTACACATAGCAGACTGCAAACTCCTCCAAAACCTTGAAGTAAATCTAGGATCCCGGTCCGATACTATGGATACTGGAATCCCGTGTAGTCTCACCACTTCATTCACGTATTTTCTGGCCAACTGATCAAGTGAGTTATTCTCTCTCACTGGTAAGAAGTGGGTCGACTTAGTCAACCGGTCCACTATGACCCATATAGCATCATGCTGCGTCGGAGTCTTAGGCAAATCCATGATGAAGTCTATAGTAATCCATTCCCATTTCCACTCCGAAATGGGCAATAAATGGAGCTTTCTTACTGAAGACTGGTGCTCAGCCTTAACTTGCTGGCATGTCATAAATCTGGATACATACTCCGCCACTTGCTTTATTCTAGGCCACCAGAAATGCTGCTTCATTGTGTTATACATCTTGGTAGTACTAGGATGCATAGCATAGGCAGCCATATGAGCTTCCTCAAGTATCTCCTTCCTCAGATCATCTAGGCACATATAATCTCTGTCTCAACCATAACGTCTCATCCCTCAATTCAAACTCAGAATCCGGATTCATCTTTACTTTCTCTATAAGCTTCACCATATCAAGATCTTCTCTTTGTACTCTTCTGATCCTATCATGTATCATTGGCCTAAGTTTTAATATAGCAATCAAGGCCCTATCTTGCTCCAAATTCAACTCCACATTTAAAGATCTCAAGTGAATTAAACTAGGTAACCTCGTTAACTGAATTTGAGCTGCACTGATATTTGACTTCCTACTCAAAGCATCTGCCACCACATTAGCTTTCCCCGGGTGGTACTTAATATTGCAGTCACATCCCAATCCTTGATTCGATGTATCACTAGACACCATATAACCTCTAGTCCTCGATGGAATACTCAACACTGATGTAGTATTCAACTGATGTTTCAGCTCCTCAAAGCTTTTTTGACACCCCTTACTGCATCTAAACACTACATTCTTCCTCAGAAGTTTAGTCAAAGGGGTTGAGATCAGAGAAAACCCCTCGATAAACCTTTGGTAGTACCCAGCCAATCCTAGGAAGCTTCGAATCTTTGACACATTTCTTGGAGCTTTCCAATTCATCACTGCCTCAATCTTCTTCGGATCTACCTGTATGCCATCCCCAGTCACTATATGTCCCAGAAACACAACCTGATCCAGCCAAAATTCATACTTACTGAATTTGGCATACAACTTCTTCTCTCTCATGATCTGTAAAATAATTCTCAGATGCTCAGCATGTTCCTTTCTACTCTTCGAATACACCAAGATATCATTAATAAACATAATCATAAATCGATCCAGGTAGGGCTAAAACATCTTATTCATCATAGCCATAAAAGCTGCTGAGGCATTAGTCAGCCCAAACGACATCATTAAAAACTCAAAGTGCCTATACCTACTCCTAAATGCACTCTTAGGTACATCAGCCTCTGCTATTTTCAATTGATAATACCCTGATCTCATATTCACCTTAGTAAATACCTGAGCTCCCTGCAACTGATCAAGCAAATCATCAATTCTAGGCAACAAATACTTGTTCTTCACTGTTACCCGATTTAGCTACCTATAATCAATGCATAACCTCAAAGTCCTATATTCCTTCTTCACAAATAGCACTGGAGCTCCCCAAGGTGAAACACTGGGTCTATTAAAACCCTTTTCCAACAACTCTTACTGCTGAGCCTTCAACTCCTTCAGTTCCATAAGTGTTATCCTATATGGAGGAATAGATATAGGAGCAGCACCTAGAACTAGATCAATCATGAACTCTGTTTCTTGATCTGATGGTAAACCAGGTAGCTCATCAAAAAACACATCCAAAAATTCCCTAACCACTGGAATGTCCTGTATACTCTGCTTAGCTCTAGTATCAATGATGTGGGCCAGATAGGCCTCACATCCTCCTTACATTAATCTCAGTGCACTCGTGAAGGATATCATCCTGGCTGGCAATGCTTGACTAACTCCTTTGAATATTGCCCTTAGTTGACTAGGAGATTCTAGTACTACGTCCTTAGTGTAGCAATTCATAATAGCTCTATGAGCAGTGAGCCAATTTATGCCTAGGATAACATCTATCTCTCTCAACTGTAGTATAATGAGGTCTGCCTCTAACTCTGCCTGGTCAATCCTAATCACGCACCCTTACAGACCTCTCCTATGATAGTAGTACTACCTAGAGGTGTAATTACCTCTAGCTCATGCTGTAGCAACTCCCTATCACAATGTAACTTATATGCCAAATGCGGTGTGATAAAGGAGTGTGTGGATCCTAGATCTAGTAGTGTAAATGCCTCAAAGTAATAAATAAGAAGCGCACCTGCAACCACATATGGTGAGTCTTAAGCCTCTTACCTAATCATAGCATTAACCAGGGCCTGGGACTGTGGTCGTCTGCCCCGCCCCTCAGTCCTCATGGAAGAACTCTTAGAGCTTACTCTACCTCTACCTCGGCCTTTCTGTCTAGGTCCACTTCCTCTGCTCTGTTAGACCATAGCATCACTCCCAGATCGTCCACTCACACTATATTGAGCTCCCAAAGTAGCAGGACAATCCCCAATCCAATGGTTAAAGGAGCCACATTTTAGGTAAGCTCTAGTTAGCCTCCAACACTTATCACCATGCCTCCTCTCACAGTGCTCACATACTGGAAACTGACTCTGTACTGCACCCCTTCCACTGCCAATCTGTGATGATCTACCCCTCTGCCTAGATCCTAACTGCCTGGATCCACTTGGTGGTCTAAAGGCCATGTTCTGGCGCTTACTAAATCTTCTACCAGAATTGCCCTAATTCTCACTAGACCTCTTTAAACTGGATCCTTGCCTAGTCTTTGCTTATCTCTCTCTCATTAGTTGTTCAATTCTGATTGAAGCAGCTCTCAACTTAGTGAAAGTACTGAGATTTGAAAGTGACAACCTTGTTCTGATCTCCATAGTGAGTCCATTCTCAAAACCTTCTACACTTGTCTTCTTCTGTAGGGATCAGAGCAGTAGCATAACCTACCAACTTATTAAACTGAACCTCATATTCAGCCACTAACATCTTACCTTACCTTAATTCCAAGAACTCCTACATCTTCATGTACAAATAGATCTTGGGCATGTAATTATCTTGGAAGACCCTCAGAACGGCTTCCCACTTTAATTGCCAAGGCCTAGTGGTACTGCCTGGAACAGTCTTCCACTATTGGTAAGTTGGGCCCTGCAGTAAAGACACTGCATAATCGAACCTCTCATCACGGGGATGCCCGGAGGTCATTCCGGTACATAACCTATGATAAGGGCAAGCTACATTCTATCACTACATTCACTTCACTTGGCATCATATCAATATTCACTTATAAAGCATCAATAGAAAAACCACAATATTTTAAAACCAACTTTTCCTCATTTCATTTCATAAAACCTGAATGTCTACATTATGTGTTTCAATATTTTCTATATGTACATCATCAAAACCTAATACAAAAGTACTATATGAAAGAGGAAAATATACACAATTTAACTAATCTGTCCAAAAATCCCAGCTAGCTGATCCCAGCTAGCCGACCTTTAAGCCATGACTTCTCTTGCCAGTCAAAATCTACACGGATGGTAGAGTCTCTCAGTAGCTAGAGTCGTCTCTCGGTCCTGAAAAGACAACATTGCAATTTTGGTGAGTTTTACGAACTCAATGAGGTAACCATCATCGATGGGTCACTCAATTCATGCAGCACATCATTTCATATAACATATAATTACATACTTCACTTTACATAAGTATTGCGTTTTCACTTAAGCATAGGCAAATTTGGCATTTCATTCCAGCAAACCTACTTAACAATATGCATATGAAATGTTCATGAGACACTTTCCAATTATTATGTTGTTGTGACCGAGTGCCTGAACTATCTCATATCCATTTTGGATACTATGCTCATTAATAACTATTTCTTATCCGCTTGGGGGATACAGGGCTCATTTTACATAGTGAGCCTTAGGTTCTTAATCACTTTTGAGCTTGAGGCTCATTTTCACTTGTTGAGCTTTAAGCTCCAATTGGTGGCTACTCTGGTCACAACTACCATTATCTGATTATGCATTCATGTATGGGATGCATGTACCACAATCACTCACATTATAAAGCACTTAGGAATTCACATTCACATTCAAGTAGTACTTCAATATCTCAATCCACATTCACATTCATCGGACCTTCTGTCCAGAATCCATAATTAAAAACATTCAATTATCATTCAAAACATAAATTAAGCAAACAAGTAATTAAGTGAGACCATTTAGGTTACTCACAAGTTGCTCCTGAAGCTAGTGCCTGGAAGTTCCAACAACGTCTGGAGATTGACATTCCTGTAGCTCCTCTATCACAAACAATATACACAATATCACAATTTGCACAATCATAAATATTCAATAATGTACATGTATGAAATGAATTATGTACAATGCATGTTCGTGACAATCCTAGGTATCTTTCCATCAATTTCTTCATAAAAATCTTTCTCATATCAAAACTCATCTAAGTATAATTTATAATTAGGTTTATGCCTCACTAAAACCATTAAAATATCTATTCCTTTCTCATTGGGTCACTTCAAATTTATATAATATAGTTAAACTTTCTTCTATAAAAGCTTTCCTCTATGTCTTTTTTTTTGACACCAAAATCAATCAATTTGGTTCAATAATTTGGAAAATATGCCTCAAACATTATTGGGTTATCCATACTAAAAAATAGTGTACTATGCATAACTTCCATCCAGAAATTCAACATCTTAGAGAATGAATCAAATTCGAATTATTAAGACAATTTGTAGGCCTATATCTCTAGTTTACTCCAAATAAAAACACATCTCATTTAGAATCCTATAGATCCTGATAGAATCAAAATATTGAAGGGTGTTCTGGAAAACAAATCCTATTTCACTGTTCCAACAGATTCCACAATTCGATTTGATCAATCTTTCTAAATTTAATTCAGAATGCTACAAAATTTCATATAGGGAAATAAAAATGTGTTAGGAATCTATTGGTCTAAGAATCACTACATTCGAAAGTCGGATGGCAAAGTTATGGCTAAAAGAATTAGACAAGGTTCTGTTCTCAATCATATTGAACCTATTTCGGGGCAACTAGCATAACTTTCTCTATAGATATCGGATCAAGGTGTTCTTTAGATGATTTTGAAGAAGACTTCGAGATATACAACATTCATGAAAAACCCGAAAGGCATTTTTTGGTCATATAAGGGGTCAAAATTGGACCAGAAGAAGTTTCAGTCAATATAAGACGAAGCAGAAAGTCAACCTAAAAAGAAGCAGATGGTCAACTTAAGGCAAAGCAAAGTTAACTTAAGACGAAGTGAGTCTTAAGATAAAGCAGAGTCAACTTAAGATGAAGCAAACTCAACTTAAGACTAAGTGACTCTTAAGACAAAGCAGAGTCAACTTAAGACGAAGCAAAGTCAACTTAAGACGAAGTGACTCTTGAGATGAAGCAGAGTCAACTTAAGACGAAGCAAAGTCAACTTAAGACGAAGTGACTCTTAAGACGAAGCAGAGTCAACATAAGATGAAGCAAAGTCAACTTAAGATGAAGTGACTCTTAAGACAAAGCACAATCAACTTAAGATAAAACAAAGTCAACTTAAGATGAAGTGACCCTTAAAACGAAGTAGAGTCAACTTAAGATGAAGCAAAGTTAACTTAAGACGAGGCAGATTACTCTCCTGAGCATCTCCACTCATAAAGACCATAACTTCGATGTCCAAAAGTTTCATATTATATACTGTTGGAAAGCTAGAAAGATAAGTTACAATTTTCCAGAAGACAAAATTTTTCCTATTTAGCCTAGATTAAACCATATTTTACCCTGAAGTCAGTACACAAAATTTACCTCTAAGGAAGACTTAAAAATTTTTACACTGTGCAAATTTGGAAAATCCTGAGTATAACCATTCAGCTACTAATTTGACTTCATTCAACTCTCAAACCTCAACTCAATAGGGTTTTCAAATAGAAAAATCTCATAATGCCCAATCACTAAAATTGGTTCTAGAACACTTAAACCCATGTATTTCCTAACTCCATAGTCTAAAACTCTTCCAAAAATTTCAAAAGATTCAAACTACATTTCTTTCTTCCATTTCTACCCTTAATAAGCCCAAAAGCCCCTTTTCAACTCTCAAATAACTATAACTTACTTCTAACAATTTACCAACGCCTCCAACTAAGTTAGTGACACTTGTCACTTTCCTAATGTCTAAGCTCTAACCAAGTTTCTTTTGAACTAATTTCTTCATCTCTCATCTTTACAATCCAATTATCTCCAATAATATTTTAATTTCTTTTTCCTATTTTCCCTAAAATTCATAAATTTTGAAATTATCCCTAATTTCACCAAAATTTAAAATACAACAATTCCACTAATCAATAAAATTTCTAATATAAATACAAATTCAAAGTTACCAAAATTCCCAAAAATCTAAACTCAATCCAATTATACCCAGAATCATTCATGAATGCATGTATAATTATTTTCATGTGCAAAACCTTCACTATTCACATGTATTTGTATGCCATATTATGTATGAGCATGAAAAATGCATTTCTAAGCTCTCATTAATCACTCATATTTACTATTCTAGCCTTCCACAGGTGATGGAGGTTATAACTACCATAAGTTATATACCCGACCATCTAAGGACATTCAAGTAAATATCCTATGATAATGATATGTTAGAGCGAAACACATATCCAACTTACACATGGCATCATCTAACATACTTAAGAGTTATCAAATTTTAAAACCATTCATCGCATTCATTGACAAAAGCTTTCCCTGTATTTTACAATCCTTATACAAGTTCTAGATAAGAAACTACAAAATACAAAATTACAACTCTTCTGATATTAGCTGACAAACCTTTGAGCCATAACTAAGTCCAAAATGTTCCTCTAATTTGGCTAAAGAAACTAGGTCTCCTGTCTCATACCTGAAAAGCCACGTTGTAAATTTTTATGAGTTTTGCGAACTCAATGAGTGAACCATCATTGAAGATTTCACCCAGGTCATGTACACAAATCACATATCTCACATATATTCATTCAAATCATGAATAATTCAATATTCACATTATCATGGCATATTATGTTATCATTACGAATTTAAAACAGATATTTACAAATGCAAATGCATATGAGACTTTAGATTTGTTATTATTGTTATGATCGAGTGCCTTTCACACACATATACAGATACTGGCCCATTGGGCTCATTTAGAATAGAAATCACGGAGCAAAGCTCTACATGTAGAAATAGAAAAACATGGAACAAAGCTCTATGTGTAAGTGCTTATATACTGGCTACTCCGATCACAACACCTTTATCTAAGCATGCATTTTATAAAATGCATCAAATACAGAATATGCCATGTATAACAATCATATATGATTCACGGTCAGAATATCATAGTCATCGAACCTAAGTACGACATTCAACTTTCATTGAGAATACAAATATCATTCAAAAATTCACATCAGTTCAGAGTACTTCCAATACATACCCAAATATTAAACTCCTCGGACTTTAAGTCCGAAATTCATAATAAAACATAAATAGTTCATAATTGGAAGTTAATTAAATCAAATCAATCCTAGGAAAAATCATCTAGGTTGACTCATAGTACACTCTGATATGCTATTGCTTGAATGGCCTGGCAATGTCTGACTGACGTCTAATGTGCTCCTCTATATCATACAAAACACATTTACAAATATCACAATTTTGTACAAATGTATAAGCTTGCTTCTATGCACATCTATGTATAAAAATATGCACAATACATGTTTAATGACAATTTCGGGCATCTTATCGAATTCATATCACCATATCATTTAGATATCAAAACCCTCATTAATAATTTGTACTTAGGGTTTGGACCATAATAAAACAATGTGAAACTAATTTCATAATCCAATTGATCAATTCAAATTTTTCTAACAATATACTTTCGGGTCAACTTTGTATAATTTCTGATAAGGTAAATGGCAAAATTAGGCAACACTTTCTTCTAAAAAGTTATTTTACAATGTCTTAAGTTTCTAATGACACCTAAATCATTCAATTTGGTTTAGTAATTTGAAGGTTATATCCCAAATATTTTCGGACTATTCTTATTCTAAAATAGTACACCATACTCAACTTCCATCCAGAAATTGAAAGTCTTAGAGATTGAATTCGATTTCTTTAGACAATATGTAGCCTTATATCTCTAGTTTACTCCAAATAAAAAATCATCCAAATTAGATAACCACAGAAGAAGTTATAGGCAAAAGAAGTACAGATGTTCAATGTGCCAAAGCTCTTGGGTTTATGCCATGAACACCAAATTAATTCAGTCATGGGTGCGAAATCATCACTCACACCCGTGCTTATAAAAAAGTCACAACTGTAAGACCTTAACTCACAGTCGTGCAACATCCAAACTCTAGAATAAACTTTCCTAATGTTTCCTTAATATTTCATCTTAAATTCATCAAGCAATCTATTTTATAAGGCTATGATTTTTCGTGGAGATGAAAAGCAATGTCTTATGAATCTATTGGTTCAAGAATTAAGTCATTTGGACATTGGATGAAGAAGTTATAATAAAATACCAAAGGATGTTCAGAAGTAAACTGTTTGGAAAAGTTAGCAGGTCATGATTATGTAGAAGCATGATCGTGACTTGCGATCTTCTTCAGCGATGTTGCGATTGTTGGCCCTTAAATGTTATTTAGTTAAGCATGATTTAGATAATTATGAGGTTTAGATAGGTGAATTTTTGGGAGTTAAATTTTTTTATTTATTTCTATGTTAGTAGAATTTATTTCATGGATTAGCTGAATTAAAGGTGGTAAGAATTCATAAAAGGGTATTTTGGGTAGTTTACTTAAGGTTAAAAGCACTAAGGCATTAAAGGAAGGGCAAGGTGGACTTTTCTCATTCATTAAGGAAAATGGGAAAGGAAAGGTGTTGTCTTGTGCTTGAAAAGAAGAAAAACATGGATTAGGAGAAAGAAGAAGTGAAATACGAAAATAAAAAGTGAGAAAGAGGGGTTTCGGTGAAGAGAGAAAAGAATGGAGTTTTGAGCTAGGTTTCATCTTTTCTTAGTCTTAAAGAGAGATTCTAAGGTTGTTCAAGAAGGAAAAAAGAAAGAGGAAGATAAGAGCTTTCTTTAGAGCCAATAATCTCATAAATTGGTGAAGATTCAAGGTAAGTAGATTTTTATACTTTGGATATATGGAAGGGGTTTTGGTTCATAAAGCTTAGGAAATACATGGGCTTAAGCAATCTAGAGTCAATTTTACTGAATATGCTTTATGCTCTTAAATTTGAATTTATATTAAATGAAAATTTTATCATTTATAAAGGAAATCAAGGAGGAGATCAAGAGAGGCAAGAGGAGCAAGAGGAAAAACATCCTTAAGCCAATTTTTTAAGCAAGGAATTCAAGGCCGGTATATGTTTATAATAGAGTAAATAAGCCACTAAATGTTTTCTTTGAATCAAGGAAGTTTAATGATTTTAATTGCATCATAAATGTTGCATTTATTTGCTTCTTGAATGAATTGAGAATTTGTTATATGTTTGGTATATGAATTGTGAAAAGACTTTGAAAGTAAATTTTTATGAAACGATACATGTTTATGAAATTATGTTTTCGGAAATGGTTTTCGAAATGTCTCATGTTCATAAAAACAAGTTTCTAAGAATGTGCCATTTGGGCAAACGGTTTCAAATTCATAAATTACATGTTATGTGGGTTTGGTGTAATCCATTTAAGCATGTCATGTGCATGTTAATCGAGTTAAAGGCTTCTCTCTCTTGTCCGCTAGTGGCACGGAGCTCCTTCATGGACTCCTTCAAGTTTACGTCTATGCAAAACCACTATGTGGGATTGCGTTAGTACGCCAAGTTTGCGACTATACAGGACTATTATATGGAAATGTGTAGTTCATTATGTTTATGGATTTACCCAAACCATTTTGATTTGCTTATATTCTTATGAGATGTTAACAAGTTTGATGCATTCACGATTTGTAGTTTGTGAATTTTGGTTATGAATTTGAGAATGATACTTTGATGAATTTAATTGGAACTCTGTATTGGCAAATGAACATTTCAAAGGTTTTGCTTATTTTTCTGTTATAAACTGTTACCCAGGAGCTTTAAGCTCATCCCCATTCCTTCCCCTCTCCAGGTGACTAGCAAGAGATCGAGAGAAAGAGAATCGAGGAATCACTCCAAAATTTGCATCTTTTTGTGTTTTAAGGTAGATTTGTAACTACAAGGCTTTAGCTGCATTTTAAGCAAATTACTGTTCATATATCTTTTTTTTATTTTGGCATTTTTAGATATTGATGTATTGTGTCTTGAAATGTCCATTAAAGCTTTGTAAAAAATCTTATCTTTTGATGTTAATGAGATATGATTGTGTTTTTCCCATGATAATTCCAAAATTGTACATTGCATTTTCAAGTTTTCCATAAGGGTGAGACTTTGTATTCTAGCTTCAAGGGAAATACTGTATGGATCTAGTTGGAATTGGATAAAGTTATCTTCTTGGAAGTTGTAGATTATTTTTCTATCTTTCCAATGATATATAGTATGAATTTTTTGGACTTTGGAGTTGAGAGATATGATTATTAGAAGTTTGTGATGTTGCGTAGGATGGACATTCAGGACAGCTGCATTATGTTGAAAATTTTGACCCTTATAGAGGCAAAAATTGTTTTCCAGGTCTTCATAAAAGTTGTAAGTCTTTCTGTCTTCTTTAGAACGGTCTTTGAATGACCTTAATTCAATATTTATAATGAAAGCTATGCCTATTTTACCAATACAGGTTGGAAGAAGAAAAGCAAAAAGGGTGAAGTCGCGATCGTGTAAAGTCGTGATCGCTACTCTGCGGGCATTACACAAAAGTCGCGATTGCACAAGTGCACAATTGCGACTTCGCGGCCGAGCACTCGTAGGTTGCGATTGTGCAAATTGATTTTCCCCCAAACCTAAACATATTCCACTCTTTTGACCATAACTTTGTCGTCTGACCTCCAAATGACCTTATTTTTAAACCAATAAATTCCTAATATATTTCTCTATCTCTCCATGAAAATTTATAGCTTTTGGTTTTGATTCATAAAAGATTGATCGAATCAAAGTAAGGGTATCGATTGGAAGAATATGAATTGGATATTTTACTGAACATGCTTCAGTATTTTGACAATATCTTGATCTGAAAAGCTCCAAATGAGATGATTCTTATTTTTAAATAAACTAGAGATATAGAGATACAACTCTTTTAGAGAGATTTAATTTTGGTTCAGACTCTAAGACTTTCAATTTATAGATGAAAGTTGAGTATAGTGTATTGTTTCATTTTAATAATAGTCCGAAAATGTGTGGGCTATAAATTTTAGATTTTTGCACCAAATTGAATGATTTTGGTGTCATTAGAAACTTAAGACAATGGGGAACAAATGTTTTGAAGAAGTCAAGTTGAAATTTCAATTTGAAGTTTCCCAAAATCTGTTGAGTAATAGGAGAAATGAGTTGGTTTTTTATGATTGATTGGTGTCGGCATGCACCCTTGTGGGATGGATGTCCAGATGTTATTTAGGACGTCAGCCACGTGACTCGCAAGGGCGGGGTCCTAACAGCGATCGTGCTGAAGCACGATTGCTACTTGCAACTTGCTTCCTACACTGAACAGCTTCCTCTTTTTCTTCCATTTATTTCCAGATTCCTCATTCCTATCTCATTCAATTACCACATAAATCATCTATACTTGTTCCCTTCGGTTCAACTTAACAAAACTGAATCAAAATCCAAAATTCAAACTTAACATCAAAAATCTGAAACCTCATATATACCTCTCTCTCTCTCTCTTCTGTAATTTTCCATTTTTTTGCAGTTTTCTATCTTTCATCAAAACTTCATTTCATCGTAAACTTTTCATTTTAATGCTTTCCCATATCACTGCATCACCATAAACTTTTCCCTTAGTTCTAAACTCATTCAAATTCCTTTCTATTAACACTTCACATATTCATGCATAAACAATACAACAACTTATAACCAGAACATAATA
>JAOQMP010000006.1:18253983-18265653 GCA_027563575.1 Erythroxylum pedicellare
TTGAGGTGAAAGATTGGATTGTTCTAAAAGGAATCTATGATATGTTTGTATTATAATGCACTTATTGAGTTATGATGTATAGTGTTATTTGGTATACAAAAATGCATGGGAATTGATTCCAACTAATGTGATATACTTGTGATGTTATGTTTGGACTCGAGTTAGCAAGTCAATGTTGGTTCACTCATTATCACAAAACTCATCAAAATTACAATGTTATTTTTTATATACTGAGGAGATCTAGCTTCTAAGGTAATCTAGTATCAGCCTAGTATTGTCAATTTTGGAATCAGGAATGGCTCAAAGGTCTAGTTAGCTAATGTATGAGGAGTTTAGATAGATTGTTTCTGTTAGCATCTCATTTCATGTTAGATATTTAGTAAAGAATAGTAAACTCTCAAAAGTATTTGTAATGCTCATATATGGATTATGAGATGTAATGACAATGTAAATGATGCCTGATAAATGTAATGAGAAATGTTGGACTGATGATCACTTACGCTTTGTATGATGCCATAATAGTTAATATGATTGCTCTAACATGCCATTCTCATAGGATATGTTCATGAATGTGATCTAGATGTTTGGATATATGCTTTATGGTAGTGGTGTGTTACAATTTTTAGTATCAGAGCATGGTTGAGCATCCTTAAGGACATATAAGAACATTTAGACATGATATATAGTGAGAGACTCAAATAATGATCACAATTATTATTTATTATAGGTCATTTGCTATAGGAGATGAGTTACAGAGTTAGCTAACCTTGAGTCCATAAGAGCCAATAGAGAGTCTCTAGTACCACAGTCTGAACAAATGCCTTCGAGAATTACTGAGAGGAGAGAAAGGAGGTATGATAAGCTTAGAAAGCAGGGGGTTGCAAACTTCTATGGAATCATATGCCCTACAGAGGCAAAAGGATGGTTGGAAAGAATGGAGCAGGTATTTGATCAAATGGTCTGCGAGTCCAATGAGAGGTTCGACTATGAAGACTCGCTACTGCAAGGTCTAGCTTATTAGTGGTGGAAGATTGTTCCTGACAGTTCCGCCTGACCTTGTAGATTGAAGTGGGAAGATTTTCCAAAAGTTTTCATGGAGAACTATATGCCCAAAATTTACTTAGATAGGAAGAGGAAGGAGTTTCTAGATCTAAAACAGGTGAATCTTACTGTAGCTGAGTATGAGGGGAGGTTTAATGAATTAATAGGGGTATGCTACTGTATTAATTCTGACTGAGTAAGATAACTGTAGGCAATTTGACCATGGACTAAATATAGAGATCATAACAAGACTGGCTATTACAAATTTAAGTAGCTTTACTGAGCTGGGAGTTGCCTCAATCTGAATTGAACAGTTATTGAAAAATAATCAAGGAGAGTATAGACAGGGGCTCAGAATGAAGAGGCATGGTGATTTTCAAGTTGATTCTGGCATGAGATTTAGTAAACACCATAATATATCATACCAATCACTGAATAGATCGAGACAATCAGGATTTAGACCGAGAGGTGGCCTTGTTTAGGCTGGTAGTTGCAGAGGTCAAGTATTTGGTGGGAAAACACAACGTATGCCTAGTTGTGAGCATTGTGGAAATAAACATGGTGGAATGTTGGAGGTTAATGGGAGCTTGTTTACATTATGGCTCTTATGAGCATCATCTTAGAGACTATCCTGCAACCTTTGGAGCATAGTTTGCAATGAGAGGGGGATCAATGATTGAGACCACTATATAGCAAAGTAGAGCTAATGGAGCGGGACAGAGAGGTTGAGGTAGAGGCAGAACTAGTTCGAGAGGTCCTAGTGTTACAGTTAAGGTGCAGAGTAACCAACTGCAGTCTTAAGCTAGGATCTTTGCCATCACTAGAAAGGAGGCATAGAACTCCCTAGATATTGTTGCAGGTGTGTTGCATATCTTTCAATTTGAGGCATTTGCATTGTTAGATCTCAGATCCACACATTCATTCATTGCACCACATCTAGCATCTAAATTGCATTATGAGAGAGAGGTGATGAAATGTGGCTTAGAAGTGAGTACTCTAGTAGGTAGAGCTATAGTAAGTAGGGAAGTTTGTAAAGGGTGTATCATTCAGACTGATCAGATAGAGTTTAAGATCGACTTGATAGTATTACAGTTGAAGGAGATAGATCTCATATTAAATATGGACTAGCTTACTATACATAGGGCAGTAATGAATTGTTATACTAAGGAAGTGACTATTAAATCCCCTAATCAAACAAGGGTGATATTTTGAGGTGTTAGTCAAGTAGTGCCAGCTAGGTTGATTTCCTCAATGAATGCTCTCAGACTAATTTAAGCTAGATGTAAGGCTTATTTAGACTATATAACTGATACCCAAACTAAGTAGATTGTACATGATATTCCTATTATTAGGGATTTCCTATATGTGTTCCCTACTGAATTATCAAGTTTATCCTTAGAAAGAGAGACGGAGTTTATGATTGACTTAGTTCTAGGTACTGCTCCTATATCGATTCCTCCATATAGAATGGCACATGTGGAGCTTAAGAATCAATTGAAAGAGTTATTGGATAAGGGTTTCATTAGACCTAGTGTGTCACCTTGGGAAGCTCTAGTGTTGTTTATGGAGAAGACGGATGGGACATTGAGATTATGTATTGACTATAGACAGTGAAGAATAAGTGTCCTTTACTGAGGATTGATAATTTACTTGATAAGTTACAAGGAGATCAGGTGTTTATTAAGTTGGATTTAATATCAGGGTACTATTAACTAAAGATAGTAGAAGCTGATGTACAAAAAAGTGCATTTTGGACCAAATATAGGCACTTTAAGATTTGGGTGATGCCTTTTGAGTTGCCAAATGCTCCGGCATCTGTTATGGTGTTGATGGATAAGGTATTCTAGCCTTACCTAGATCATTTTGTAATTGTATTCATAGATGATTTTTTGGTTTATTCGAAGAGCAAAGAGGAACACTTTGAGCACTTGAAGTTAGTTTTATAGATAATGAAAGAGAAGTAATTGTATGCCAAGTTTAGTAAGTGTGAATTTTGTCTAGAGCAAGTAGGATTGTTGGGTCATATAGTATCTAGATAGGGCATATAGGTAGACCCAAGGAAAGTTAAGGTAGTAATGAAGTGGGAAGCCCTTAGGAATGTATCTGAGATTCGAAGATTTTTTGGGTTAGCAGGATATTACAGGAGGTTTGTTGAGGGGTTTTCATTGATCTCAGCTCCTTTAACAAAGCTTCTGAGGAAGAATGTACCCTTTTGATGGAATGGTGAACATCAGAGAAGTTTTGAGGAATTAAAACCACGAATGACTGCAGCACTGGTGTTAGCTATACCATCAAGAATTGGAGGATATGTTGTGTATCGTGAGGCTTCACACCAGGGGTTAGGATGTGTATTGATACAGTATGGCAGAGTGATTGCATATGCATCGAGACAATTAAGATCTTATGAATTTAATTATACAGATCATAATTTAGAACTTGCTGTAGTGGTGTTTGGATTGAAGATTTTGAGACATTATCTGTATGGTGAGACAGTTCAGATATTTACACACTATAAAAGTTGAAAGTATTTGTTAAGTCAGAAGGAGCTGAATATGAGACAAAGGCAGTAGATTGAATTACTTAAAGATTATGATTATACAATTGAGTATCACCTTGGTAAAGCTAATGTTGTGGCTGATGCATTAAGTAGGATATCAATAATAATGTTGCATAGATACAGACATCGAAATTACCAAATCTAGTACAATTGAGAGCATTAAATGTTTAATTGCATTTAGGGCAAAAAGAAGCATTATAAGCTACATTGAAGCTTAGGCTAGTATTGCATGAAAGGATAAGAAAAGCTTAGAGTAAAGATCCCGAATTCGTGAAGCTTCTTGAGAAGTTTAAATAGGATTTGAGTTCTGAGTTTAAGTTGAGAGATGATACATTGTGGTTGAAGTAGAGATTGTGTGTGCCTGATGTTGATGATCTGAGAGCAGAGATTTTGGAGGAAGCTCACGTAAAGCTTATGCTATGCATCCTAGTACTACCACAATGTATAGTACTCTGAAACAACATTTCTAGTGGCTAAGGATAAAGAAGCATGTGGTGGAGTATGTTGTTAAGTGTTTGACTTGTTAGCAGATTAAGACTGAGCATTAGGCTCCGATTGGGATGTTACAGTCATTGCCAATTCCAGAATGGAAATGAGAGAAGATTACGATGGATTTCATTATAAGTTTGCCTAAGACCCCGAGGCAACATGATGCTATATGGGTCATTGTTGATAGATTGATAAAATCAGCCCATTTCTTACCTGTGAGGGAGAATAATACACTGGATCAGTTAGCACGGAGGTATGTAAATTAAATAGTGAAATTATATGGAGTTCCAATATCTTGTATCAGATCGGGACCCCATATTTACTTCAAGATTTTGGGGTAGTTTATCGTTAGCCATAGGTACAAAGTTAAATTGTAGTACAGCATTTCATTCTCAGACAGATGGACAGAGTGAGAGAACTATTAGGACTATTAAGGATGTGTTTAGAGTTTGTGTTTTGGAGTTCCAAGGAGCATGGGATCAATATGTATCTCTTATTGAATTTGCATACAATAATCACTACCACAGTAGTATTGGTATGGCTCCATATCAGGCATTGTATGATAGGAAGTGTAGAACGCCTTTATATTGGGATGAAGAGGGCCTAAGGATTGTTGAAGGCCCATAAATGATTCAAAACATTGTTGATAAGATGAAATTGATCCGTCGTAGAATTAAAGTAGCCCAAGATAGACAGAAAAGTTGTGCAGGTCAGCACTAGAGAGATATGGAGTACCAAGTGGGAGATAAAGTGTTTTTGAAAGTATCACCTCAGCAAGGAGTGCTGAGGTTTGGTAAAAAGGGTAAGTTAAACCCTAGATACATTGGTTTATATGAAGTTACTGAGAGAGCTGGACCATTGGCATACAGGTTAGCATTACTAGCTGAGATGGCTTGGACTCATAATGTATTTCATATTAGTATGCTCAGGAGGTATCAGTCAGATCCAACATATGTGTTACCAACATAGGAGGATGAAATTGCATGTAATTTGAGTTATGTGGAGGAATCGGTTCAGATAGTGGGTCATTAGACTAAGCAATTGAGAAACTAAGTGATCCAATTGGTTAAAGTCACTTGGAGGAATCATTCGAGAGAAAAAGCTACTTGGGAGAGTGAAGAGATCATAAGGAAACAGTACCCCCATTTATTTGATCAATAAGGTAAGAATTTTGATGATTAAATTTCTTAAGGGGGAGAATTGTAATAGACAATTTTCAATTTGAGGGATTAGAACCCTAGACTCTCGCATAGAAGGTATATCATTGAAAATTCATGAATTTAATTTCATTCATATACATAATAATATCATACGCAAATGAATTGTGATTTAGTACACATTGCAAAGAATATATACGCACTCAATTGATTTATTCCGAGGGTATGAAAGGTTTAAAATGATCATGATGTGAATTGTGTATTGTTTATTCCTTTCATTTTGGTTTTATTGATTACAAGTAGTAAACTTGGAATTTATTGTAACCACTAGAAAATTGATGAATTAAAATGTACATTTGGTCTAGTAAAAATTCCAAGTGGTAGGACAAGTTGACACATAGAAAATTAGGTTGACTAAGCCTATAAATGAGTGAAATTTGGCATAGGTAATTCATTGAAAAATGGCAGCAATGAAAGAGTGACAAATGGCCTAGCATGTTGGTGAAAATTGGAAGCTTGTGGGGAGGAAAAATGGATTGCATGCATGGTGACATATGCCATTGTAACTTGGTGACACCTTGAACCTAAATGAACTAAGCTAGTGTAGAACATGTTTCTACTGTGTTCTTCACTCTTCACTCTCTCCAACAAAATACACTGTCATCTATAGGTCCAAAACTTTACTTCAATGGTATTCAATTTCCACATCAAAATCCATGCTTTTACCCTCACAAAGTTCGGTAAAGAATTAGAATATAGTTGTTCTTATTATAGCCGTTGATCTTAGCCGAAATCCATCCAATTCCCACCTTAAATTTGTGATGATTTTGCATTCTTGGAGAGCTAAATTAACTTGATCTTTAAGCTAGAATTTGATTTATACGAGTAAGTAAAAGATTGTTCTTTATGGTAAGTTATGTTGGGATTGATTGCATGTTATGTTGATGTTGAGGTTATGCTAGAATGTGATATTGAATTAGATAGTTTCTATTTTGTATTGATTCATGAAAGACAATAATTATAAGCTACCAAATGAATGATTTTGAGTTAGAATTGGAGATGAGATTGGTGAGGAATGGACATATAATTAAGGTATACTTGAGGTATAATTTAGGAACTATTATAAAGGTGTTTTGAAATTGGAATGAAGATGTTTGAATATGGAAAATCGCAGGAAAATGGGTAGTCCATGATCGTGGCACTCATCCCACGATCGTGGGTAGGTGCATTTGCTTCTGTCAAGATCATGGGAAGGTACTCCATGATTGTAGGCAAGGCTTTGGCATGGTAAATTCTATTTTATACAATTGTTGAACCATATGAGGATAAGACACTTTACATTGGCATATTTGAACTTGATTGAGGCTTGAAAATAAACCTAGTTCGATGTTGGATTAAGTGGTTAAGGGTTTGATAAGTTTAGGTTGTTAATTGATGATGAAACTTAAGGAATGAATTGTTTTGATATCAATGCATATGAATTTGGGAAGTATGAGTTATTAATGGTACAAAGATGTTCTTATGAATGAAATTGTGATTCAAAGGATATGAACAATGTGAACTAGGTATAAATGAATGAGAATTAGGAAATTATGTGAATATAAAGCATTAAAAAATGGATTGGTGAATGAATGAGTGATGAAATTAGAGTGATCAAACTTACTTAAGGCATAACTTAATTGAAAACAAGTTATGTACAAGCTACAATATTTGAATTATCAAAACCTATGATTAAGGATACATACCTGGGAAACTCAATTGAACATACATTGAACATAACACACATACATGTGTATGAATGAGTACTTATTTGATTAAACAAATTAGTAATGTGTACATAAGTGTGTATTGCATGATTTAGGAGAACAAATTGACCAACAACTTCCAGACGTTGCCGGCTCGTCAAGGCAATAGCTATCTGGAGCATACTGTGAATTGACCTAGATATGTAATCCTAATTATATACATGCTTCTGTTTTAATTATGTGAGTTAACCTAGATATTTACTTACTATATTTGAATTGTTCTTAATTAACTATTAGATATTGAACTGTTAACGATATGATTGTGTTAATTCCAAAAATTGATGGTTCTAGGAGTTTAATATTCGAGACTATATTGGAAGTGTTTGCAAAATGAATGTGAATATGAAAATTATGTTCTCAACTATATGTTGAATTCGGGACTTAGATCTAATGAATGTGCTATATGACTGTGCACACTGAATGAGAGTTATTGATAGCATAATATGTGATTTGATACATTTTCATTACATTGATATGCATGATTATATAAAGGAGTTATGACTAGAGTGACCAACTTGAAAAAGAGCTTAAAGCTTAGAAATGTCCACAATAAGCCACAGGCTCAACAATTAATGAGCAAGGTATCCACAATAGCTAAGGGATAGTATCTGAAATGAGTGCAGTATCCTCAGATACAGGACAGTTAAATAGGTTCTTAGTGAAACATTGTAAAGAATGACTAAATTGAGTGGATATAATGTTATGCTATATTTGTGAATACATATATGATTCTGAAAAAAAAGTACCAAATTGTGTTGATATAGTGATTTGTAATACTTGTATACATGTTGATGACATGAATGGCTGAGGTGAAAGATTGGATTGTTTTCTAAAGATTCTTTGACATGTTTTTATTATAATGTGCTAATTGAGATATGATGTATAGTGTGATTTGGTATACAAAACTATATGGGAATTGATTTAAGCTAATGTGATATACTTGTGATGCTATGTTTTGACTTGAGTGAGCACATCGATGATGGTTCACTCACTGAGTTTGCAAAAATCATTAAAATTGCAATGTTTTTTTAAGATACTAAAGAGACTTAGCTTTTAAGGTAATCTAGTAGCAGTCTAGTATTCTCAATTTTTGAATCAGGAGTGGCTCAAAGGTCTTGTCAACTGATGTTTGAGGAGTTAGATAGATTATTTCTGTTACAATCTCATTTCAAATGAGATATTTTGTAAAGAACAGAAAACTCTCAAATGTATTTGTAATGTGCATATATGGATTATAAGATGTAATGACAATGTAAATGATGTTCGAGAAATAAAATGAGAAATGTTAAACTTATGATCAATTATGTTCTGTATGATTCCATAATAGTGAATATGATTGCTCTAACATGCCATTCTCATAGGATATATTCTTGAATGTCCTCTAGATGTTCAATTATATGTTCTATGGCAATGATGTGATACAAGTTAATCATATTCAATTTTAATAAACACAAGTGACTATAATACCACTGAGGGGAATTTCAGATTGTCAACATCAACAACGTTTATCAGCTTTGAGAATTTGAAACACCATGACCCATGTGAATATCGAAATCAAATTCATATCAGGTTATACCATTTGTAGTGAAAATATGAAAATGAACTAGAAGTGTCATGAAGAGCATGTCAAATGTTGCGCCTCCATCGGTATGTATACCACGTGAGACTGAACAATGCTTTGGTGTGCTAGCGCCATATTTTAAGGCCACTCTCTCTATATCTCTATTAGAGGATGTCTCAAATTAGGGTTTTAAGTAGACGAGTCTCTTCTGTATTCAAGTCTTACTATACATCCATATATATAGTGAAACCTTAATGCCCAAAGTCCAAATCTGATGGCCCAATGAATGTTTAGCTTGCTTAATGTGTAAGGCCCCAAGTTATATCCTAGTTGAAATGTTATATGTCCGTGAAAGTAAAAGTGATAGGTGTTGAAATTGTGATATGATTGTGAATTGTATATGTTTTGAATCTATGGTCTATTAAACCAAGATTAGCAACTTGGAATTAATTGGTACCATTAGAAAATTAAAGTATTAAAAAGTACATTTGGACAAGGAAAATGTCAAGTGGAAAGACAAGTTCGTACATGGAAATTTGGCATGACTAAGACTATGAATTACTAACATTTGGCATAAGTAAATAAGGGAAATATAATAGTATAATTGAATGACATTTGGCAGCATTTATTAAATGACAATTGGACTGGTAGGATTGTGACATTTGGTAGCTTCAGAAGTAGACAAATGGGATGCATGCAATGGAGACATATGCCATGTTTTGAGAGTGACACCTAGCATCAAATGAATCTAGCTAAGGCAAAAGTGTTTTTACTGGTCATTCTTCCGCTCCTTGTTCATTCACCACTGAAACACCATGATCTTTCATTCTTTTGTATTTGGCTTACGTTATGTATGATTACCACATAAAGATGCTGCATCAAGGAAGTTAGACCTTGTCATCTTTTGTGCTATTGTTTTCTTGGTGTTAAGATCATCCTAGTTTCACTTGAATTTTAGAGTTGTGATTGTTTCTTGGAAAGCTAGTTTGGCTTGTTCTTTGGAGTTGGAATTTGAAGTTAAATAGGTAAGGGAATTCTAAACTTGATAGCATGTATTAGTACAAGGTCTATGATGATTGAATTGGCATATGACCGCGTGTCGTTACGCTAGTCAAAATAAAATAATTAGACTACTATTGTAGTAGTAGCGAGTCTAGGTCGATCCCACAGAGAGTGTGTGTAAAGTTTAAGTTTAGGAAAAAGAGGGTTTTGAATTTTTGGCAAAAGAAAATAAAATGAAACTAACTAATAAAAACAAATTAAAGAAAACATGCAAAATTTGATAAAATTAGGGAATTCATTAAAGACCCAGTTCTTTAGTTCAATCTCGGCCTACACCCTGACTAAGCATATTTTATTAATTTGTTGTTCTTTAACCTCTCATAACAACTATTAATCGTGGGTTCATAATTAACCGGAGTTTCCCTTAGGTTTTGTTTAATCAAGATAGGATCATTAATTAAACCTAACTCCCGAACAACCTAGGACACAATCTCTAGATTTAATTAGGCAGTAGCATTATGAATTAGAAAAACTGATTAATCAAGGCAACAACCACATAGGATGCATCATTTAACCTAGATCATGTTATCCATAATAATTATGAATCATTAGTCGCTACACATGAATTTCGACATAACAATTACAGATTAAATCGAAATTCTAGCAATAGGTTTGAAATTAACGATTCAATGAATGCATTAAAATCATCAACTCATAATACCGAACAGGTTCATACACAAATAACTAAATAATAACGAAAATATGATTCCAATTCAATCAACATAGGACAACACAATCAATTCCTAAGAAGAGAAAGAAACAATAAAATAAAAAAATCACTTAACCCGGATCGTCGGTGTCGATGTCACCTCCGAATCGGTGTCGGGATTCCTATCCCTTCATGAGTCTTTCCCAAAAAATTGCTTCATCTTCATTATGATCCCTATCCAAAATCCCTTTAATTCCTCCTCACTACCGCAAGCTTTAGCGTCATGCAAGCATCACTAAAGACACGGCTGCTGCGCCTCTCTTCACGCATGTTCCTGTGGCTGTTTGATGTGGCGTCTGTTGTAGCTGATGGGATGAATTAATTTCATCCCTCTATTGACTTAAATCCTCCTAACTTGCTCCTTAGTGCTGCGTCGCCACTCCTCCTAAGCACTCCATCCACAAGCAACCCAGCCTAGCCGCAGCTGCCTTCATGCCTCTGTTGTAGCTTCTCTTGTTATATGCAACTACCTCCCTCTAACTAATGATTTAACAATTTAATTTGCAACCCCCTAAAACCTCTCCTGTGCTCCCTTTTACGCCCCTGAAATGCAAGCTTATATGTGTTCAATGCAATACACATATGCATTGCGTTCAATACATGCGTTCAATGCAAAATGCACATATGTGTTGCGTTCAACGCATGGTCTTTCCTATTAAGACTGCACTGCTGTGTCGTTTTCCACTTCATTTTTCTTGTGTTCTTTTTTTTTTCTCTTCTTACTCTATGAAGACAAGAAAAAAAATCCTCAGAAAAGAACCCAAATGTAATGCTTCCAACTCACTTTAATTTCTTTGCTCCCAAATTGTACTTAAAATCATATATGAATTAAAGTGAGTATCTTAAGCATTTTCATGTCAGTAATTGCTAAGTGTAAATGATTAAATATATCAATAATTAAATACATATCAATTTCCCCCACACTTAGCTTTTGACCATCCTTGGAAAAAACATTAAAATTTAGCTCATTGACCCAAAACATTTACTCAATTTCCATATTTTTCCAAGACTATATAACCATAACAGAAGATGAGTGACTTTCAAAAATCATAGCAAGAAATCAACATTCCAAGCATTTACTCATGATCAATCAACATTAAATATCTTCTAAAACTGAGCAATCTAATGCTAGACTCGAAAAATGTGTTTAATTAAAATATATCCATGGTACACTCAACAACATTCATGATTATGACAATCCACAACTTTACATATCATTTCATTTCTCCACCACTAATGTTCACATGCAAAATCATGAATCAAAGGACTTTTCAAGGTTGTAATGTGGG
>JAOQMP010000006.1:18286117-18303514 GCA_027563575.1 Erythroxylum pedicellare
TGGTGGGATTGGACGATCGTGGGAATCAGCCCATTCCCACGTTCGTGGGCACTGTATAGACACCCATTCTTGATTTTTTTAGCTTTTTAGCCCTTTTCCAAGCTTAACATGCATTCCCAACATTCAAGTAACTTGCAACCACATCAAAACCACCTAGCCAACAAGAAATTTGAAGAGAAAACAAGTTAAAACTTAAACAAAACCCAAGTAAACACTAAGAGATCATAGCAAACTCAAACCAAACATAATCAAAACCAAACAAATCAAACAAGCAAGTAAATAAAGACAAGTAAAAGAAAGGTAAACATGCTAAGTTAAGGTCATTAGCTTGACCATTCCATATGCATTCATGAAAGAGGAGAAGAACGGAAAGAGATGACTTACCTTTCTTATGAGTATGTCCCTCCATAGTATGGCTTGCACCTTTGCTCATTGACCTTGAATGCTTCACCTTTATCATTTTCCAACTCTAAAGCTCCATGTGGAAACACTTGGAGGACCTTGAAGGGTCCATTCCATCTTGATTTGAGCTTTCTAAGAAATAATCGAAGTCATGAATTGAATAAAAGCACTAACTCCCCACTCTTAAACTCCTTTTTAACGTGAGCATCCTGCCACTTTGTTGCTCTTTCTTTATATAACTTAGCATTTTCATAAGCTTCAAATCTCAACTCTTCTAATTCTTCAAGTTGTAGCAATCTCTTCTCACCTACAAGCTTCCAATCCATATTCAACTTCCAAATTGTCCAATAGGCTTTATGCTCCAACTCCAAATGTAAATCGCAAGCCTTGCTATACACAAGTCCATATGGAGTAGTACCTATGGGTGTCTTGAAGGTTGTCCTATATGCCCAAAATGTATCGTTTTAATTGAAAGCCCAATCTTTCCTTGAAGTTCTCACAACCTTCTCTAAAACCTTCTTCAATTCTCTATTCATCACTTCCATTTGGCCACTCATTTGTGGATGGTAAGGAGTCGCCACTCGATGATGCACATTATATCTTTTTAATACAACTTTAAAGGGTTTGTTGCAAAAATGACTCCCTCTATCATTGATTATTGATCTAGGCACTCCAAATCTAATGAAAATCTTCTTTAAAATTCTTTACACCACCTTGCCATCATTGGTTGGAGTAGCTACGACTTCAACCCACTTCAAAACATAATCAACCAGTATGTATGTGTTATCTAAGAAGGATGGAAATGGTCCTATGAAATACAAGTCCCACATATCAAATATTTCCATTTCCATGATGTTTGAAAGTGGTATCTCATCTTGCTTCAATATATTGCCCACTCTCTGGCATCTGTCACACTATAACACAAACTTTCGGGCATCCTTGAACAAACTTGGCCAATAGAACCCACATTCTAAGATACGAGTGGCCGTCTTGTTCGCTCCATAGTGTCCTGCATATACTGAACTATGACATTGAGTCAAAATGTTAGGACTTTCATCTTCAGGGACATCCTTGCAAATGACATTGTGTTATATAACACAAGTTCATCCCAAATATAGCGAGAACACTGGAAGAAAAAATGCTTCCTTTATTGATATAAGAGATCAGAAGGAAGAATACTACCTAAGAGGTAGTTTGCAATAACTACAAACCAAGAACAAAAAGGATTTTCTACCATCATTAAAGCCTCATTATGAAAGCTCTCCTCGATTTCCTCTTCTTCTTGATGGTGCCCCTTTCAAGTCGTGATAGATAGTCTGCTACAACATTTTCTAGTTCCTTCTTATCTTTAATCATAATGTTGAATTCTTGGAGCAGAAGCACCCACCGAATGAGCCTAGCTTTGGCATCATTTTTGGCAAAGAGATATCACAATGCCATATGATAAAAAAATAAGAAAATGTAAGCCTAACAGATAAGAACGAAATTTCTCACATGCAAATACCACAGCAAGAAACTCTTTTTCCCAGATTATGTAATTTAGTTATGCTCTCATCAAGATCTTGCTTGCTTAGTAGGTGGCATACAACCTCTTTTCCCTTTGCTAGCCAAGGACATAACCAATGGCATGATCATTTTGCATCACATATAATCTCAAAGGGAAAACACCAATCTAGCAACGTTAAAATGGGTGCTATTGTAAGTGCCTTCTTCAACCTATTAAAAAACATCCAAACAAGCATCATCAAACATAAAAAGCACGTCTTTAACTAATAAATGAGTCAAGTGTCTAGCGATAAGAGATAAATCCTTAAAGAGCTATCTATAGAACCCTGTATGATCAAGCAAGGCTCTGATGCCCTTGTTAGTGGGAGGTGGTAAATTTTCAATCACTTCGGTCTTAGCTCAATCTACTTCAATGCCCTTACATGAAATCTTATGGCTCAATACAATTCCTTCTTGAACTATGAAATGAAACTTCTCCCATTTCAAGACTAGATAAGACTCCTCACATCTTAGAAGCACTCTGTCTAAATTAAACAAGCAATGATCAAAAGAATCTCCAAAGACAGAGAAGTCATCATAAATACCTCCATGAAGTTCTCATTCATGTCTGCAAATATGGCCATCATGTACCTTTGGAATGTGGCAGGTGCATTGCATAAACCAAAAGGAATCCTCCGATAAGCGAAAGTCCTATAAGGATAAGTGAAAGTGGTCTTCTTTTAGTCTTTTGGGTATATAAACACTTGATTGTACCTTGAATATCCATCAAGAAAACAATAAAAAGAATGGCTGGTCACCCTCTCAATCATTTGGTCCATAAAAGATAAAAGAAAATGGTCTTTCTTGGTGGCCAAATTGAACTTCCTATA
Organism: Erythroxylum pedicellare; assembly: GCA_027563575.1. NCBI lineage: Eukaryota > Viridiplantae > Streptophyta > Magnoliopsida > Malpighiales > Erythroxylaceae > Erythroxylum > Erythroxylum pedicellare. The sequence continues at coordinate 18,288,895 of JAOQMP010000006.1, forward strand.
ATCAATACACACGCGCCAACTTGTGATGGTGCTAGTAGAAATCTTTTCACCATGTTCATTCTCCATCACTATCATGCTACCCTTCTTAGGCACACATTGCACCAGACTCACCCACTTACTATCTGAAATAGGGTAAATAATTCCCGCATCCAAAAGCTTCACTACCACCTTCTTCATAACCTTTTACATGTTTGTATTTATCTTTCTATGTCGTTTCCTCATAGTTTTACATCCTTCTTCTAAGGTAATCTTATGAATCACCACATTGGGGCTAATCCCTCTAATATCAAAAATTTGCCACCCCATGGCTCTCATCTTCTTCTTAATGGTCTCCACCACTTTTTCTTCTTGTTCATAATCCAATTGGTTGGAGATATTGATTGGTAGGGTATGGTTCTTATCTAAAAAGGTGTATCTCATGTGGGAAGGTAAAGGTTTAAACTTTAAAGTGGGGTGCTTAATAATGGATGGTGGTGTGGGTGTATATGTCCTCTCTAACTTCTGTAGCTCAACTTCCTCATATAATTCCTCTTCTCTCACACTCTTATTCCTGTGCACTTAAATAATTTCATCAACTTTTTCTTCAACCTCCTTTAAACACTTATCCACAACATCAATTTTCATACATGCAGTGCCATCCATCGTTTCTTTAAAGATTTAGTCATGTTAAATTTAACCTGCTCATTATCAATTCTCAGAACAAGTTTTCCTTTCAGCATATCAACTAACACCCTACTAGTATTCATAAAGGGCCTACCTAAAATCAATGGACAATATCTATCTACTTCAAAGTCCAACACAAAAAAATCAACAGGAATGATAAATTTATCCACTTCTACCAACACATCTTCTACAACTCCAAATGACCTCTTGATGGATTGATCCTTAGGCCGAATGAGCATATATGTTAACTTGATCTCTCCTAATCCTAATTTCCTTAAAATAGACAAAGGAATCAAGTTAATACTTGCACCTAAATCACATAGGCATTTAGAAAATTCAAAGTCATCAACAACAAATGGAATTGTAAAAGTCCTTGGATCTTGTAGTTTTGGAGGCCTTGCGCTTGAGATGATCAAACTATAATTCTCTATCAAGGTTACCGTTTGATTATCCTCCCAAGTGCATTTATGAGTGAGTACGTCTTTAAGAAACTTCACATACTTGGGCATGTACTCTAAGGCTTTCACCAATGGTAAGTTAATCTGAAGCATCTTCAGTTTCTCCAGAAAGTTGGAAAACTGAGTGTCTACCTGATGTTGTCTCACCCTTTATGGATACAGAAGTTTAGGATTATAAGGTGGTGCTCGTACATATGGCCTCTCTTCTACTTTCTCTTCTTTTATCTCCTTTCCTTTCTCCTTTATTTGACTCTCCTTTTGCACACTTAGCTCCTCCATTTGCTTGCCATTCCGAAGTGTGTTTGCCTTGAGTTGTTCCTTTGGGTTGGCTTCAATGTTGCTTAGTAGGCTACCTACATTTCTAGAAGACAAAGCAGTAGTAAGTTGACCTATTTAAACCTCCAAGTTGTGGATGGAGGAAGTATGGTTCTTCAAGATTTGGTCAAATTTGGCGTCCTGGCTTGCAAACATACGTTTCTGATTCTCTTCCAACCTTTTTTTTAACTTTTCTCTTAGTTTGAGAATTTAGACTCCAATATATCCATTAACTTGTCCATTTTGTACTCCAAAGACCCAAGATGGTCTTGTTGAAATCCTGACAGTCCTTGTGGCTTTGCTTGGCCACCTGCATTGTTAGTACAAAAAAATTGGGTGGTTTTTCCACCTCGGATTATAAGTGTTAGAGTATAGATTGTTATCTCGATGTGGTTGGCCCCAATAATTTACCCGTTCTATGCTACTAACTCCTAATAAGAAGCATTCTACTGCACAATGGTTGTCCTACCCACATAACTCACATTAGACCTGCATGGCTTTGACTATAGATGAAGAAGCTCCTTGCATATTGTTCAACTGCTTAGTGAGGGTAGTAATTTGAGCTTGCAAAGCTATGATAGAATCAATTGGAACCATGCCTTTTTATTCCTTTATGCCTTGCCTACTCCTTTCATTTGACCACATGCAATTATTACTTGCTAACTCCTCCAAAAGATCATAAGCCACCTTAACGTTTTTCCTCATCAACGACCCTCCAGCAGCTGCATCTATTGTCCCTCTTATAGTCTGATTGACACCATTATAGAATGTCTGTAGTAAGAACTCCCTTAGAAGTTTATGGTGTGGGCAGCTTTTTTGCAACTCTTTGAACCTCTCCTAAGCTTCATATAATGAATCCCCATCATTTAGCTGAAAGTTTGTAATTTCCTTGTTGATCCATAGTCTTTGTCAATGGGAAGTACTTGGCAATTGCTCCAATATAGTAATCTGAGATGCACTAAGTGAGTTATACCTACCTTGGCTTGATCTCTCAAAATGAATGGAAATAATATGAGCTTTACAGCATCATCAAACATCCCTTGGAATCTAAAAGTGACGCATATCTCTAAAAAGTTTGCTAGGTGGGCATTGGGATCTTCAGTTGATAACCCATATAATTGAACACTGTTCTAAAGTATGTTTAAAAGTGCCGAATTGATTTCAAAATTATTTACTGTGACTACAGGCCTTGCAACTCCTTGTGGACAAAATCTAGGCCTCATAAAATCCTTTAATGTTCTCTCAACCCCTCCTTGTTCTCCTTCTTCTACCATATTTGTTTGAAGATTGTCTTGGTGCTTTGCTCTCCTTAACCTCCTCTCCTGTCCTGTAATATCAAAAAATTCTTCTTCAAGCACCTGCAAATACACAAGGAAAAGTATTAAACACTCTCAAATCAAAGTTACCCAAACTAAAAAACTAAAACAAACAATCCTTGGCAATGACACCAAAAACTCGTTGATTGCAAAACCAATTCACTAGTTTTATGCTCAAAACCACAAGTAAACAGAGTGAAACTTGTAGTAAAGAACATATATCGATCCCTAAGAGATTATGTTAAGATGCTACTTAATTCAGGCTACTTCATTTAAGAACCAATTTTAATGAATATAAACTGAAAAATTAAATTAAATCAAACATCTAACAATGAACAAATGATAAAGCAAAAGTATAGAAACTTGGAGTACTAGATTTAACAATTAGAGATCACTTTTCCCTATCTTATCTACCTCCTACCTTGTTAACTGAATTGAGCCTCACCTAACGAGTCCTAATGTATTAACTACCCTCTCTCAAGGTGTAATTAATTATCCCTAGCCAAATTAAATGGAAATGATTAAGCAATCTCTCAATCTATAAAATCAGTCCACCAATTCAAACAGTTGTGAAGTTATCCTATGGGTAATCAACTAATTGGCCAAGATCTCTCTTTAAGTAATCAATTAACTTGATGAATGTAGGTCTATAGAGTGCCAATTCTCATTGAACAACCTTACATAATTTACCCAACTTAATTTCTCAATATATGCAAGGTATAAGCTCAACATTCATCAAAAGCATCATTCATTCAAATCAACAAAGTAGGAGTTCAACAAGTAGTTAAAAAGTAATCTCTACAAATAACTCAATCATTCATAATGTCCTTAACATCCCCAACAACTAAAAAATCCATCATAAAGATGCTAGAAGAGAAAAAGGAATGAAAACTAGATGAAACAAGCTCCTTCCCTTCTTTACCCAAATATGGAAAATCTAGAATTGTGTGCTCTTTACCTAATTTGGAATGGAAATCTTGATTCTCTACCTCTCTCTAGGCTATAAATTTGTTTTTCAGCTCAGGGAGGTAGGTTCTCCCATCACACCCATGACCTTAGGGATTTTTGCCCTTATGTATGACAAAACAAGTCATAAAATCCTAAAAATAAGTGAAACCTGCGTGTCTTTTATAACTCTAGTTCCCACGATTGTGGGAATTAGCATGAATCCCACAATTGTGGGTTCTTGTTCTACAACTTCTCCACTTCTCTTCTCCTCTCTTGGTCCCTAGCTCAATCACAAAGGTGGCCACCTTGCATTCCTACACCAAAGTGATCAATTCTTACCCTAAACCAACATCAAACATAAAAGAACAACCATGAAGATGAAACTAAACAAAAACACACAAAATAAGTTCTAAAACATAACAATAACAACTTGTTATGCAAGAAAAATATGCCACAATTGTGACAAAAGCCCAAGATACGGTCCACGATCATGTTCTACTTACCACGATCATGACAGAAGAGTCGAATGTGGCCTATGATCGTGGCTTGCATCGGGTAGATGTGCAGACACTAAAAAATGTGAAGTTTTCAGAAAGTTTTTAGACCTTGCGAACCCTAAAATAACCTAGAGCTACCCATAACCCAAAATATATATAAATAATAAGACAAAAGAAGAGGAGGAGCTTTTGCATCATACACTTTTGAGAGAAAACCCTAGAGAGGATTGTTGAAAGATTGAGATAGAGAAGAAGGAAGAGAGAAATGGAGCAGATGCCGACATCGACTTACTTCCTAGATTTGGAGTTTTCCTAGGTCGCGACCTCCCGTCTCCATCCAAGATCGTATTTCCTATTATTTTCCACTTTTATTATTGTATAGAGTTAGGAATAGTTTGATGATAGGATTTGTGACTGTTGAGATATTCTATACTCACCTTTAGTTTTTTTAAATCTTTGTTTAATAAAATCTTATTTTTTTTATGTTTATTGGGTTTATTGTGATTGCATAATTTGGTAATAGACTATGAGGGTGAATCGAATGAAAAATAATTAAATTGGGCTAACGAGAGTTAATTGATTTAATAAGAACAAGAAATTAATTTAATTAGTAATTATATGAAGAGAGATCTCACTTAGGTTCTTGAAAGTTTATTGGACAACTTCAGATCTAATTAGGGTTTTGGATAGATTGTTAATTGAGAAATTACAATTTTTCATAATCTTATTAATGTTTATAATTTAGGGTTAACGGTTATAACTCGAGAGAGAATAACTAACCTTAGGATTGTCTAGGACTAATAATCTGATAATTCATAATCGAGTAGGTTAGCATTAAAGATAAGTAAAAATCTCCAATCTCTTAATTGATAGTTTCTTTAGGCTGATTCTTGAGTATGGGTTGCAACTGCTACTTTGTTAATATTTTCTTAATTGCTTCTTGGAACTGAGTTGCTTGATTGAATTAAGATCTTGCCTTAGTTTTGTTACATTTTGAATTACTGTGAATTATTTTGGCCTTAGATTTTAAGATTAGATTATCCGTCTTCGTGGGATCGACACTTTAGTTACTACACAAATGACCTGTATGCTTATAGATTATCGAGGTTATTAATTAGAACTTACACACATCAAAAAACCTGATCAAGTTTTTGACATCATTACTGGGGAGGCAATTAGTTTAATTCTATAGTTTAAGGCATTTTAGTTAGTTTTTGTTTTTTGTGTTGTTCTTTCTTTCTATTTTTGAAATTGTGCTCTTGCATAAACATAAGAGTCAAGAGAAGTTCGAGTCATATAGATGAAACCTTAGATTTAGACATCACTCGAATAGAAAGAATCATTAGGAAAGCTCGGCGTGAAGAAGAAGAAGAAATCGTGAAAGCAACAATGACTGAGGAATTTCAGCAAGATTTTGACCACAGATTGAACCAAAGACCTTAACAACAAACCCTTATGGACTTCATAAGACTAGGGTTCAATGCGGCTAACCAAGGAGTAGCTAGGCCACCCGTACAAACAGCATCATTTGAAATCAAACCAGCCCTCTTAAATATGATTCAACAAAATGTCTAGTTCTATGGACTAACAAATGAAGATCCTAAAACACATATAGTGAACTTCCTTGAAATTTTTGATACTTTTTGGTACCATTAGATATCGTAAGATGCAATAACAATTAGGCTCTTTCTTTTACCCTTAGATATAGAGCAAAGGCTTGTTATCATTCCCTCAACCTAGCCAATGTCATGACTTGGGATTACCTAGTTTATGCCTTCTTAGACAAATATTTTCCCCTGATTAAGACCATTAAAATCATTAAGGAAATTACTAACTTCCATCAAAGTGATGTATAATTGAACTACAAAGCGTGGGAAAAATATAAGGATTTGCAACAGAAATGTCCACGCCATAACTTACCTAAGGAATTCTTCTTGCAAACATTATATAATGGAGTAACCCCACATACGAGAGGCACGATTGACATAGCTTCAGGAGGATCACTGATGAGAAAGATGGTTGATGAAGTGGAAGATCTGATCGAGGAGATGACGAGTAATAACTACTTATAAGAATTATAACTATTGATCAAATGACAGAAATGCAAGATAAAATTGATAACTTGACTTCACAGCTCAACAACATCAAGGCTTCATCCTCAGATCTAATGAAGATCGTGCAACTTAAGTGTGAACCCTATGGACAAATAGACCATGATACGGTGGCCAATTTCTTGATTAAGGAAAGTGATCCAGATCAAATGAATTATATGGGAGCTCAATATGGATGAGGAGGGGGCAATAATCCCCACTTTAACACTTACAACCCTGGATGGAATAATCACCCTAACTTCTCTTGGATGAACAATGCTGGAGGCTAGTTCAGACCTCAAGGACAATCAAGCTTCTAATAAGATAAACCAACCTCAAGGTCCAAGTTAGATAGGATTTTAGATAAGCTTGGAACTTTAGATGATGCACAAAATAAGCTAGAAGGAAAATTTGAACAAGCAACAAAGAGCCATGCCTTTTCAATCCACAATCTAGAGGTCCAAGTACACCAATTGTCAAACACTTTCTTTAGGCAGAAATTGGGAAGTCTTCATAGCACTTCGGGGAACAAAACCAAGGGAGCAACTAAAGGCTATTACACTTCGAAGTGGAAAGGAACTTGAACCACCCACAAAGACAATAGAGGAGCCTATCCATCCTATTTAGAAAGAATAAGAAAAGGAGAAAGAAGTGAATATTAGTAAATACCCTCCTTATGTCACATCTCTATCATATCAACCCAGAATCCCTTTTCTTTAACGATTACAAAAGAAGAAGTTAAATGCACAATTTGCAAAATTCGTTCAGAACTTAAAGACACTACAGATAAATCTCTCCTGTGTAGAGGCATTAGAACACATGCCTAAATATGCAAAAATTTTAAAGGACATATTATCAAAGAAGTGTACTTGGGAAGTGAATTATGCAAAGGTTTTTATAAAGCTGAGCAACATGATCAATCTCTTTAGTCATATTTTATAAATTTTGAAAGGACGTATGAGGAATTAAATGTTTTGCTCCTATTTTATCCTGATATCAAGGTCCAACAAGTTTAACAAGAACATATGCATGTTATGAGTTTTTAGCTGGTTTAAATTCTCAGTTTGATATTGCTAAATCTCATATTCTGTCAAGTACTAAACTTTCGTCCCTGCTCGAGGTATTTACTCAGATACTTCGCATAGACATGACTTTATTTGCTCCTCCTAGTACTCATAATTCTAGTGCTTTTGTGAGTTGAACTCATGAATTTGACTCTGAAAAGTCATCTCATAAACATCATAATTGAAGTAGTGGAAATTAGAGCATTAAGAATCAAGATGTAAGAGGAATCGTCTGTCGATATTGTCATAAGCCGGTCATACTAAATACACCTATCGAAAGCTATAGAATAAATCTTATAAATCATATTCCTTCCACATTGTAGCAATTGATGCACCTAGCTCATCTACTGAGAAGACTATTACTGTATCTACTTATGAATTTGCCAAGTTCACTCAATATCAAGAAGCACTAAAGCATTCATCCTTACCTATTATTGCTATTGCTGACTCAGGTAACACATCTAAGTGCCTACTTTTCTCTTCCACGTAATGGGTCATTGATTATGGTGCCTCAGATCATATGACAAGTAATTCTAGCCTCTTTTTTACTTTTTCTAGACACTGATCTCCTTCTCATGTTACATTAGCTAATGGCTTCACTTCCTCTGTTATTAGGTCTAGAATTGTCCATCCTACTTCCTTTTTGTCCCTAACATCTGTCTTAAATTTACTCGGACTCTCCTTTAATTTATTATTTATGAGTAAACTCACTTGTACCTTAAATTATTGTATCTCATTCTTTCTTTATCATTGTAATTTTCAAGATCTTATGACGAAGAAGATTATTAGTAGAGGAGTGGAATCAGGAGGTCTTTATGTTCTAGATGCCTCAGTACCTAAACCTATTGCCTACCCTAGTGTCTTAACCCTATTTCAAGCCCATTGTCGATTTGGACATCCGTTTTTACCCTTGTTAAAGAAACTCTGTCCTCAATTTCATAATGTGTCTTCTTTAGATTGTGAGTCCTTTTAGTTTGCTAAGCACCATCGTCTATCTTGGTTTCCTCGAATCAATAAACGGGCTAGTTTTCCATTTAAATTAGTACCCTATGATATTTGGGGCCTATGCCCTATTATGTCCAAAACTGGGTTTCAATATTTTGTGACATTTGTTGTTGATTTCTCTCGTGTAACTTGGCTTTATCTCGTGAAAAATTGTTATGAACTATTTTATTATTTTCTACCTTTTGTGCTGAGATTAAAACATAGGTTAATGTCTCAATCTGTACTTTATAAAGTGATAATGCCAAGGAATACTTTTCTACACCATTTCAGTCCTACATGATCCAACATGGTATTCTCCACCAATCCTCATGCGTTGATATTCCTTGTCAAAATGGTGTGGTTGAGAGAAAAAATCACCATCTCCTTGAAACAGTGAGAGAACTATTATTTCAATTAAAAGTTCCTAAATCCTTTTGGGCTAATGTAGTCTCCACGGCATATTTTTTAATTAATTGTATGCCCTCTTCTGTCCTTTACAGTGAGATACCTTACACTGTCCTCTTTCCCTCTAAACCCTTGTTTTATATTTAACCACACATTTTTGGTAGTACTTGCTTTGTTCAGGACACTTGTCCTCAAATCTCTAGGTTAGACCCCAAGTTTGTAAAATGTGTTTTTCTCAGCTATACCCATCTACAAAAGGGTTATCGTTGCTATTGTCCCACTCTTAACAAATTTCTTATTTCAACTGATGTTAAGCTTTTATGATTGAAAAGATTGATCATGTTGCTCAGCTCTATAAAAACCTTTGCATGCTTCATAATTTTGAGATTGTTTCCTTTGCCAGAGTATAAGAATTCCAAATAATCCATTAATTCCTTAACATACTCACAGTGATTGACGAGACAGATGACTTCAATATCAATAGAATTCCAAATTTTTAAGAATAAATGAGCATCAGGAAGATAATTAAACGATAGCTCTAATTGGCACTTACAGTTCCATAGTCACTAGCCATATTGAAAGAACCAGGGAGTTTCACAATATCTTGTATGGTTGGTGAATTTGAATTTACAAAGTGTTTGTGTGATTTAAGAGCAAGCATTAATATTATGCCTTTATCGATATTTAAAAAGTTGGGACTAGGTGAGGTCAAGTCAACATCGATGTTAATTTAATTGGCTGATCAATCTATTAAAAGACCGTTTGGAATAGTGGAAGACGATCTGATGCAAATGGATAAGTTCATTATTCTTATAGATTTTGTGGTTATTGATTTTGAAGAAGATAAGAACTGTCCACTAATCCTAGATCAACCATTTATGAATACAAGAAAAGCCATAATTGATGTTCACGAAGGGAAATTAACACTTCAAATAGGCGAGAATCATATCGAATTCAATATTAATAAGGTCTTAAAGAATCTAATAACAAGCAGTGCATGAATGAAGTTTGAAATTATGGATCAAAACATGCAAGAACAAGTTAAGAGTTGCATCGTAGAAGTACAGTCAGTGGAAGTGAAGACAGACAATGGATATCATAAATTTGAATCTAAAGGAGACAATGAGATGGAGGAGTCAGATGTTCAAATGCATCAAGATAAATTGGTTCGAAATGAAGCACCCAGAAACAAAAGTGATAGAGAAACTTCCACTGCCAACCAGTGTAAAAGGTGTGCAAGGATTTTTAGGTTATATAGGATTTTACCGACGATTCATCAAAGAATTTTCGTAAATCATAAGACCTTTGACAAACCTCTTAGTCAAGGATATGCCTTTCTTGTTCGATGACAAGTATATGTCTACATTCAACATACTAAAGTAGGCATTAATATCAGCACCAATTATATCACCACTGGACTGGACACTTTCGTTCGAAGTTATATGTGATGCAACTGACTAAGCCATAGTTTGCATATTAGGCCAAAGGAAAGATAAGAGGTTGCATGAGATTTACTATACCAGTAAGACCCTTGTAAGACCTTAGCTGAATTACACCACTACAAAGAAGGAACTACTCGCAATAGTGTACACGTATGATAAGTTTTGACAATTTGGGTTTAAAGGTAATTGTATTCATCAATCACGCGAAATTAAAATAACTTTTCAATAAAAAAGATGCAAAACCAAGGCTCATTCTATAGGTGTTACTTTTACAAGAATTTGACATAGAGGTGAAATGGAGCAGTATTATTTATCCAAATTGGAAGGAGGGGAATGGAAGTCATGCGATGATATTAACGAAAATTTCCCTGATGAAACCCTGATGCTACTCGAGAGTTAGACTATACCATAGTTTGCTGATATCACAAATTATGTTGCTAGTGGTAAACTTCCATAAGATCTAGCTTACCAACAAAGGAAGAAATTCTTGCATGATTGTAATCGATATAGATGGGATGAGCCAATTTTATATAGAGCATGCATTGATGGGTTAATGCAACGATGTGTTCCAAAGGAAGAAATTTTAGACATCCTAAAGCAATGTCATGAAGGTTAGTATGTTGGGTATTATGGAGACAACAAAACGGCAACTCAGATACTTGAGAGTGGATTTTATTGGCCACAATTGTTTAAGGATGCTCAGACCTTCGTAGAACAATGTGATTGATGCTAGTGAATAGGTAACATCTCCAAAAGAGATGAGATGCCTTTATCCAACATTTTAGAAGTGGAAGTCTTCAATGTATGGGCATTGATTTTATGGCTCCTTTCCCATCTTTAATGGTAAATATATACATTCTAGTGGGAGTTGATTATGTTTCGCAGTGGGCCGAAGCAGTAGAAGCAGTAGTATCTCCAACGAATGATGAGAAGGCAGTGCAAAAGTTCATTAAATATTTATTCAACCGGTTTGGAGTGCCATGTATGATAATAAGTGACGGAGGCACACATTTCTACAACAAATCTTTTGATGCCCTCTTAAAAAGATATGGAGTGCACTACCAAGTTGCCACACCTTACCATCCGTAGACTAGTGGCTAAATGGAAGTTGTCAATCGGGAGTTGAAACGAATTTTGGAAAAGATGGTGAACAACTCTAGGAAAGATTGGGCAATAAAGCTAAACGATGCCTTATGGGCCTATAAGATAGCTTTTAAAACACTTATTGGAACAACTCCTTATAGGGTTATGTACAGGAAAACTTGTCATTTTTTGGTTGAATTAGAACATCAAGCATACTGGGCGATTAAAGCATTAAATTTTGATTAGGAATAAGTAGGAGAAAAGAGACTTCTGCAACTGGATGAACTTTAATATTTTTTTATAATGCATATGAAACTGCTAAACTCTACAAGGAAAAGGTAAAGAAATGGCACGATGCTCATCTTAAACAAAAGGAATTTAAAGTAGGAGATACAGTTCTACTATATAATTTAAGGTTGAGGCTATTCTTAAGGAGTTAAAATCTAGATGGAGTGGATCGTTTACGGTCATTCAAGTTTTCAATCATAGAGCCCTCAAACTAAAAAATGTTAACAAGGAGACTTTTAAGGTCAACAAGCACTGTTGCAAGCTATATCTCGGAGGAGCAATTCGCAAGGATAAGGAAGTGATTTCCTTCTCTTCAAACAATTAAGATGCCTCCATAGATGTAAGGTCAAGCTAAGAACCATAAATTAGCACGTTTAGTAGTTTGATTGAAATCATTAGGTTTAGTTAGAGTTGTTTCGAGCTTTCAATAAAACTTTTGTAATTTGTATTGAGCTATCCCTCACTCTTTCAAGCAATTCCTAAATAAGACAACAATCTCTGGGATCTAGTGGATTCATCCCCACCTCTATCACCATGAGGCTTTATTCTAACCCACTTTCTTTTTAAATTTAATCTTTAATTTTATTTTTCTTTAATTTATGTTTCTTCTTTCCTTATGTGTTTGTTTTTCCCCTTCTCATATTGAGGACAATGTGTTGATCAAGTGTGGGGAGGGTTATATGTCTTACTTTGAATATGATTTTGCATATTGTATAATAGTTGTTAGGTTGCATTTTTTGAATTGTGTCAATGTTTCAATGGCTTAGATGGATTGGAATTGATTTAATTTTGAACATAGTCTATTAGGTTGCAAATAATCATTAGCTCACAAAATTAGTGAATTGGGGTAAATATGCAACTTAATTAGAATTTAGTGTTAGTTTGTCACCCTTTAAATTGTCACATTCATTCATAATTTGAGGCCTTTCAACTCAACTAACTTGGCTAGTACTTTTCATATAAACAAGTAGCTAAAGCAATAAGATAGGAAATAAAATTAATTTTAAAAAATCAATCAAAAATAATGTTTTTTAATTTTAAAATAAATAAATATTCTGCAGGCCTTCAAGTTATAAAAAGAGCTAGTAGCCAGTTGAGAACATGATGCAATTGAGTAATCGGATTGACATGCTCACAAATGTGTGCCTTTACATAAAAATGCAATAATGACATTTTAACCAAGCAGCTTAATAAAAAACATATCTTAGTTGAGTAACCAGATCGACATTCATTACCAATGTTTGCCTCTGCATAAAAAGACCCATGTTCACAAAAAGTAAATAAAAAATGTTTTTTTGAATAAAAACCTACCGAACGTGTAATAGCTTGACTTTTCATGAAACATACTTAGGAGTATTTACAGAGCCTGAATGACCAAAGAATGATTAATGTATTTGTGCAATCGAAAAGGGTAAACAATTTAACACTTGAATCTGGATTAATATGTATATTTAGCTCAAAGCCCCGAGACATGGATTTTGCATGTGAATGATTCGAATGACAAGAATGATTATGTTAAAAATTAAATTTATTTTATAAAGTTGAAGCCATTGTCTTATTACTGCATTGTGTGCTATGTGAACTTTTGTATGTTTGTTGTTTTGTTTGCTTGAGGACAAGCAAATGTTTAATTGTGGGGATGTTGATAACTGTGAATTGCATCATGTTTTAGGGCTTAGTTTGATATGCATTTAATTGTTAACTTAATCGCTTAGTATATATTTAGGTTAGAATTGTGTTAGTTTATTAATTAATTGTGTTTAAGTGTTTTTATAGGTTAGTACAAATCTTTGAGCTTAATTATTATATTTTTGAGGCACCTTGATGTGTTTGTTAGTGTTTTAGTGTCAACACTGAAAAATAGAGAAGTTTTGGAGACACTTGGCAGAAACAATGGCCCACGATCGTGGCACAACATGCCATGCCACGATCGTGACAGAAGTACTAAAGTAAGTGATGATCGTGTCAAAAGCCTAGGATATGTCCCACGATCGTGTCTTGCTTGCCAAAATCGTGACAGAAGGCTTAGATGTGACCCATGATCGTAGCTTGCATTAGACAGATGTGTAGATACTCAAAAATGTCAAGTTTTAAGGGAGTTTTTGGACCTTACGGACCCCAAAAAACCTTAGGGCTACCCTAAACATAAAAAATGTATAAAGAATAAAACAAAAGAAGAGGAGGAGCTTTTGCATTAGCCACTTTTGAGAGAAAGCCCTAGAGAGGATTGTTGAAAGATTGAGAAAGAGAAGAAGGAAGAGAGAAGTGGAGAAGAAATCAACATCAATGTACTTCCCGGATTTGCATTTTCTCGATGTCTCTGCCTCCTGTCTCCATCCAAGATTGTATTTCCTATTATTTCCTACTTTTATTATTATATAGAATTGGGAATAATAGTTTGATTTTAGGATTTGTGAATGTTGAGATATTCTATTCTCATCTTCGGGTTTTTAATCTTTCATTTAATAAAATCATATTATTTTATGTTTATTGGATTCATTGTGATTGATTTCTATGATTGCATAATTTGGTAATAGATTGAGAGGGTGAATCGAATGAAAAATAATTAACTTGGGCTAGCGAGAGTTAGGTGATTTAATAAGAATGAGAAATTAATCAAATCGGTAATTGTGTGAAGAGAAATCTCGCATAGATTTTTGATAGTTTATTGGATAAATGCAGATCTAATTAAGGTTTTGGATATATTGCTACTTGAAAAATTGCAATTTTCCATAATCTGATTATGGTTTATAATTTAGGGTTAATGGTTATAACTCGAGAGAGAATAATCAACCCTAGGATCGTCTAGGACTAATAATCCGATAATTCATAATCGATTAGATTAGGATTAACGATAGGTAAAATTTCCCTTTCTCTCAATTGATAGTTTCTTTAGGTTGATTCTTGAGTGTGGGTTGCAACAGCTACTTTGTTAATATTTTTGTAATTGATTCTTCGAATTGAGTTGTGTGATTAAATTAAATTCTTACCTTAGTTTTATTACATTTTGAATTACTGCGAATTGTTTTAGCCTTAGATTTTAGGATTAGATTATCCCTCCTCGTGG
>JAOQMP010000006.1:18309681-18322866 GCA_027563575.1 Erythroxylum pedicellare
GAATTAATTTAGAACTTTTTAAATTCCTTTGTTTTAAGGAATTATTACCCTTTCTTGTGATCATCGTATCCAATCACACAAAGTTAAAAAGAAAAAAGAAAGAGAAGGGAAGTTTGGGTGCAAAGTTAAAGACACGTCGATTTAGACATCATAAGGAAACTATGAGGAATCCAAAAAGTTAAATGCCAAGAAGAGACAAAAAGAATGATGATGGAGGAAATATATTATAAGGAGTCAAGGACCATTGCTAACTTTAATAAGGCATAATTTGATCAAGGAAGTGATCATCCTTATTGGAACACTAACAATTCAAGGCGGCAAAATCACCCATATTTCTTTTGGTCTAGCAATGCGAGATCTCAAATGAAAATCAAGGGCTACCAGGGTTTTAACAAGATGAGTCCAGTTCATAGGATTCTAAATTGAACAAGATCATGGATAAGCTCATGAACATGGAAGAGGCCCAAAAGAGACCGGAAGGAAAGTTTGAGCAAGTAATGGAAGATCATGCCTCTTCTATTCACAACCTAGAGATTTAAATAAGTTAGCTTTATAAGGAATTTTGTAAGAGAAGTACGGAAAACTTTCTGAGCAATATGGAAGTAAACCCAAGAGAGCAATGTAAGGCTATCACGCTTAGGAGTGGGAAAGAGCTAGAAGAATCAATGGAAAGATAAGCTAAGACCTATTTTGTAGAAGACTAAAAGAAGAAGAAAAAGAATGAGGATCCTCCATACATTCCTCCTCTGCCTTATCCACTAAAAATACCATTTTTACAAAGACTTTAGAACAACAAATTGGATGTACCATTCATAAAGGTCTTGGAAAAGCTAAAGAAATGGAAATTTTACTTGTCTTTTTGGAAGTGATGAAATACAGGCACAAGTATATGAAGTTCCTTAAAGATATATTATCCGCCAAATGGACTTGGGATGATAATCAATCGGTAGCCATGACGAAAACCTCCAGCTTCTTAATTACTAACCATATTCCTTCATAATTGACAAATCCAGGGAGCTTTACAATACTTTGTCTAGTTGGTAATTTAAAGATTTCAAAATGTTTATGTGACTTAGGATTAAGTATAAACCTTATGCCTTTGTTGTTTTTAGGAAACTGGGGCTAAAAGATGTGAAGCCAACATCTGTGCATATTCAGTTGGCAAATCAATTGATAAAGAAACTGTTTGGCGTGATGGAGGATGTACTTGTAAAAGTGGATAAGTTTATCATTCCTGTGAATTTTGTTGTGCTAGACTTTGAAGATGATCAAAATTATCTGCTAATTCTTGGTATACCATTTTTAACCATTGAAAAAGATTTGGAAAATATCCATGAAGACAACCTCATCGTTTGGATTGGAGATGAACAAGTGGAATTCATTATGAATAAAGTATTCAAGAATTCGAAGAAGGGTAGCTCACTCATAACAATTGATGAAGTCCAATCTTCAAAGGAGCGAGAGGAAGAACGGAAGACAGCAAAGATTAAGTTTGAAGAATATGAGGAAGTCTCCATTCTAGAAGCTAAAGAAGAAGAAAATGAAGAACAGAGGATACATGACATAAAGGTTTAAGAAGATAAAGTATATGTTCATAAAATGAAAAAAGAAGAGGAGACGAGGGTGACTGAGGAAGAACAAGAATAGCTCGCCCACTTATAGGACAAATGGTAGTGTGCCATAACACTACATTAAATAAACTAGACCTAGAACTATAGTGGTGGAGAGTCTAGGTAGATGCTATAGAGATTAAATCTAATTACTTTCCTAAATTCTATATATATGTAAAATAAGGGGTTTGGTTCGATACAAATTAAAAAACAATCTATAATTGAATATGTAAAAGCAACTCAATCTAAACAACAACAAAGTGGTAAAATTGTTTAAGGAGTTGAAATCTAGTTTTTTAGTTTAATCTTGACCTAAGCATAACTTCATATATGTAATTGAATTATCGTTTTCATACCTCTCTTTAGACTATTAATCGTGAATTAACAACGGACTCTATTAATCCCAGTTTTCCTTAGATTGTAGTTAATTACGAAGAGCTCATTAATTAACCCTACCTATCAGATAACCTAAAACAAGCTCTCTAAGTTTGTCCAAAAAGTTGCATTAAAAGTGAGAAAAATGGACCAATATAAGCAATAATCACACAAGCTTGGATTATTTAACTTATGTTATGTTATCCTTAATAATTTAATACTGTTAATTGCCATATATGACTTCCAACATGACTATTACATATCGTATTCAAATTCTAGCAATGAGTTTTTATGAAAAATGATTCAATAGAGTAGAAAAAGTATTCTTACATAATACATAATGGCATATGTTAAATATGCTCCTCGAAGTCGATTGCACCTCTGAACTAGCATCGAGTGGGTTAGCCCTCCATCTTTTCCATCAAGCTCAAAGAATCAACCAAGAATGCCTCCATCATTCTTAAAAACCAATCCAAATTGAAGAAGAATTAGGTCTGATCATTTTTCTGCTCACAAACTCCATTAATCTCCAAAAATGTCCATTTTATAGTTGACAACCGATCAAAGATGAAGAGGAATTGAGAGTTGTCAGTTCTGCCCAACCTCTCCTCTCTTCCTTCATCCATCCACTAAGATGATTTTATGATAAAAGTTAGCTTGAAAGTAATAGGATAGGTCGCCTAAAAATTGAAAAGGACAAATGATGTAGCTACTCTCCTTTTTTCTTGTCCAGTTGCCACTCCATTAATTTTTAGTCCAACCCTCCTCTCTTATTCACCAACCAATACACCTCTTATTGTCTAGACCTTCCTTCCTTTTTTATATTTCAAATCTAGATTAAAAATAAAAGAGTGGACAGGTGGTGTGGCCTAAAACTAAGAGCTACTATTTTTGTTATTCACCCCCCACTTTGCGGTCATCACACACACCCCTTTCTTTTCATATTAATAGCTAGGTTATTAATGAGATAAATGGACAACTAGTTTAAATGGATAGTTGGCATGAAATGGGACAATATGAGGTGTCTTTTGGTAGGTTGAAAAAATCCTTGTAATTCACGTTACAACCTTGATGTCATGATTGTAACTTTTTAATTGTTACAATTCTGATTTCATGGCTGTAACTTTTTAATTGTTACAACTATGATTTTCATTTTTATGCTCTATTTTGTCTTTTTTTCTTTTAATCTTCTTCTTCTTCTTGCCCTATGAATACCATAGCGTATGAATTTCGAGAAGATGGCTCAACAAGAATGCTTTTGGCTCACTTGAGCTAACATACACTAAAGTGAGTGTCTTAAGCATTTTGAGACATTAACTACTAAGTATAATGGATTAAATGTATCATCAATTAAGAACATATCAAGAAACTGCTAGATTTAATAGAAGATTTAGGGAGTTTTGTTATTCCCTATTTTATTGACAAAGTCTTCTAAAAAGCATATTATTGAACTTAATTAGTTTTCTTTATTTTATCAATATTGTCCTTTCAATTATCTTCCAACATGTATCTTATTTACAAGCTAAGAAGCTAAAATTAGGAAAAAAGGTGGAAGCAAGCCACTTATTATTGATCTCGACTGAGTTTCAAAGGATGCAAGGTTAAGCTAATGACCATAACTTAGCACGTTTGATAATAAGATCGAAATTGTTGTGTAATTAGATTTGTTTTAAATTCTAAAAATAAGTTTTCAATGATATGGAATGGTTTAGATTGCTAACTCTCTTATTCCTTTAAAAACAAGTATAAGATAGGGCAACAATCTTGGATGTCAAGCACAGTTGGTTTCAAACCCCAACACCATCGCCACCTCAATCGCTACGTCGGGTTTTTATGATCTAACCCTTGCCTTTTATTTTATTTTATTTTTATGTTTTTCCTATCATTTTGTTTTATTCCCACCTTATATGTTATTTTTTCTTTTCATATTGAGGACAATGTATTGTCCAAGTGTGGGGAGGGTTGTGTGCATTGTATGTTTTTAATTTAAGTGCGAATTTTGCGTACCATATGCTAGTTTTGTTTAGGATTTCTTGACGTGACTCGTGTGAATGTGTCAATGGCTAAGACTTAATGGAATTAGTTTAGCTTTGAACATAGTCTTCTTGGTTATTAAGATTTATTAGCTTTTGAAATTAGCGTCCTAGGTCGCTTAATATGCATGTTAGCTTATTCACCCTAGGAATTTGCCATATACATTTATAATTTTAAAAGAAATATGTATTTCTTAAACAAATAACTATATTGCTGACCTTTGGGTTATGAATAGAGCTTGTAGCCAATTGGAAATGTGATCTAGCTGGGTAATCGAGGGACATTCATCACAAATTTTTACCTTTGCATCAAAAGGATATAATGACATTCCAACTAAGCAAATGAATAAAACATGAGCTAGTTAAGTAATTGGGGAACATTCATCACAAATTTTTGCCTTCATATCAAAAGACTAGGTCAATGTCAATGAAAATTGACAAAAATAGTGTTTTACAAATAAAACCTGTCGATCGTTGTGAATAGCTTGAATTCTCATGAAAGCTACTTAGAGATAATTTCAATTTTGATTAACTAAATAATTATCAATGTATATGTGCAAGTGATAAGGGTGAATGAATTTGACATTAAGGTCTTGATTAGTATGTATATCTAGTCTGAAGTGTCTAGCCACAAATTTCATAAGTTAGGACAACTTAAAGGTTTGTGTTTGAAGTTAAATTATTTTCGTGAAGTTCAATGTCATTGTACCATTATTGCATATGCGTGCTTATATGTGTTATTTTTTAGTGTGTGAGAGTTTTATTGTGTTGGTGTTTTTGCTTGAGGACAAGTAAAAGTTTAAGAATGGGAATGTGATAGTTATAGGTTGCATTATGTTTTAGTCGGTAACTTAGTATGCTTTTAGTTGTTAATTAGATGATTTATGCATGTTTGGGTTTAGAGTTGTGTTAGTGTGATTATGTTTTGTGTTTTCTAATTTTATATAGGTTAGAGCATGATATCCAGCTTCAATTTTATGTGTTAGACGTGTTTTGATAAGTTTGTTAGTATCTAAGATTAGGTAAAGAAGGCCAGAGAAGATTTAGAGAAAGCTCAGAGAAGGAACAAGTGCCATGATTGTGGCCTTAAAGGTCACAATCGTGACTCTGAAGGCTATGATCGAAAGCAAAAAGGAGGTATGACATTGTCAACAATCGTGACAGAAGCAATTTGTAGGTGCCACGATCATGACGACGGATGCGAGACTACTTCCTAACTCAATTTTTCAAGGGTTATTTTGGATATCTAGGCTGGGTAAAACCTAGTTTTTACCTTAAATGGGAAACGAAAATAAAATAAAAAGAAGAAACCCTAGAAGGTAGCCTCCATTTTCCATCTTGAGAAAGAACACAAGGAAGAGGGAAAGAAGGAGAAAAGATAATAGGAGTTTCAGCCATCTGCTATCCAACCATTACAACCTAACCATCTAAAGTTATTTTTATTTCTTATTGTTATTCACCTCATCTTGATGTATGCTTTAGGTTTGAGGATGTTGAATATGTTGCTAAGGATGTTCTAAACTCTTTTAGGGATTTGTTAGGTATTGTGATAGTTTGTTGTATTTCCATGCTTCAGTAATAAATCGAGAGAGTGAACCTTTAGCAACATGATTAGGTAATGTAATTGGAGTTAAACAATCTAATAGATCACACAAACAATCAAATCAGTAATTTATGTAAGAAGCGATCTCATGTGAGGACCCGATTGTCTATTAGAATGCTAAAGATCTAACTAGGTTGTAGGTTATTTTTGTAAATTGAGATATTGTAATTTAAGTAATTCAATTTAATTAGGGTTTATGATTTAAAGCTAATGATTATAACCAGAGAGAAAGTAATTCACTTTCAATTTATCCATATTCAATTGCTTAATTATCTACTCATTTTAATTACACTTTTAGGCCTTAGACAAATTAGGATTCAAGTAGTTCACTAATTTCTCATGATATCGACACCTCAAATACTACACATATGACCTGTGCACTTTCAGAACATTAAGGGTTTAATAAGACTAAAATTTGCTCAACATAAGCCAATTGTATTTTGAGCCTTTATAGACTAACACATCCATATCAGTCTGATTGTCTTTTATTTATGTGTGGCCTTTATGACATGTATGCCCTAATTTTTCTTTGATTTTCTATTCAATACCACATATTTATCATATGCATTAACATAGAAATGATATAGGCATTATTTGTTTCATAGGCTACATTAGCCAAATAACCTATCCATTGATATGATTTTCCTTTGTTAAGCTCCTTTGAGCTTTAATTGCCTTTCCTTTTTATGTTAACTACATTACATGCCTTAAACTTAAGTAAATTTCCTACCCAAGTGTTAAATCTAGTTGAGCATTTGTTCATTATTGATGAATGTGAATGTACAATAGTATAAGTGTGGGGGTGTGCACATATGTGAGATGGTTATAATTATTGTATGTTATTTTATGTCATATCAATGAAATTCCTTTGTTGATGTAGCTTCTTTCAATTTTTATTATAAAAGGAAAAGAAAAGAAAAAGAAAAATGTTTAAATAAAAGTATTGTGGAGGAAATGTAATTGTTTTGAAAAGTTATTCATGATTATTCTCTCCTCCTAAAGTTGTATGGAATGGGTAACTTGATTATATTGCATATGAGATAGATGTTGCTTTGAAACATCACTCCTTATACTTTTAATATATTGTTGTCATCAATTTTTTTAGTGATCCTTTCTAATTGGTTATGCTTCATATGGTTTAGGGTGTGACGGCTTGAATTTGAGTTGTGAAACCAAGTTTTGAATGAATGTTAGCTTGTCCACTTAATGTTGCATTGAGTGTTACTTTTTCTTCACTAGTTTTGATGGATTTTATGCTATATTATCCAAATACTTCTCACCTTACCCTTGCCCACATTACAACCTTAGAGAAGCTCTTTGATTCATAACTATACATGTGAATCTTAGTGGTGGAGAAATGAAATGATATGCAAAGTTGTGGAATATCATGATCATGAATGGTGTTTGGGTATACATATTGATTTATCTTATTTAAACACATTTTGTCTAAGTCTACCTCTAGATTGCTCAGTTTCTAAAGGTAATGAATGTTAATTGATCATGAGTAGAAGTGTTGAATGTTGTGTTCTTATTATGGTTTTGGAAGTTATTTCTCTTTGCTTATGACTATCTAATCTTGGGAAATGACTATCTAATCTTGGGAAATATGGAAAATAAGTAAGAGTTTGGTTTGTGACTTTGATTTTGATAATTTGCCCAAGGATAGTCAAAACTAAGTATGGGGGAACTTGATATGTACTTAATTGTTGATACATTTAATCGATGATACTTAGTGATTAATGCTTTCAAACGCTTAAGACATTCACTTTAGTTCATATTTAGTTTTAGGTACAATTCGAAAGAATAATAGCTAAAGTGAGTTGAAATCACACTCTTTAAGTCATCTTCGTAGTGTTCACACTTAATTGTCTTCATGGAACAAAAATGAGAAGGATTAGAGCAAGACGAGACAAGAAAATGCATAAGATGAAGAGCATATATTGCAAACATCAAGTATGAAGAGTGTATAGGAGACTCACAACCATGACATATATCTCACGCCCATGACAAGCCAAGTCATACCCGTGAGCTGATAAGGACACACTAAGTCACGCCTGTGACTTTTGCCACCTCACTCAAAAACCTAATTTTACTATAAATACATTATGTTGACAGTAAAAACAATCCAAACTTCATTTTCATGGGTTTCAGTGGATGAGAGATGACAGTGGTTGCTATTTCTTAGAAACCCATGGAGAAAATGGAGGGTTAAGCTCCCCAACAACAATTTGGAGGTGATATCCATGCTTAAAGTCAATGTTAAGCATATCTTTTTATTGTTTAATGTTGAATCTCTCTATATGGATTAATTAGGTTATCCTTTGCTTAATTGATTTGGGTTTTCATGTATGGATGATCGTTACACTAGTTATCATTACATTGTTTATATATGAACCCATTTCTAGAATCTTAAATATAACCTGTAATCATTATGATTGAGATTCGTTTATAACTATTAATGGTTTCAAATCATTAGGGATAACCTAATTTAGATTAAATGACCTAAGCTTATATGGTTGTTGCTTAGATTGATCTGTTTTTCATTTCGTAATGTGACTACCCATTTAAATCTAGAGATTATGTTATAGGTTATTCGATAGTTATGTTTAATTAACGAGCTTATCTTAATTAAACATGATATAAGGAAAAATCGGGATTATCAGAACTTATTATTAGTCTATGATTAATAGTCCTAGGAGAAATGTGAAAGCATTATAACAAGGAAATATGTTTAATCATGTGTAGGCTGAGATTGATCTGAGAACCGGGTTTTACACATATTCAACAATTTTATCTCTTTTGACTATTTTCTATAATTTGCTTACTTTAGTTTAATTTTATTTTGTTTTCTCGATTACATCAACTCAAAAATGCCCTTTTATTTCCATAACATCAATTATTTTCATTATAAAAATTAACCAAACATTCTCTATAGGTACTATCCCGACTCACCACACCTATAAATTTTTAGTATGCAATAGGACCCAACTATATATGCAATAAGTGGTGGCAATTTATGGCCATCACTTGCCATGTATGATTTTTAAAATTGAGAAACATTATGAAGGACAAATTAGTAATGTTATTTGTAAAAGGAAAAAAGAGTAATATCATAATGATGAACATTCTTTCTTGAGAAACTTATTTTCTTCTTTATATTCATTGTGCTTAATCTTCTATTTCCATTATCAATCATAAAAGGGATTTTTTATATAATTCTTTAATGGCTCCCACTTAATGCATCTTAGATATCTAGACAAGTAGAAAGTAGATCAATGATAAGGAATTTAAAAATAACTTAGCAATAAGTAAGGAACTAAAGTATTCAAACTTGTCATTAAAAAATTGACCCAAAAAATACTTTCCTATCAAGTATACATGCATCACCACTACTTCGTCAATCTCTAACATACATACCAAATGACTACTTAACATTATGCAATTGAATCCCCAATCCTTTTCTTATGTACTTGCAATTTAAGAACTAGAGAAACTCATCCAAAATTCCCACTCTTTGGTACCTATTAATTGTGACATTAACACCAGTTATACATATATAGGTAGCCTACTATTCTCCCTTACGAGAGGGTTTTGCCTTTCAAGCAATGTATGGATTTGGAACAATTAAAAGCTTAGGAGTGATTCAAGCATCCTTGCTTCTTATAAGGCTTTATTAGCAATTTTGTTAATTTTTCAATCTGAGAAACCTATTATTCTTACCTTATTGGGTAATTCTCTCAATCCTTTTTTAAACTTTTCCTATTATTTTTTATATTTTTCGTCTTGTCCTTTTAGTGGTTTGTATTGCTCCTTGGAACTTTGGGCATGCCTTTTGTTTAATGCTTTATCAAGATTTGATTCTTGTACTTTCATTTCATTACTTTTTATTAATTTTTTACTAGTTTTCATGTTCAATTATCATAAATGATTTTTATTAACTGATTTTTTCTAAATTAGTAAGCTTGTGGATATTCTGCCATTATTTTTTTCATGGATTAGCATTCAAAAAGTTATCAAATTTAAAAGATAACCCGTAACTTGGTTGATTTGGCTCGACCTTCATGTAATATTTTTTAGAAACCCAAGTTAAAAAGGTTAGAGATTTACTGTTCAAGCCTAAGTTAGAATGCAATTAACTTGGCCACAATTTGAAGTTGAAGTATAATCATCATTCTCAAATCATAACCAATCTTCTATCAAGCTTGATATGTCTTCTTTGATGAATTGCTTTATAATTTAGCTACATTATTTATCTCCATAATCCTCTAAAATTTAACTATTCCCCTATTATATAATTGATGAATTTTGATGACTAAAAGTTGTTCTCTTATCTAATTAATGAGTTTCTGATATGTCAAAGCATCTCAGACCATGTAGTGGTTTTACTCCATCTTCTGTCATTCCTATAGTTCTTCTCCATCTTCTTCCATTCCCCTATTATATATTCCAAACCTTTTCCTTGTCCCTCTACTGTATTCCCTCTCCACTGTATCGAAACGCATTCATCATGTTTCTCCCAACTCTCTCGCACAGACTCCTTCTTGTCTCTGGTTTGTGGCAGGAGTGAAAAGTAATTTGTTTTTTCTGCTCATTTTCTTCCTTCTTTGCCTCTCGGTTTGGTGTCCTTGTTTGATTCCTTTTGCGTTTACTCGATGTTTGCTGATCTCTTGTCTTCCCATATCTATCTCTTTATGGGGTTCTTTGTATTTGAGGTTTTGGAACCTTAAAAACTATACATCTTGCGAGAGTTATTTTGAGTCGCTCATGATTTGCAATTTTAGGATTGCCGGGGTAGGGAAAAATGTTGTTTGATTCAATGTTCCAAGGAATTAAGAATGTCGATGTTGCAAGTACAAGTGTAGAGTTGAGCAAGTTGCAGTGGAGGGGAATGACCCAATAAATAGTTCATACCACTACAGATGTGTTTGCCATAAGTGATAGGCATTCATTTATATGTAAAATTCCAATTGATGATTGTGGATTAAGAAATTATGTAGTAGTGTGCAGAGAACTTCCAATATTATCTCATCATCATCTCATCTCTTCACCTAACACTAATTTGTTTGCATAAGCAGCGTCGATTATAGGATGTATGAATTTTGCCTTCTGATATTATTAGGCAATTTTCTTGGATTTTCATTAATTACTTAGCAATGCTTCTTTGTTCCTTGTTGTACTCTTCTTCTGAAAGCAATAAAGAGTCGCCAACTCTTACATGAACCATACAAAAGAAATTTGGAAGGGCATGCACCAAGGTTTTAGACAGTGGATCACAATCAATATAATAGTTGAAGGCTATTGAGAAGATTGTTATAGCTAATTAGACGTAAGGGACTACTACAATCTTGAATTGTTAATTGGTCAGAACATAAAACAATGTTTGTATTGGATTAAAGATTGGTGGAAATAGTTGAAGCTTATATTCATATTGTTAAACATGTGTTTCAGGTGGGTCAGGAGATAAATACAAAAGCAAAGGTTGAAAAGGATTTCTTATCAATAGGTATTGCAGAACTCTACTATCTCTTTTGTTTCTTTGTTTAATTTTTCTACCCCCTCTTAACTGAAATTAACTATCTTCTATTTCGTATTTTGTAATTGTTATTATGAATTTCTACATTTCATGGGTCAATGTAAAATGCTGGAGGATTGGTTTGTATTTGATCCTTTAATATACTTGTTAATTATGAAATTAAAGGTTTGTTCTTGTGTTTAGCATTTTAGGACTCCTTTGAGTTGTTCACTTCAAATCATGGATTTACAATTCAATTGCTTGTCTAGTTCTAACAGTGTAGAAACTTAGTAGTATGATGTTACACTTTATGGAATTTGCATCATAAGTTAAAGAACTTATACACTTTATGGAATATGATGTATGATCCAATCTCCTCTAATGGAATATCGTTTTGGTCTACACATAAGATAAGCCAAAAATGAAGATTGGTCATAAATGGAGAACTGTCTAAACTTGTAAGGTATTTGACACTTGTCTTAAATGGATGTTGATAAGATCTTAATAGAATATTTCCATTGGTTGCTTGCTTAACCATCCTCTTCTAATAATATTTAATGAACTATGCGACTCGGATAAGCTAAGCCATGCAATAAGATCAAAAGTTTAACAATTTCCAAGCAAAACAGGTTATATGTGCTGCTGTAAGATCACCATGTTCTGCTAAAAAATTTTAGTTCTTTTATTTTCTCCTCAATTTTATATTGGATATGTTAGGGAAGAGAATTGTAGTTAAAGAAGCTGTATCTTTAGGAAACAAAAAACCATAGGCAAGTTAGGCCAACGGTTAGCTAGCTTCTCTCCAAACTTGCTGATTCCCTTGGAATCAAAGCAAAGTTGTTTTGGTTTCAATAGTTGATTCTTGGTTACCATCTGAAACTCATCCTTCACCTTTCTGTCATATTCAGTATACCTATCTCCTCCTCCTCTGATTTCTCTCTCTTTCTTTACACTCTGTGGTTAGAGAGCATGAAGGAGGTCTATGCTTATATACCCACTTGAGTTTTTCAATTTGGGTATGAGCTTTTTTGGTAGTAGACCTCTGCTTTTTATCTTCTTAAATTGTTGCTAATTCATGGTATGAGTTGCTTTCATGATTTCCTTTGTTTGTGAACTTTTGAGGTGTTTTGGCAACTTATGTATACACGAGTTTGTGGCCACACCATGCAAACTTGCTAGTATTTGCATTGACTTCTTGCCCAAATCTCATGATTATGTGAATTCATCCACAACTCGTAGCTTGTTTATTTTCTGTGATTCCCAATAAAAAGGTTATGATCACTCTACTGATCACAAGGGATTCGTGCAAGTATGCTTTCTCAATTTTTCTTTTATCTCTTCCCAATACATATGACACTGACTAAAAACAAAAAGTGATGTAGATGTTGCCATATTAATATTGACCTATATATACTTAACTTGCTAGTGACTTGGACTGCTTGCTAATTGGTTAAAGAATTTGCAAAGCGTGTGTAAAAGGTCCAGCCTTATTGTTTCTTAAAAATGAGAATATTGCTTCTATGTATCTTTCAACTGCAAGGATTTTCTCAAAGAATGCTCATGCTGGGAATCTTTTCTGGGGTTTAACTGCAGACCAAAAGCAAGCTTATGTTAGGAGCCTCTTAGATGATGAACTCTGACTTTATTTGTTAATCTTTTATGATTTCATAATTTGTCTTCAAACATCTTATGTGATGTTGAATGATGATATGATGAATTGTTGACTTTGTTTTTACACTTGTAAATCCATCATGAATGGTTGGTTTATTAACTATTTAATGTTTGTAATTTATGTACATGTATGAATGATGAGTATATTATTCATTTTCAGGTACTTAACTATAGGCAAATACAATTTTTATATCGTATTTGTTAGTTGTCAAGTAGGTATTTTTACAAATTGGGATGATGTTAAATTAGCAACTGAGGGCTTTCCTAATGCTAGATTCAAGGGGTTTCGGACTTTCGTTGAAGCAGAAAGTGCCTATGTCATGGATGTCGATAGGCGGACTCGTCGAAATGAAGAAATTGTTCATACCGCCAATGAACCCT
>JAOQMP010000006.1:18337398-18356876 GCA_027563575.1 Erythroxylum pedicellare
CTGTTGTTATGTTCTGTCTACTGCAACCAAACACATTTCTGCCCTCGAGACGGAGACAATTTTTTCTGTTCAGTCCATCACAACCAAACACCTCACTGTCCCCAATTTTTATTCTGTTCCGTCTCCTCCTTTCCGTCTCTGCCCCCTGGAGACAGCAACCAAACACAGCGTATATAATCAAAAATGTCTTTTAAGTGTCAAATAAATATGATAAATGATTGATTGACTATATTCATAACCAATATTTAGTGTATTTTGCTTGTTATTTGAGAGTCTTTTGATATTGTGGCACTTAGTGCCTGTTTGGTTGAGCTTTTAAAGGATGAATAAACACTTTTTTCTATCGTAAAAGCTTTTTTTTAAGAAAAATGATTGTTTGACTGTAAAATGAAAAATTATTTTTTTAGTAGATATAGTTTTTTTGGCAGCTAAAATATAGCTTTTTAAGAAGCTCAAATTTGGAGCTTAAAAAAAACTTTTTTTGGTAGATTTTTCAGATCGATTAATGAGCCTATTTTTTAGTCCCTTTTGTCTTTTTGTTTTATACATAATTTCTACAATACCCACAAACTCATCTTCACGTTATTTTAGGATCTATATAATATTATTTGGCTTTTTTATATGTTTTAATTTCTTTTAGTGTTAATATTTTTCCTTGTTTGCATTCTTTTGCATCTTAAATCCCTCTTTTATTTTCTTTATCACATTGAAGACAATCTGATGTTTAAGTGTGGGGGAGTATTTGTTAAAAAATTATTATTTATGTATTGTGTGCTTATTTTCCCATTTAATAGTTAGAGATGCATGGTCATCAAATGAACTCAATGGGGATTAGAAAGGCACAATATGAGTGAATGAGTATACTTACATGCTTAGACTGATTAACTTAGATTTTGATTAAAAGAACATTAACTTGTTGTGATAAATGAATGACACTTTTCATTTGGTAAGAATTTGAGTCATTTCGAACCATTAAACACCAAATTCAGGTATTCTTTCTTAAGAATGTTCTTTCATGATTAAGGAACTCTAGAACTTACTTGCAAATACTAGTTGAGATCACATAACTTACTTGTTCATAGTGAGCTACAAACTATTTACATAACCATTTAGCTCACTTACACAACCTTATAAGTCCATATGTAATCGTTTAGGTTACAAAAGTGGCGAAAATGTTATCTTCGAGCTTCTATACGCTTTCAGTGACTTATACGATCATGTAAGTTGCAATAACTTCATTTCTTTCATTCTTTTTCCTGCTTTCACCCTAAATAATCTCCTTCTTACTCTATGAAGGCAAATAAGATTGAACACTAATATGAAGACGTCAAAGATATGTTTATTGCTCATTTTAGTTCTTTTTCCTCCAGTTTGTACCTAAAACAAAATATAAACTAAAATAAGTATCTACTGCACCATATAATATTAATCACTAAGCATTAGAGAGTAAATATATAGTCAATCAAGCATTTATCATAAACTTACCATCAAGAACAACTTATGTTACAAGTGATAAATCCTATGGTTAAGCACATAAAATAAGTTGATTAAATAGAAAATTTTCAAATGTAAAACAATCCATATAATAAGACGTATAATTCGAGGTGGATAAATTATCTAAACTTTCTCTTAGAGCAATCAACTAACTCAAAGAAAACCCTCTCCAATACAACAACATGTGCAATAAGAGAAGCAACCAAGTCTATAAGAGATATTAAGAGACTTTATGCAAGCAACTACTTCTCGACTTAAAAGTCATAAATCTTTGATAAGAAACCTCTTAATTTAAAACAATTAACTAAAAAAATACAAGAATTAAGTGACCATGAAGATCATTACCTAGTAATACAATGTCTAGCCCTAAAGAAAACATTAAGGAAATGCCCTATGAAATAAAGAGTTGACCAGTATATTAAAGGGAGAAAATGATACTTAGTAGTATGAGGAAGATCCAAAAGAGGAAGATCTAAAAAAGAAGTTTCCAAAGGAGGATCAAAGATAAAATGTGATAAACGTCAACATCCTCCAAGATACCTTACTCTATGAGCAAAATGATCTAGGAAGTTTTAATATTTCCTACATTATTGGTGATGTTTATACTAATAAGACATTGGCGAATAAAAAAGTTAATATCAATGTAGCTTCTCATATCATGCTTAAGAATTTAGGATTGGAGTGAACTAAATCCTAATATAAGAGTAATTTACTTGCAAATAACTTGATTAAATGTTCTAAAGGTATTGGTGAGAATGTTATGATAAAAATTGATAAGTTCACATTCTTATTTGATTTTTGTATTATGGACATAAAAAAGGATGAATAAAAATTCAACATATTCGTTTCTTGTTTGTTATCATATTGATCATAATCATTTTTTATTTATCATTTTTAACTAGTTAATAGTTTTAGAGTTTTCTAGGTCTACATGGCTTCTTTGAAGGACAGACCGTACTTACCATTGTATTATATATCAATAATAGCTATACTTACTAATTGTACCTAATAGATTAGTAATACAAAAACAAAAAATATAAGTAAAGAACACACCACCAAAGAAATATCAAAACAACAAAACAAACATGCAAACTAAATTAAAAATGTAAGTCTAAAAAAGCCGAATGATTGAATGATTGATTGCCTCCGCTTCTTTAAAATCTTATAATTAGACTCGAATATTCGATCCTTCAAAATGTTATAAAAGAACTAATCAACATACTAATCCACATCAATTATGTTAATAATGGCTTTAAGATAAACTCTTTTTATATCAAATTAAAAGTGTAATTATTTGGAAGTGTACATATTTTATTGATACTTTTAATAAGTGTTAAAAATCAAGTACAGTTTCAAAATTAAAATATAATTAACCTAATATTATAATACTTTTAATATAAGTAATAATTATAAATAAGATAATCAATAAATCAGACACATATTACATATATAATTTATTAACTTTCACTTAATTTAGTTAGATATGACTGTCACGTTTAAAAATAATGCAATATGACCCTTCCGAAATTGTTTTCAACAAAGACTTAACCTCCTCTCAGTCATGCCAATAACTTAAATTGAAATACATAGACTTCAGAGGTGTATCTTTCATTCTTATAATAATATGCGTATATTATACTCGTCAGAACCCGAAAAGTAAAAAGTTTTTCTCCCCCTGACCTAGTCAATTGCGAATTTTAGCCTAATAAAAGCCAAATCAAGTGCGTGTAAAGCTAAAAGAGCAAAGCCGAAATATGAACTTGTCCCACAAAAGGCCGAGAAACGTAGGATGGATTAAGACATCAACAAGCAATGGTTCTTGATCAACCACTAAGTCAACGGATTCTAGGGATCAACAGCATTTCATTCTTGGCCGAAAACATAATAGTGCAGTTAAAGCATCCATAAGGAGCAAAGGAGCTCGCATAAACATATATACTGCCTCTAGGTACGCACAACTACTACATAGGAATAGAAGCAATCTACCTCCCAAACATTCCTGAGCTATGAAGTGATCGACCGTAGTCAGCAATGATTGAAGAGCTTTTAACTAACTCCCATATCTTTGCAGAGTTCTTTAACCAGTCACGTTCTGAAACATTTCTTGCGAAGGAAGAGCAATTCAAGGACAAAACCTGAGAATAGAGAAGAAACTAAAGTCACTTCCAAATTAAGCGGTTCCTCGACAGTGAGAAATAACATTCAAAACTTTTAGGAACTCAGTTGTAGATTAACTAATTAACGTTGCAAATACAGACCTGATCTCGCAGTTTCCACAGGGCAGATATGTAGCTTTCGTACTGAGATCTTGGTGAATTGTCATTGTTATTGTATGGGATTAGAAATAGATTCCGTGAGGACAAATCAGTAACATCATCCTCTACTGTGGTTACCGAAGACAGAGAGACATCTTTGGCAATGTTCCAAGGTTTTGCTCTGATGAATAAGGAGGAGCCAAAATACCCTTCCAGCAACTTCCTTAGTTGCATAAAGCACCGGGGAGTAAGATTTTGATCTTGGAGCCTTAAAATACAGGAATATAAGTTCTCACTTCTTTATGCAAAATAACATAGTAAACAGTAAACAAGGATGCAAATAATTAAATATAAAAATCTGGCTTCTTAGGCAATGGGTCATCATGACCATTCCGTACAGGGAAACCCTAACTTAACCTTTGTCAAAATAAAATATAAGCTTGAATAGTTCGAGCCAATAGTAGTAAATAATGAAAGGCATGAAAAGTAAGAAGTATCACATGTAGCGGGGAAACAGACCATTAATTATCTTCAACTACTATCGTTAATCTCCTTTATTAGCAAGAGTTTTTTCCACACCAAGGGGCAATGCGTTCAAGCCATGCAAAAGGACTACTCACTTGGTATGCACAAAGACCATAGTAGCAATATATTCTTCACCATTGAAATTTTGATCTTTGTTTTCTTTTTCAGATCCAATGGTAGAGCTCTGAAAATGTGATGTGGTTAATAAAGAAGGATCAGGTATACCATGTTTCAACAGGTCAACCTGCACATACAAAAAAAGAGAAAACATCTATGGATTACAAAATTACATCACCAAGGAGAAGAAAAATTAAATGAGCATAACATAAAAGCAATTTCATTAGCCAAGTAGGTGAAAGAGATCATAAGACACATCCTCTGCAACCATTAGCTAACTACTATCAGCAATCTGTTGAGTGTGGAGATAATGCAGGTCTGCATTTGCAAGATTGCATGACATTCTTAAGGATATGCTCTATACTGTAAAAAATCTTGTACATTTTTAAATCAATGGGCTCAAAAATTGAAGCTTAGGAAGTACATGCTTTTGAAGCGCAAACCATTAGACAAATTCAGGTTAAAATGAAAGTAAAAATTAATGGTTCCACATGGCAGTATTCTGACAACTGCCCACCAAGAGAATTAAAATAAAAAGAAAGAACAAAGGGAGGTGCAAGATGTTGGAGACAAAAGATGAATAGAAATTAAAGAAATATACAGAAGTCAGTTTCCGTATCAGAAGTCTAGTAAAAACTGATTATCTCAGGTTTCAACACCAATGATTTGAATTCCAACAAATTTATAGAAAAAACAGAAACAAAATAAGTCACCTTGCTATCATAACTCTGCAAACCAAATAGTTGATTAGCTTAGGGAAAACATATTATAACTTTGGAATAACGAATCCATGCAAAAATCAATGATAC
This sequence comes from Erythroxylum pedicellare, assembly GCA_027563575.1. NCBI lineage: Eukaryota > Viridiplantae > Streptophyta > Magnoliopsida > Malpighiales > Erythroxylaceae > Erythroxylum > Erythroxylum pedicellare. The sequence goes on from JAOQMP010000006.1 coordinate 18,342,599, forward strand.
ATCCAACAAAAATGTAACAAAATGCCTCAATTGCCATAGAAATCAGTCTTGCAAATGTTCCAAAAAGCAATTTTTTATTACATATTAACCAAACAAAACAGTCAATCAAAGTCCAAGTGTCCTTTGGTCATGCAAAAAATTCTTAGCAAGATTAGGTACTGCTCCACGGAATACTACCATAACTTGCATTGAACTATTTGTTCGGAAGCTTAAATAACACCAAGGATTACTACTATTAAATTCCTTTAAATTGATTTTGAAACAAAAGCTCTCGAGCAGTACTAGGAAAAGAAGCCAGGTAAGACATCATACCGTAGACAATAAACGCCACATGTTATCATCCTGAACTTCATCTGAAACCACCAGCAGAACATTGCAAATGGATGCAAGGAGCACACCGAGCTATAAGAATTCCTTACAGCATGCCAAGAATATAGAACTTCAGTTATATATTTTCTCTTAACATCAGAATTATGGTTTACGAAGTTGATCAAACATGAAAGACCAATACAAGAACAAATACTGCCACTACAACAACTACAAATAAATTGACTTTTTGAGTTACCTGGATGGCCATGAGTTCATTAGCTAATTCGGCTGATAGATTTTCACCACTTAAAACTGAAACTGTGGATGTGCTATCTGATCTAGTCATCTCAGCCAAAACAGACGAGCTGAAAACAGCCTGTACACTAACAGAAAAACATATCAAATGATGAAAAAAAAAAAAAAAAGACATGAACAAAACGCATAGTTTTTCTCCAAATTCTTAAATAACTATTAAACTATGAAGGATATGAGAGTTATGGTTACACATAAAAAGGGAAGGTAAACAATTATAGTGTGCAACTGGTTATCTTGTCCAACTTTCACTTGAAAACTATAAAAAACAATCTGAAGACAAATACAAAATTGCTGAAAAAGAGAGAGATACTAAATGAGTAGATTGAGATCATAAAATAACACCATATTAAAAAAAAAGTTCATACAAGATGTTCAATTGTCATATAGCTTATTTTGTATTAGTTAGGTTTAGGCTTTAGTTTGTCAGGGTCCAAGGCCCATACAGTTACTGCATACATATATTGTACTATGCGCCTAGTAAAATAAGACAGAACAATATTTTTCCTCTAAATTTTACATGGTATTAGAGCTAGGTTGAGAAGAACCCTAAAATTCTCTCTCACCGACGGCTAGAAAAGAACCCTAAAATTCTCTCTCACCGACGGCTAGAAACCTCCTCCAACGTCGGCTTAGGTCTGTCCCTTTCTCTGGTGGCTGTTGGAAAACCTGACCGCACCACTGTGTTCTGTCGATCTAACTCTAGAGTGTTGTCATCAGAATCGCCACCATGCTCCGTCAAAGTCCACAGTCATTGTCTCGCCTTTCGAAGCTCAACCTGCCAAGCCAGTGACCGATTGAAGTCACCAACCACACCACTGGAATCAAAAGGTCGTGGCTGGCCGACCCTAAAATCCAGCCCCCGTCCACCACCGCCGTGATCATTCCAGTCGGTTTCCGCATCTGTTTTGTGCCATTTTTTGCACCTTTCACTTACTTTGGATCCGTCTTGGAGTTGCCTTTGATCCAAACATATCGGGTGCTAATTCATCAAACAAGTTGGGTCTTTTTTCGAGCATGTTCTTTCCGTCTCCAACAATTGCTACAGATAAGTTGATGGGAAGCTCTAATTATGTCTCTTGGTCAAAGAGCGTTGAATTGTAGTGTATGGATCAAGGCTTGAAAGATCATCTTACCACTAAGGCTGAAGATGAGAAAACAGACAAAGAAGCATGGGTAAGAGCTAATGCCTTGTTGTTTACTCTCTTGTGGCAATTGGTTGACCCTTCTCTTTGCCCAATTTATACCAATTATACAAATAGCTATGACTTTTGGAATCAGGGGAAAACTCCTTACACTAACAACATCCAACACCTATATTCTGTTGTGTTGAATTAATTAATTGGCAACAGCAAGGTATGGCACTTCCAGAGTTTCTTGGTTAGATGGCATCTATCAAAGCTGAGTATAATTCTCTTTTACTTGCGGGTTAGACAGCGTTGGAGGATATAGCTCAGAGGGATAAGTTCTTTATGCTTTGTACCTTTACTACTCTGGGCCCCGAACTTGATCCGATTCGTGACCAAATTCTTGCTAGTCCTTCTGTGCCCACTATGGATGATGTTTTTGCTCACCTTCTTCGTGTTTCCTCGATTCCTACAATATCGAGTGGTTCTACTGGTGAGAATTCGGTCTTAGCTTCTCAAGCTCAAGATAGTGGTCGAGGTAAACAGAAGGATGATCGTGGGGGTAATTGGAGTAATCGCCCCAAATGTAATTATTGTCATCACTGGGGACATACGAAAGAGAAATGTTACAAGCCATATGGCCGTCCTCCTTGGGCCAATGTTGCTCACCCTAAAGATTCTTAGTCCGATGCCTAGTCACCACCATCCTTAACTCCTACTAGTGCTGATTATGAAGATTACCTCAAGTTTAAGCAATCCTCTTCACTTGCATCCTCTTCAGTCATTGTTGCCCATACTAGTAATTGGGTTGCGTGCCTTTCTTATTCATCTTCCTTAGGACCTTGGGTCCTTGATTCATGTGCTTCAGACCATATTTCTAGTAAACCCCATATATTTTCACAATTTGCTACTACCACTTCTTTACCTTCTATTACTTTAGCTAATGGACCCAAAACAGTTGCTAAAGTTGTAGGTCGCGCTCATCCTCTTCCCTCATTGCCTTTGGAGTCTATCCGTTATATTCATCACTGTCCATTTAATTTGGTTTCTATTAGCAAACTTACACATGCCTTGAATTGTTCTATGATCTTTGACCGTGATTTTGTACTTATTTAGGGCCAAGGTATGAGACAAATGATTGGCACATAGCGTGAGTCACAAGGCCTTTATCACATCAGCCCTTCAATTGCTTGCACTACTGACAAGTCTCTAACTCTCCTTTACAACCATTTGGGTGATCCATGTTTGATGAAGCTTCAGAAGCTTTTCCTAGTCTATCTAATTTGTCATCTTTTGGTTGTGAGTCCTATCAGCTTGGAAAATAGTCTCGAACTTCATTTCTAAAGCGGGTCAATAGTCAGGTTGCATCCTCATTTGAGTTAGTTCATAATGATGTTTGGGGTCCTTGTCGTGCAACCCAGTTTTAGGCTTCAATATTTTGTAACCTTTATTGATGATTACTCTCGTTGCACTTGGTTGTTTTTAATGAAAAGTTGTTCAGAATTGTTTTCTATCTTTGAATCTTTTTGTGCTGAAATTCAGACCCAATTTAATGCATCCATCTGCGTATTACACAGTGATAATGCTCAAGAATATTTTTCTGCTCCCTTTAAAACTTTTATGTCGTCAAAAGGAATTCTTCATCAATCCTCATGTGCTTATACACCATAATAGAATGGGGTGGCTGAGCGCAAAAATAGACATCTTATTGAAAATGCCCACCCCCTTCTCTTACATCATCAGGCTCCCTTTTGTTTTTTGGCTGATGCCATTTTGACTGCATGTTACTTGATTAACCGAATGCCTTCTTCTGTTTCACAATACAAGATTCGTTACTCTATCCTGTTTCCTGATCAACTGTTATATCTTCTTCCTCTTTGAGATTTTGGTTGCACCTGTTTTGTCCATAACTTTGTCCCTGGTCAGGATAAACTCTCTGCACGTTCCACCAAGTGCATTTTCCTTGGTTACTTCCATCTTTAAAAAGGTTACAAGTGTTATTCTTCAGCTACTGAGTGTTACTTCATTTCTGTTGACGTTACATTTTTTGAGACATCTCCATTCTTTTCTTCTTGTTCTTCTAAGAGTCACTCGATGTCTGAAATAATTCTTGTGCCTATTCAATCACATGAAAATATTCTACCTCCTGCACCATTGCAAGTGTATCATCATCATCCTCCATCTCAACCTCTTGTAGACATCAAGTCCTCTCCTACTCCGGATCTACATACTACTTCTGACATCACTGCTCCTTTTGCACTAGATGACATCTCTGACTCACACCCTACTGTAGCATCTCAATCAGCCAAGGCCCTACCTATTGCTGATTAGTTTCCTATTACTCTTCGAAAAGGTACACAATCTACTCATAACCCTCATCCCATTTACACTTTTCTTAGTTATAATCGCTTGTCTTCACCCTATTTTGCTCTTGTATCTTCTTTATCTTCTGTTTTTGTCCCTAAAACTGTTGGTGAGGCACTTTCAGATTCTAGGTGGCAACAAGCTATGGTAGAAGAGATGACTGCTTTACATGATAATGGTACTTCAGATTTGGTTCCTTTGCCTCCTGGTCATTCTACTGTTGGGTGTCGTTGGGTTTATACTATTAAGGTTGGTCTAGATGGTACAGTTGATCGTTATAAGGCCCATTTGGTGGCAAAGGGATATACTTAAATTTATGGCTGGACTATGGTGATACATTTTCTCCTGTTGCAAAAATATCTTCTGCTCAACTGTTTCTATCTATGGCTACTATGTAGCACTGGCCCTTACATCAGTTGGACATTAAGAATGCCTTTTTACATGGTGAGCCTAATGAGGAAATCTATATGGAGCAACTACCGTTACAAGGCCCGTCTGGTGGCAAAGGGATATACTCAAATTTATGGCTAGATTATGGTGATACATTTTCTCCTGTTGCAAAAATGCCTTCTGCTCAACTGTTTCTATCTATGGCTACTATGCAACACTGGCCCTTACATCAGTTGGACATTAAGAATGCGTTTCTACATGGTGAGCTTGAGGAGGAAATCTATATAGAGCAACCACCTAGCTTTGTTGCTCAGGGGGGAGTTTAGTTTGGTACGTCAACTCCATCGCTCACTGTATAGTCAAAAACAATCTTCACAGGCTTGGTTTGGTCGCTTCAGTGCTGTCTTGCAAGAGTTTGATATGATTCGAACTAAGTGTGATCATTCTGCTTTCTACAGACATTCGTCACAGGGTTAATGCATTTACCTTGTTGTCTACGTTGATGGCATTGTTGTCACTGGTAGTGATCAGGATGGTCTTGATCAGCTGAAGCAACATCTGTTTAGTCATTTTCAGACTAAAGATTTCAGATTACTCAAGTACTTTCTTGGTATAGAAGTTGCACAGTCTAGCTCTGGTGTTGATATTTCTCAGAGAAAGTATGCATTGGATATTCTAGAAGAAACCTACATGTTAGATTGCAGACCTATAGACTCTCCTGCGAATCCTAATTAAAACTTTACAGTAAAAGGGGGAGCCTCTTGCAGATCCAGGGAGGTATCGGAGACTAGTTGGTAAGCTCAATTATCTTCCTATTACTCGGCCTGATATCTCCTCTGTAGTTAGTGTCGTCACTCAGCTCTTGCAATCTCCATGTGATAGTCATTAAGATGTAGTTGTTCGTATTCTGAGATATATCAAATGGCCACTAGGCAAAGGACTATTGTATGAGAATAGGGGTAATACACAGGTGATTGGAGATGCTGATGCTGATTGGGCAGGATCCCTGTTTGATAAACAGTCTACTTTAGGATATTGCATCTTTGTTGAAGGTAATCTAGTGCCTTAGAAGAGCAAGAAACAAGTAGTTGTTGCTAGATCAAGTGCAGAAGCAGAATATCGTGCTATGGCTTTGGTAACCTGTGAGCCCCTATGGTTGAAACAGTTGATTCTTGAGTCAAAATTTGCAGAAGTGTCACAGATGAAGCTTCTTTACAATAATCAAGCTGCACTTTATATTGCCTCCAACATAGTAATTCATGAGAGGACCAAAAACATTGAAATTGACTGTCATTTTATACGAGAGGTCTTAACGGGCTGTATTGCTAATAGTTATGTCAGCTTGAATGACCAACTAGCAGATATTTTCACTAAGTCTTTACGGGGTCCTCGTATTGGATTTATTTGTAACAAGCTTAGTGCATATGACTTATATGCTCCAGCAAGAGGGGGAGTGTTGAATTGTATATATTGTATATATAGCTTATTTTATATTAGTTAGATTTAACACTAGGCGTTAGTTTTTTAGGGTCCATGAGCCTAGTAAAATAAGATAGAACAATATTTTTCCTTTAGGTTTTTCTATCTTTCTCTAACTTTTACACAAGAGTTACACAAGTCTATGCCTTTACATTCTGCATTAATTCAATATTAAACAGTTACCAATGAACCATTCCTTGTTCCAGTTAAACTCTATTATTTCATTGCACATAGTTACCGGTATTTAGACATGATCTTAGCCTGAACATGATACAATGTGCATATGAGAAGTTAAGGATATTACGCTTTTCATCAAATTTTAACAAGATATGACATATCATAGAAGTAATCATAATGTCTATCCTTCCAATACACAGAAGTTTGCAAGCAAATACAAAAACCTGAGTGTCAAGAAGTATAAGTCGCTCAGCAGATATCCTTGGCTCGATGCCAACTGTGCAATGCCTTGCCATAGCTCGGCTGTCTTCTGACTGTGTAGTAAATGGTGGTAGCATTCCTGCATCCTAGAAAAGTTAATATCTGAAGTAGCTTTAAAATGATGGCAGATATGGAAACAAATGACGGTAGTAATGATGGACATTCACAAAAAAGAAATCGACCTGCCTTTAATTGATAATGGACCACCAAGATGCATAATTATAGAGTTCTTAACAGAAACAATGTTCATACAAGATTCAGTAAACTCAAACCTTATTGGGATAGACAGAGAGTAAGGTGTACCAAAATTAAATCCAGATGTATGCACACCCATTCATGATTTTGGATAAGAATTACCTTAAAACATCGCCAGACCAAGAAGCAAACTTCAATCTTCAAAGTGCATAAAGCATATCCTCCAACAAACAAGACTTTCTATTTGACACATAAACATAACAATATTGCTCCATCTTACAGATCTTATTGGGCCAACAGCATCAATAGAATCCGGATAATTAACAATGCACACGATGAAAATGATTACTATGAAATGATAATATAACTATAAACTGTAAAGTATTTTATTTGTAAATATTTATTTTCGAGTAATAGATTAAAAAAACACTGTAAACAGCAAAACAATTAAGTTGTAGTCAGTGGCATCACTAACCGGGTGAGCTTCCATCATAGCCATAAAGTTCATTCAATATAGTAGATTTGCCGACTCCCTGTGGCCCAATCACTCCCACCACTTTGAAATCTGTATTCTCTGTCAGAAACTGCGCCAATCATAACATCAGGGTAACTATTTACTCCTTGCAATCAAATCAATTACATAGGCGCAGCATGCAAAGCAACAAGGAAAGAAGGTAGGAATTACAGGGAGGAAACGATCGATGTGGAATTCCCAGGAATCAGAGAGCAGATTGAGGGAACTAATGGGAGGTAGACGTGAGTGATGCTGTGTCGCATCGCCTTCCCCACCGCTGCGACCAAATTTGGAAGGAATGGGACCACCAGTTATCAGACCGGGCTTAGCTAATAGTATTTTGGGAGGTGGAGGAGCAGGTGAGAGACTGGAAGAAGTGGTTCCACCAGTGGCGCCAGCCATTGATGTCAAACGAACAACGGCGATTTCAGCGGCTGAGTCGGTTCCCTTTGTTCATTTCTCTTAAGTGAATTCTATTAAAATTAGTTCAACCACGGGCCTTGAAAACTTTTGAATTAAATTTATTGGCCGATAGATTCAATTACTTTAATGATATTGAATTCAATTTAATTTATACCAAGAATAAATCTAATAATATTAAAATTCAATTCAATTAACACAATCAAAATAAATTTAAGTATTTCATATAATATTTTTACCTTTAATTAAAAAATAATTTTATTAAATAATAAACTTTCATATTTATACAGAGCAAGTTATAAACATCAATTTTATTATAATTGATATCATCAAAAAAATTTATTATTAAAATGAAAAGAAAAAATTGATTGCAAATGACATTAGGCTAGACCGAATTATGAAGACAATAAAAACTATTATAACTTGGAAGCTTAAAAATACATGAATGAGCATTAGTTCTTTTGTATTGACAACTATAAGGCACTATCAATTTTTGAAATTTCACTCTAAATTATATAATATCATAACAAGTTTAATATATCTTGCTGTAATAAGGAGACATACGATCGTTACATCAAAATATTAAATAAAAAATATTCATACTTACGTAGAGTAAGTTATATCATCCATAAAGTTCCATGCTTAGATAAAGAAAGCTATAAAAACCTAACATCAACCCGTCTTCCTAGACAACCAATCTAAACATGGGTCAACTGGACGTGCAAAAAATACACAAATAAAGTTAAGATATTCTACAAGCCAATTAATTGCATCCAAGAGAACACATTCTTCCAATCATAATTCTTTCATTGTGTAAAATATTTCCTCCTCTTTTCTAGCACGAGAGTTTGTGACTACAATAGCTTTTGCAATTTCTTTTATTGCATTGGACATAACTTATAATTCCTCTTTACCTCCGTTTCCTGGTGGGAGGGGCTAATTAAGGTGAAGAGATATATGGTAGGGTTAGATGGGTATTATTGGAAGGATATTTTCAATGTTCAAAATAAGAATTGAAGTCCCAGTTCGTAATTCAATTCCGATGCTTTTTTAGGTGAATTCAATTCATGAATTGAACTCATCCCTTTTTTCTGTTTCCAAACACTTAATGTTTAATCAATTCTTTTTCTGGACAATCATATTTATGCTTAAAATATGCCAATTACCAGTCAGGAAAAATAAGAAAAAAAAACATATTTCTACTTAAAATTACAGCCTACAGCACCACAAAAAAGACTAATCTCTAGATCGATCAAACAAAATTAGAAGGCGAAGGCATTTATGAGTTAAATCATTTTTGTAATGTAATGCTTCAATAATTAATACTTCAAAAATTTTCTAGTTGAGAAGCATAATCATACCTCACATTAGCTAGAAAGTTGAGCACCTTGTTCTGGCATGATAATTAGACTGCAAGAGGTCCCTTGAAGAATATGGAAGAGTTATAAGCCTGAAAGATAGAATTCATGATAATCAGAATGCTGCATGTACTCTCTCTCACAAAGATGAGAATAACTGAAAGGAATATGCGGCTCCTTATGGTAGTGCTAGATGAGAATATCCAAGATAGGAATTGGTGGTACCCTTCTATCAATGGATGTTTCATGCAAGAAGCTGTTTCAACATAGCCTCACTATACCTGCTTTAAAATTGATCATGCAGGAAACCTTAGGAATTAATGAAGTAGAAGTATCCTTTGATTATGGGTATGTAATGGAGGTTAGCATAGTTGGGTAAAAAACAACGTACATGAGCAACATTCGTTTGTATTTGTGTTATACTACTATCTTTCTAAGCCTTTAATTACCTAGTTATTTGAATCATTAAAGCACTTCTAAGGTTGTTTAGTAGATACAAGTCTTTAGATTATTGTTCTATCTAATTAAATATGAATAAGGAGAGATCACTTCTAACAATGAATATTCGAGTCATAAATTGATAGTCCTTATATCAATGATTGGTGTGGAGTTCCAAAGCTATATATGGACTAAACCAAGGATTGCTTCTTATTGTTTTATTCACAATTAAATTTTAATTATGCCTTAGTTATATTGTTACAGTCATTTCATCACAATCAAAACTAAGTTCTACTCGTGTTTACAATCATAAATCATAGCTAGATACTATGGGTTGACTTATAACTTTCATGACTATTCCTACTTAACTTTGTCCCCTACTTGTATCTCTATTCTTCCTCCTCTTCCACCCCTTAGGTTTAGTTCTCCCAAGTAGTTGTTAACATCCTCAATTCCATCATTCTTCTTAAAGTCATCCATAATAGTACAAGGAGGTAGACTATGTTGTACTTTAGCTATAACAACATCATGTTTCTCCAACTTATACCTAACTTCACCAAATTTCCACATAGAAAATATAAATCAAGAAGGCTAATTTTAAAAATCCCCCCTTCAATGAATACTCCCCAATAATAAGAAAACTCAAATAAGAAATTGAGTTCAAAGTAACAAAATTTAACTCCATAAGAAGAAGAATTTGAAAATAACTAAACAAAGATATTTATAAAAGAAAAATCAATAAGATCAAGAACTACTAAATAAATAGAATAATGCTGGTAGTAAAATTCCTCGTTCTTCTTGGAATAGGAATAACTAGCTCCTTTATATTTGTGTTAAATAAATTTTTTTAAGGATTTTCATTCACAATTTTTTAAATTAAAGGAATTACATTGATTTTACTTAAAGTAAGTAAAACTTCATAATATTCATAAAATAAGAGGTAAGTCCCCTATCAAGAATGATAAAACACTAGTTAAAGAAATACATTGATCATAACTATACATTAACAAGATAGACAACCTTGAACTTTAAGGTTTTAGACAATCTTCATTTCTATATTTGCTTTCATATGAGCTTTTTTTGTAACTAAGATTACCCTAATCTAAAATATAGCCTTAGTTGCAATCTCTATCTTGTCCATAGCTAGATCCTGGAGGAATATGTTATTCCTATCATGCCACATATTAAATTTAATGTTGAAGAAGTATTTCCTAGAGACACATTGCCTAGAGACACAAAGATCTTATTTTAGGCCCCTAATAGTTTCACTAGCCCATATACCAATAATAAACCAATCTCTTTTCCTAAAATAGAGATGAATTAGCTATTGAATTTTGGACCAAAGTATCTATGAGTAAGCATATTGAAAGAAATAGGTTAGAGTTGGATTCAATAACAAGCTAGCATAACAAGCAAAGAGCATCTTGGACTTTATAACATTTGTTTATAGTTCGTACCCATTACCTTATAGCAAGCCAACTAATGAAAAAGGCCTACAGATTTAGACTAAGATTATACTATAGAACTTTCTATAAATGGGGCCTAAACAAATTAAAGAATGATTTGTTTGTGAACTTGTGAGAAGGGTCCCTCAACCATGTGACCTTGTCCTCTTCATTAGGATTCAAGTGATAATCAGGTAAGTTATCTACAATGTAAGTAGAATTTGTAAAGCTATAATACCAATTCCCATAAGATATAACATCATAAACTTTTATGTGATGGGGAATTCTTATACTAATTATAGAATAGTCTTCCCTTAGATGCAATGATCTTATCTTGCCTTAATTGTCAAAATAGAACTATATAAGCTTGTTATTTCTGATCAAACTCGTGAAGGAGGATTGAAGCTAGTCTCTTAGTTTAAGCATTTGTACAAGGAACCATGAATGTTATCTACTAATTTTAAGCTACCAAAAGCTAGTTCTGGGGAAATAATATTCATTCTTCCATCTAAACCATAAAACCTCTTTTTCATTAAAGAGCCTTCAAACTCTTTTGGCTATTAGCATTGAACTTATAACAAGTAAAGGAACAATATATGAATATAAGTTTCTTGGAGGTATAAGTATATCAAGATATTCAAAAGGGGAAAATGTATGTTTAACATATAAATAAAAGTAAGAAGATTGACATTTAAGGTATTAGAAAAAATATATAACTTGCTTTTATCCTTATTTACTTTCAAAACTAAAAGCCTAAAGAAGTGGTTAAAGGAATCCATTAATAGCTTAAGAGAAGTTGGGTCTACAATGATGAATAGCATAAGATCATCTAAAAAGGCTAAGTGACATATTTTTAATCCTCTATGCCTATGGTGAAACATAAAGTCTCCATATAAATCAGTATAGAAGTTCATTAATACTATAAGAACCTCCATGGTTAGCGACAAACATATAAGGGGAAAAGGGGTCCTTGTGTTTGATTCTTTTAGCACCATTAATATTTTTAGAGTAAGAGCCATTTACTAGAACGTTATAAGAAGTTAAAAAGATACAAGACTAGGAAATCAAAATCCTAAAGATAGTGAATAATTTTCATTCCACGGCTTTTAATTGAAGCCTTGGTGCCATAATCTTTGAAAAATTCCTAAACCAATAGTATACTATCTTTAACGGATCTTCTCGAGATAAAATCCCACTGATATGAACTAATAAAAGTTTAAAAAGCCATCTTCAGTCTATTGGTCAGAAGCTTAGAAAAACCTTGTTAAATGCATTGTAGTAGGAAATAGGATGAAAATCATGCATTAAGTTAAGATTCTTGGACATAGGGTTCAATCATAAATGAGTTATATTCATATCTTTAAGCTTTCTCTTGCTTTTGAAAAAAATCCTATATAATTTTAGTCACTAGATCACCAATTAATCCCTATGCTTCCAAAAGAATGTTGCATTAAAGCAATTTGTCCTTAGTGACTTGTTTAGATGCAAGCTTAATAAAGTCTCCTCAATTTTTTAAAGATTGATAAATTTGATGAAAGTGTTTTTTTAGATGCGAACTTATTGAAAATTTTATAAAAGGTCTCATATCCTTCACAGGAGGCCTGGTATTTGAATTCCACGTTTGTTTTGTATAGATGTTAAAAGCAATCTTATTTATCCTGGTCTTATCCTTACAAAGAATCACCTCATCATTAATTAAACAAGAGATCATATTCCTATTTCTTTGAGCCAAAATAAAGTTAAATATGTACCTGGTATTGGTGTCTCCATCATTTAGCCACTAAATCCTAGCCTTCTACTTCAATAGCGAAATTTGAAATTAGAGAGCTTGCTATATTCATTAAAGGCCTTAGATTTTATAGATCCTAATATATGATTAGAAGGATCCAAATAAAGCTCATTTTGAATTCTCTTTAGTGTTTCCTTAGCAGGCTTAAGATCTATACTAGTGTTAGAGTAAATCCTACACTAAAAGACTTCCAATTCCTCTTTCACTTCTTTAAGTTTCCTTGTCATTTGGAAAGCTTAGCATCCTACAATTATTAGGCACATACCTACCCTAACAACTTCCTTGAACCATTCAATTTTTGACATAAAATTGAAGAATCTAAAAGACCTTTAGGGTGTAAAGAGGAGCTGAGATTTGGTACATTAATAGTGGAATGATCTAAGGAAAAAGGAGGGGAAAATATGAAAAAACAGTATTGGAATTGTCTCATCTATAAATCACTAACCAACATCTTATCAATATTTTTCTTAATTAGTGTTGGGACCCCACCCTCGGGGTTCACCTGTCAGATATCCTAAGTGACATCTGAACCGTGCTTCACAAGGGTGGTGATCTCCCACTAGGACAAACATCAAAACAACACTCTTATTCTATTTCAGGACAAATTTATTGGGAAAACCTCAATCTTATAGCACCTATCTTGAGGACAATAGCATAACTGTCATTTGGGATAACAAATCAATACCATCTTAGGACAGTTTGAAAGAAGTCTCCGAGGTCTACAAATTCCATGAAGACTTTCAAGGTGGGTTCTATCGTCTGAAGGGTCAAAAATGGAGCAGACAATAGCATCAAACGAATGGTAAAGCCGGACAAAGCAAAGTGATAGACGAAACAAAAGATAGACGAAAGAAGGTGACAGATGAAACAAAAGACAGATGAAACAAGGTGACAGACAAAACAAAATACAAACAAAACAAAGTGATAGACAAAACAAAAGACAGATGAAACAAAGTAACAGGCGAAACAAAATACAAACGAAACAAAAGACAGACAAAGCAAAAAGATAGACGAAGCAAAGTGACAGACGAAACAAAAGACAGATGAAGCAGAAAGACAAACGAAGCAAAAGTCAACCTAAGACGAATGACGTGATCACAAACGATATGACGTCATCCCAGACGATACGTCTCTTAAGATGAAGCATCTTTACAGACAATACAACTCTTAAGTCGAATGATGTCATTACAGACGATACATTCCTTAAGACGAAGCCTCTTTACAAACGATACAAGTCTTAAGACGAATGGCGTCATTACAGACAATATGATGCCATTACAGACGATATATTCCTTAAAACGAAGCATCTTTACAGACGATACAATTTTTAAGACGAATGACGTCATTACAGACGATACGTCTCTTAAGACGAAGCGTCGTTACAGACGATACTAATGTATGCTCCAGCATCTTCCCTTCTAAGGACCATAACTTACGACTCAGAAGTCTAAAAATTCTATACTATATACCGATGGAAAGCTAAAAGAGGGACCTACTACTTTCCAGAAATCACATTTGCCTATATCAGCCTAGATTAATCTAGACCTTCCCTTGTAGTCCGAACACAAACTTTTCCCTTATGGAACTTAAAAATGCAATACACAAACTTAAAAGAGAGCTTTCCATCAAAAGATAAGAGTCTTACAAAGCTTTAGTGGGCATTTCAAGCCACAAATACATTAATATCTTAAAGTTCCAAA
>JAOQMP010000006.1:18376398-18387368 GCA_027563575.1 Erythroxylum pedicellare
TGCTAGAAAAATGATTTCTTAAAAGTTTTGAAATATACCGTTTCTCCAAATATAGCATGATTTTTTTTCGATCCAACATGTCAAACATAATATATATCAAATATACGCATTAGAAATAAAACGGAACCTCAAAAACTAGATCTACCCATGCATGTAGATATAGAAAAATACAAATATGAAATGTAAGATGTTTACGTACCTTTCTTTTGATCTCCTTCATTCTTTAATCTTCTCCATGTTGGGTTGTCGTAAACCACAACAATTAATGCAAACCATCTCTATTGAAAGTCCACACGAAGATAGAAGGATGAAACCTCACTAGGAGATGGCTAGAATTCTTTCTTTGTGATAGTAAAGACAAGAACTATTGAGAGAGTTAAAGAGAAAAAGTGTGTGTGTAAGAAAAAGAACCTTTCTTTTTCTCTTTATTTGTCTTACATAAGATGCACAAAAATCATCTCAATTTTCTGCACCACTTGGCCTTCCATAACCCCTATCACTAATGGAAAGTTATGGGAAGTTAATGGTCATGAATAGCATGCATTAATGGAAGTTATGGAAAGTTAATGATTATGAATAACATGCATTAATATAAGTTATGGTAAGTTAATGACCATGAATAACATGCATTAATGGAAACCAACAACACTTGTTTCTAATCCATTCCGTACAACATTTTCTACCACGATCACATTGTGATACAATCCTGAAACACTCTCTTTTATATTTAATCACCATTCAAAACCATTTTACTCATCCTTCGGATCTCCTATGTGTGTGACCCATTAGGTTCCTGATTATGTTGGCCTCTTGAATTAACACTTAATTTAAATAAGTCAAGAGCGGTATCTAGTAATACGTCATAAACCCCAATTAATTGGAAAGTTAGTGATTTGACTATGAACCCTTCCATATGCAATGTTGCTATCCAATTCATTATTTCACCATCTGTACCTCACTTGGTTCAGAATATGGTCAAAGTGTTAACACTCACTAGACTAACTATGTCACATCTAGTATAAGAGTTATTAGATCTTCTCTTGACGATCTCATTACTCTATATATCATTGAAGACTCTCTTCATGACACATATCTGCTCTAGCCAGAGACTCCCGAGTAATGACCCCGGTAAGAGGCCATGAGTATCATCTCCTTCTATCAGAAGTGGTGAATCCTTTATTGACTACTCAATTACCTCCGAATACCTCAAGCTGAACCTAATCACCACCTTATGAGTAACCCCTAAAAGGCACCGATGAATAGAGTCAAAGCACAGGATCAGTATCCGAGATATCCTTGAGCACTTTAAGTCAAAGGATATTTGCAACATTGCTATGATGAGACTATCATTGGCACTATAATAGAATATCCATATGATTATCTCATAGTAGGTCAATCCAATGAACTTACTACGCTTGGTAAGTATCCATATGTTAACTCTAAACAACTCATGTCTGCAGCTTATGAGATTTACTATTTCATCTAATCAAGAAGTATAACATGCGTTAGTCTATCATGATTAAAGATATCCCATCTCATTAATCTTATGACTAGCGAAAGTTTAAATACTAATATAATTACACATGATAGCAATCTCATTATCATAACCTCATTATGATTTCCTCCATTCTATGTTTTGTATCAAGGACTTCATTAAATCAATTTAAGATCAACATCAAATCTATAAGCGTATGAACATCAAAATAATGAAAAATGCCTTTATTAATCGTAAAATGATTTGTACAATAAGTGCTAAAGGTGATTGCCTTTAAAGAACTTCTCTAACAAGTTTTATATAGGATTGGCTCATTTCATAAATAACGAGTGCAGTCATGTAATAACCATTTCCTCTATTTATATGATAGGTCAAGAGGGAGCTTACCACTGATGACAAAGTTTGCGACACTTGTGAACCATGGTATCGCCATGCTATCAAGATGCATCAGGATTTCATCAAGGAATCTTTCATTGATATCATCACTTATCTCAGATTCCCCTCCTTTCAACCGTGATAAATGGTCCGTAACCACATTCTCCGCTCCCTTCTTATCTCTTATTTCTATATCAAACTCTTGTAAGAGTAACACCCATCAAATAAGTCTCGGCTTTGCATATTTCTTGGCAGACAAATATTTAAGCACATGTATGAACAAAACTTATCACATACATACACCACTACAAGTAATTCTTTTTCTGTGGTAGTGTAATTCAGTTGAGGTCTTACAAGTTTCTTTCTTGCGTAGTAAATTGTATGCAACTTTTTGTCCTTTTCTTTGACCCAACCTATAGCTTAGTCACTTACATCACACATGACTTTGAATGGGATTGTCCAATCAAGTTGTGCTAAAATTGGGGCTTATGTTAGTGCCTCCTTTAATTCATTGAATGTAGATGAACAATTATTATTAAAAAGGAAAGGAACATTTTTTACTAACAAGTTTGTCAAGGGTCATGCAATCTGCTAGAAATCCTTAATAAAGCAATGGTAAAACCTAGCATGGCCTAGGAATGCCCACACGTCTTTGACATTGATTGTAGGTGGAAGTTTTTCTATAACCTTTGTCTTTTCTCTATCCACTTCCAAGCCTTGGTGCCAAATTTTATTCTTGAGCACTATCCCCTCTTCACCATAAAGTGGCACTTCTTCCAATTCAAAAATAAATGTGATTCTTCACATCTTTGGAGTACCTTGTCCAAATTGGTTAGACATTTCTCAAAAGAGTCTCCAATGACACAGAAATCATCCATGGAAATGTGTAGGTAAAGGTTTAAGCTCTAGGATTGGTGGTTTCTCTATGGATGGTGGTATGGGTGCTTCGATTTGCACTAATATTTCTTTATGAGTTTAAACACTGACTCCCCCATTTTAACATCTCCTTTAAACTTAGTTTTGTTTGCCTTTTTAGGTTCATTGTCTGTCTCCATTTCTACTAATTTAACTTCTACAAAGCAGCTTCTTACTTGTTCTTGCACACTTTCATATGTAATGTCAATCTTTATGCAAGTACTACTTTCCTTCGGACTCTTCAATGTCTTGTTCATATTGAACTCCACTTGATCTTCACCAATTCGGATGGTCAATTTGCCATCATGAACATTAATCAATTATTTACCTGTGTTCATGAAAGGTCGTCCAAGAATTAGTGGATAGTTTATATCTTCTTCAAAATCAAGAACAACAAAGTGCACAGGAATGACGAACTTGTCCATTTGTATCAAAACGCCTTCCACCACTCCAAACAGTCTTTTAATAGATTGATCATCCAGTTGAATTAGCATTGTAGTTGGCTTGACCTTATTGAGCCCTAATTTTTGAAAATATCGACAAAGGCATAAGATTAATACTTGCTCCTAAATCACATATGTTGGGGTCGGGTCTTGTTATTTATCCTAAGGTAACCGTTTGGGGGTGGTTGGGTAAAGATCATGCGAAAAGAAAGTTGAAACCTTCAGTTAAAGGTAAAAATTCAGCGGCAACAATTGGTGGGTTTGTCGTGAAAAAGTATAGGTTCGCCGTGGCGAAGCTATGAAATGCTTTCCATAGACCTCTCGAGAGGAGTTTGCTGCGGCCAACGTTTGACTTCGCCACGACGAAGTCCCAAGTTCGAGTGACCTCAACCTTTAGGATAAATAAGCCGCAGTGAAATTTTGGCTTTGCCATTGCAAAGTCCCTAGATCAAATTCGAGAACCTCTTGGAAAAAATACACCACGGCAAAAGTCTAGTTTCCATCACGATGAAGTTACAAAATCAGATAAATACCCCTCTGGAGGAAAGGTTCGTCGTGGCAAAAGTTTTGGCTTCGCTACAGCAAAACCTTCGAATTGTAAAACCCAGAACCCAACATTCAAACACAAAACTCTGCACTTACACATTACCAACTTCCCATAACTATCAACATACATTTACACATGCATATTCTAATAAGGCATATCAACTCAACCAAATGAACATGAACATATACGGGAGAAACTTCTTCCAATCATGGTCGTATTACTAAAACGAAATGAAGTTAATGCATAGATTTAGTTACATATCACCATCTACGTCAATAACTTAACAAAAATACAATCTGAATGTCCATGTGTTGATATGCTACTAAAGCTACTAAAAAATAATTGAACTAACTTAGTTCCTAAATGTAGCTATCTCAAAGTTTCCAAATGCCTTGCAAGGATCAACGATGTTCTCGTTATGCATTTGAGGAGAAAATAGTGGGTTGAACTACAAAGCTCAGTAGCTAATATATTTATAGCTATTGGCAATGAGCCACACACTCAAGCATATATATATATATTTCTATATCTCATTTATTCTAGCAAATCCACAATTCTAGCTTAAAACTCATTGTTAAAATGTCATCGTATAAATCATAGCATATACATTTAACCACCAAGGCATGACAATCAATTATACATCATACTTGACAATTCAAAGATGCAATGCACAACAAATGGCTCGAGAGTTCCATGGATCAAAATGACAAAACTGAAGTTTACACCATGAACAAAATAAGTTCATTCTTTGGATCTCATATGCCACAAGCGGGTAGCCGAGAGAAGGCTTAGTCAACGTACACGTGATGAATGAAATGGTTTCTCTCTTGCCCAAACACTTGCAAATTTTATGCTCAATTCAATTCATTAAATATATTCATTCTTATGCATCTTATGCTTTTTCTTCTTTTTTGAATATACAAAATGTCATAGCATCTTTCAAGTCATGACATAATGATATATCATAATGCAATTTCCAACATTTACAACAATTCACAATTAAGCAAGTAATCATACACACATATAGGCAAGCAATTTGCCCATTTACACAATAACCATATACTCACCTAAATTGTTTGTTAATCCAAGCTCAAGATGGCCTTTCCTCTTGCTCTTGGGTAAGGTTTTCTTGGTTTCCTAAAACAAACCAATTTTTAGTCAACAAAACATTCAAATGGAAATTCATAAAACTTTAACAATCAAAAATGCTAAAATTGAGTTTAAACTTAACCTACCCATAGTCTATCTAGGGTAGAAAAACCAAAATCTAGTTTAGAAATCCATGGAAAATTAAAATGGGTTATCTTCTTTCTTCCAACACAATACCCATTTCTCTACTTCTTTTTCTACCTAAGCAAGAAGAAAAGATGAAACTTACCTTAAACTTGGCCCAAAACCTCTTCCTTCTTTTTCCTTCCTAGCTTCCCATGTTTTCTTCTTCTTCTTTCTTTCTTCTCTTCTTTTCTCTTCTTCCACAATTTCTTCTCTTCTTCTTCTTATTCAAGACAACAATTTGTCTTGATCTTCCAAAAATACCCCTCTTCTTTGTTTGTCCTTCCAATTTTACCCTTCTTTCACTTAATCTAAAGACTACTTACTCCTTAGGCTATTTAAATACCATAAAGCCTAACTTAATTCTAATATTTCGATTCTAATTTCTAATTGCTACTTATGCTCACTAAATTAATTGACTCAATTTTAAAATAAATAAACAATTAAATAAATTAATAATTAATAAAAATTCAAAAGAAAATTTGGGTCGAACAATATAGGCATTTTGCGAACTTAAATTCACTAACCATATAGGGTATTGTGAAACTCCCTGGATCCTTTAGCTTGGAAGGCATTTGATTAGTGACTTATTGAACTACAGTTGCCAGTTAAGGTTATAGTTTGGTTATCTTCCCAAATACACTTCTTCGATAATATGTCCTTCAAAAACTTAGCATACTTGGGCATGTGTTCTAAAGCCTCAACAAACGAAATATTTATTTACAAAGTATTCAATTTCTCTACGAACTTCGTAAATTGTGCATCTAAGTTGCTCTTATGGAGTTCTTGGGGGTATGAAATTTTAGGTGGATATGGCAGAGGGGCAACGTACGGAGGGTATTCGTTCATTTCCATATCTTTCTCCTTTTCCTTGTCTTTATCTACAGAGTGGGGTCCACTTTTTAGCTTTGTGGGTTGTTGGAGTTCCTTCTTACTTCGCAATGTAATTACTTGTAGTTGCTCCCTTGGGTTTGATTCCGTATTACTTGGGAGACTTCCTACACTTCGTGCAGACAATACATTTTGCACTTGGCTCATTTGAACCTCTAAATTATGGATGAACAAAGTGTGGTATTTTGTTACTTATTCAATCCATCCACCAAGTTTGGTTTTCTCTATTGGAAACTAGGTGGTCCTTGAGGTTGAATTGACCTCCCACGTTGTTTGACTAGGAGAAGTTTTGGTGATTCTTCCACCCAAGGTTATATATGTTTGAGTAGTGTTGTTCCCTCCTCTTTAACCAAATTATGCTTTCATATAGTTAACTTGTTCTGATTTATGGTCTTTCATTAGAAACCAATCAATGGCACCATGGTCATTTTGTCCACATAGCTCACATCTGTACTAAATAGCTTTCACAAGAGTTGAAGAAAAGGATTTAATATTATTTAGTTTTCGAGTCAAGTTATTAATCTTAGCTTCCATGTCCACGATAGGGTCAACAACTAAAGCTCCTTTTTGCTCGTAGAGTGTGTTATGCTGTCTACTTTTATCGATTGTCCAAAGACAACTGTTACTAGCCATTTCATCCAATAACTCCTCTGCTTCATCCACTGTCTTCCTTATCAAAGATCCTCTTGAAGCTACATCAATGATGTCGTCTCAGGTGGGTGGGCTCACTCCATTATAAAAAGTTTGCAAAAAGAACCCCTTAGTTAGGTTGTGGTGAGGGCACCTCCTCTACAAATCTTTGTACCTTTCTCAAGCCTCATAAAGTGACTCCCCATCACTTTGTTGAAAGTTTATGATTTCCTTGATTATCTTTGTAGTCTTCATGAAGGGGAAGTAATTATTTAAGAACGCTCACACTAACTATTCCTAAGTTGTAACATTCGTGGGACTTAGTGAATGATACCATGCCTTAGCTCTATCCCTTAGTGTGAAAGACAAGAGCCTCATCTTAATGGCATCTTCCTATATCTCATGACATCAGAAAGTATCGTATATTTCTAAGAAATTGACCATATGAGAGCTAGGATCTTTATCAGTCAGCTCGTAAAATTGAACATTAGTTTGTAGCATGTCTAATAAAGATGGTTTTATTTCAGTTGGTTTCCTTGGTTTCCTCCTTACTGAAACTCTTGATGAAATTCCTCTACCGTTATTTCTTTAGTATTCTCTTCCTCTTCAAATCTATCTTTTCAAATTTCTCGCTCTAAACGAATGATGTCAAACTCTAGTGTTTCGACGATCCGACTCAAATATCTTGTCATTCTTATGTTCACGCAAATGCACCAATATAAGAGTGTTGAAAAACTAAACTAATCCTACTAACTCCCCGATAAGGGTGCCAAAAACTTGTTAAGTGAGTTTGAAACTTATAAAACCCTTGATATTTTCGCAAGTGCATAGGTCATAATGTAGTATATAAGGTGTCGATCCATGAGAAATTAGCGAACTAATTAAATCTTAATTTATCTAAGGCCTAAAAATGTAATTAAAATGAAAATAAAAACTAAATAGAAAAGCAAACAATTTAATATGGTGTGATTGAAATGAGAATTCTAAATTAATGTAAGAAATCAAATTTAAGCACCACCAATTGACAATTTGAAATTCAAACAAGGAAGATTAACAAGTTATGAGAAGGGGGATTTATCCTATCATCAATGCTAACTTAGTCACTTTTTTGTTAATGCGATGTCAGTCCTAGACTTTGGAAGGGTGAATTTGTCTCTCTTGAGTTGAAATCACTAAGCTATAAATCACAAACCCTAATTAAGTTGAGTTATCGAACATGTAATCTCTCGATTAATAAAACAACCCATTACCTATTTAGTTCTTAAGCATTCCAATAAACAACTGGGTCTTCACATGAGATCTTTCTTTGTATAATTGCCAATTTGATTATTTGCATGGCCTATTAGATCGTTTAACTCTTATTAACCAACCTAATCATTTTGCATTCAATTCACTTTCTCGATTTATTACCAGAGCATGCAATTACAACAAATAATCACAACACCCAACATCATTAACAACAAAAGCAACTAGACTAACATTAAATCAAGTATAAATACATAAAGGAAGTTAGAACATCCTTAAACCATGATTTATCATCATCAATTCCATCTCACACATCAAATGACTGAAATAAAAGAAGAAAAGAAGAAAAGATAACATGGAGGATTGGAGGTTAAAGCAGCTGAAGCTCCACCTTTTTCTTTCTCTTCTTTACTCTCTTCCTTCTTCCTCTTCCTTAGCCTTTTTCCCAAAGTGACAAATGGAGGATCTCTTTCTAGGTTATTTCTCTTGTCTTATGTTGTTTGCTCTAATTAATAAAAACTAGGTTTTACCTGGGCCTAAAATTTCGAAATAACCGGTGAAAAATTAAGTTTGGGAAGTTGGTTCGTGTTTGTACTTGTGTAGGCCACAATCATGGCCTGCTAAAATGGTCTCTGCCATGATCGTGCCCCTCCCCCCCCCCCGAAACCACGATCGTGGCCTGATGAAATGGAATTTGTCACCTTCGGTCCTCCGCCGAGCTTCCTCCAAATCTTCTCCGTTCTTCGATATTTGATCTCAAACATTAACAAACACATCAAAGAACCTCAAACACAAAATTAAAGCTCAATAACATGCTCTAACACACATAACACTCAAAACACAAATATCTAACCAACTAAAAACATACTAAAAATGCCTATTAAAACATCATACAACCTACAACTATCATCCATTGGTTAATGTGTTGATCAATAGGGAAGTAGCCCAACTCTTCAAAAGAGCTAGGGAAATTAGAAAAAAGGATCCCCTTTCACCCTACATATTCACTATTTGCAATGAAGTATTTACTAGGCTAACTTATCATAACATTGAAATAGGGAACAACTTCAAGTTCTATAAAAATGTGAGCATCTTCACATTTTTATATAGGCCTTTGTAGACGACATTCTTCTATTCAATAGATCTAATCAAAACTTAATTGATCCATCATAAACTCCCTTAAGGAGTTTAGTAAACTTTCAAGTCTATGCATAAACAAAAAAAAAAAGAGCTTTATATTGATTTTAGCTGATATCAACAACAATATACAAGCCCTTACGAAAAACTCTAATTTGACCTACAAACCTCCTCCTTCAATTACTTGGGTTTCCATATCTCTTCAAGGAAAACCAACAACATGTAGTGCTAGCCTCTCTCTCATATAATAAGAAAAAGAATATGCAATTGGTGTAAAAAGTGTCTATCATTTGTATGCAGACTATAATTAATTAAGTCTCTACTTAGAAATTTGCACGTCTATTGGTCTTTACACATCATTCTTCCTTCTAAATTTATGAAAGATCTGAGAAGCTTCTTAGGAAACTCTTATAGACTAGGGTTGCTCACTCTAAGCCATTTGCTAAATTTAGATGGACAAATATTTGCAAACAAAGAAAGGAAGGTAGACTATATGTGCATTCAATTTTGTTTAATAAGTGATGATAGCTAGGAGACTTTGGAGACTACTACATTTTAAGGCCTAACTTTGGATTAAATAGGTGCATGGCCATGAATAAGCTAATAAGAACTCATGGATTATGAAACCTAAAGTAGAATCTTCATGGTTTATGCAAAGAATTCTTAAGCTAAGAGGTAGCCTACAACCTCATATGAAACTCAAGATAGGGGATGGTTCAATAACTTGGATATGGTATGACAATTAAGAGAATCTAGGTCGTCTTTTCTACATTCTAACTTCTAGTGCTTAAGACTGAGCTACTTTGATAATGTTTAAGTAAGATTGCTAATCAATGGATAAGATTGCTAATCAATGGGAGCAGTTAGTGTAAAATGATCTACTGTTAAGGAAGTTCCCTCCTTACCAGTCTCATATCAATAACGAGGATAGGGTGGAATGGCTACGACATTCATCATGGTGATTTACTAATAAATCATGCAAAGATTGCTTTAGAAATTATAGTCCCATAGTAGAATGGTATGATATGGTATGGTGTAGAGTCCTCACACTAAAGTTACCCTTTATCCTATGGTTTGTTATTCAAAACTGCCTGAGCACTACAGATAGGATTAGATGTGCATCTACATTCAATCCTACATGCTGTCTTTGTTATAATTATAGTGAAGATATGGACCATCTCTTCTTTGAAATCCCATATTACAATGGAATATGGAAGTCCATTTAGGACCGTGATAGTATCTTCTCTCATGCAATATGTTGGAGCTATATTTTGCAGTAGTTTATGACCTATAAGCATTCTTATAAAGATGATTTCCCATTCTTCATAATGGTTTTTAGGAATATGGCTTATTCTGTATAGTTGGAGAGGAACTCCAAATATTTAAAGGAAAAGGGCAAGATCTTAGCTTGATTAACCAAATGAATATAGACATAATTTCTAACACCAGCTTTATAGTTGGTTGGTTTCACTTTGTTTACACTCATTGATGTTCTGGTATCAAATTTACTTATGAATGTGGGCTAGTATTGCTTACCTTGTCATCTCTGGAATGTAAGTTTTAACTGTTTATACTTGACTAAAGCAATTGCCTAATAATAACATTCTTTTAATTTCTAAAAGGGAACACAATGCCCTTAAAAAATTGGTAATTTTTGAATTTTTTTTCCAACACTTTCTCTTCGCTTGAAGATGAGATCTTTGCTCAATCACATGATATACTTTTTTGCTATCCCCTTTTTTTTTAAAATCTAGCTCTTATCATTACTAAAATTACTCTTACAGTTTAGAATTATTTAAAAATATTTTTTATATTAAAATGTTTTAAAAGGTCTTTTTATTAAGTTTTTGTTAAATTATTTCAACAAATTTCTTTATAAAGAAAAAAATGCACAATTTTTCATGTGTTTAATATTCAATCAGATAATATTTTGTATTAAAATAACTCAAAAAATTAGTACATTATCATTTTTTAAATATTTTTAAATTCTGCAACATATTTTTAACTAATTTCAAATAGA
>JAOQMP010000006.1:18387468-18398953 GCA_027563575.1 Erythroxylum pedicellare
AAAAATTCTTTAAAACAAGCAAAATTATAAGAAGTATTTACTCCTCTGTTAAAGAGAAACAACCATTTGTAATTGACCATATAATCACGTGTTTTCTTTATATGGAACAACAAAAGAGAGGATTAGTATTTGAGAGACTGTATAATTTTTCACGCCTTCTATAAATTTTTATTAAGAACATGAGAATTTCTTATAATAAAAATCGTAAGATAAAGAAAACGTATGACATAAACCTCAATAAAAATATTAAACTTGATTTATAGTCGTTTGGAACCTTCCTAAAGGACCAACAACAAATACTTACTATTACATGAACTAACGAGAACACTTGATTACCTTTCAAATATGAACTTAGAGGAAAGTTGATCTACCTGAAACGCGTCGATGATTACAAACATGTTCTAGACAGTCATCCAAACGTTGAGCAAAAATCATAAGATTTCCAACATCTTTTATGAATGGGCCCTTAGCCAGGCTCCTCCAGAACAACTAAAAGCTTGCGAAGAAATAAATCACGGAAGAAATATAGAGATAATCTACTAGAAAGCATTTCTATCTTCTCCAAGATGAATTGAAATTTTGGATAAGCTAAAACTTAACTACCAGATTGCCTGCCGCTGTACAGAACTTCTCTGTCAAAGGTTATTTGTTTTTCACTCATTGAAGTTGTTACTAGCAAATGCAATCAATGCTAGCTTAAACAATTCGAGACTTTCAATTAGATTACTAGGACTGCCATCCTCCAAATAGAATACACGCCAACTATATTGTAAAATTATCTTTGAAATCTCAAGGCTTATTTCCTTTGACTGAGTTAAGACCAAAACCGAAGTACTGAGATTTCATAAACTTTAGGACTCTGCAGACGAGGATGAATCATCCTTGTGCTTGATCATTCCAGAATCCACAAGAATTGGAACCTCAGCTGCAAGCCATGGGGCAAGACCCAAGCACAGTGCATGTGCTATACCAAACCTTGGACTGCCGAAAAAATTTGAAACCCATAACGTACAGTATTTTGTAATTCCACAAGATGAAATTGTTTGATGAAACAAGGAATTTATCAAAACCAAGCTAAAATAACATCTCAAGAGGCAAGTAGACCAACATAGAAGAATGATATACCTAACCCTTCCAAAACCAACATTTAATTTTCTCTTGGCGGCTAAGTTATCTAACACTAGAAGTAAATGTTTGCATCGACAAAAGTAGTTAAAAGGTTTTTGCGAACATCGGAAGAAAATTATTCGTCCAGATCTCTTTATTTTTACATTGAGGCTTGAACATTATACGAAGCTTATACAAACTCATGAATAAGAAAAAAACATTACAGCATATGCGAGTAGATTTCTCCAATCTCTACATTACCTAACATCATACAAACAGCTAACAGAAGCAAAAATTTTCACATCTCTAGTATGTCAAGGAAATCAGTAGAGTTTCTCTGAGATCACTGGAATGTGCAAGACATAGGTTCCAAAGCTAAAAGAAGAAACTGAAGCATCTATGTCAGAAGTTGGCGATGGCCAGCTAAGAGATAAAATTAGGAAAGAAACTTTACCCCTGTTATTATGGCAATCATTGCATCTGGTAATAGTTAATTGCATATGCAGGCAGAGCTAGGAAGCAAATCTCGGTAATCAGTTGAAAGTATAAGAACAGATTGAGATTTAGCATCTATTGACAACTGATAGTGCCCACTGTTCACGTGTTCAATTTCGTAGCATTGAAGATAACATAGACACACACACACAAACAACTAACAGCATGCAGAAAGAGCATAAATGCACTAAAAACCAACAAATTAATTGGATCAACTAAACAAAACCAAGAATCAAGAAAAATATGTTACCAATTTTTGGCCCATAGAGGCTTGAAATGTACCGTCAAGCAAATCTTCCCACCTCTATACATCTGTAAAA
Source organism: Erythroxylum pedicellare (assembly GCA_027563575.1). Classification (NCBI taxonomy): domain Eukaryota; kingdom Viridiplantae; phylum Streptophyta; class Magnoliopsida; order Malpighiales; family Erythroxylaceae; genus Erythroxylum; species Erythroxylum pedicellare. The sequence continues at coordinate 18,389,391 of JAOQMP010000006.1, forward strand.
TGAAAAATGAAGCCTCAGAACATTGAAGTACAAGCTTACAATAAGAAAAGGAAGGGCAAATTGACAAAGTTTACCTTTTGGGTCTTGCCATCCAACTGCGGTAGCTCGAGCTCAGGGGCGGTAGAAGGATAAGTGACAGGAATATCAAACTGAAGATCAAACTCGTACTTGAGAAGGTTGTGGACGTACCAGCACTTTCCAGTCCAACGTGTTCCCTCGGGATTGGCAGCCGAGATGTGGAACCAATCATTATCGTTGGACTTGTTCATCTGAGTGTAGGCGATGAGGGACTTGTACTCCTCTTTCAGCCTCTGGGTCCAGCTAGCACCATCTCTGGGTCCCGCTTTTGTGGACAGAAGTGGGATCTGGGTTAGCGTTGATTTGGTGCTGGGATCCCATCCCTCCATTTTCCCTGAGTCGTATTTAATGCAGTCCAAAGAAGATCAGAGTTACCTAAACTAAACTAAGGTAGCAACATGAAGAACAGCAGAATAGGATAACAAAGATGACACAAAAATGGTAGCAAACGCTTGATGAATTAGGACTTTCAACAAACGCTTAGAAACTCCTTGTGGTGTCTTGATGAAAGAAAAGCATCCATCCCTCAAAATATGCAAAACATAGAAAGAAAAAGAAACAAACTGTTAAAGAAGACTCTCTACCTTAAAGGAACTATGCGGAGATGAAAACCGGGAACGGTGGCTGCGGCGGCGAGCGATTGGTGCTGTTGCTTAGGTAACAGATCAGACAAGGAAATGAGAAAAAATGCAAGTATTTGCCTTTCCCCTTAAAAGGTACTAAATTAAATATTCTTTCATATTTTATTATCAATTTTAAAAGTTTTTTAACGACGCAGGAAATTATTTCATGCAATCAATTTGATGTTTCATTTCATATTTTGTAAACGGGTTACTTGTAGTACTTTATATATATATATATAATGACACTAATTGCACCCTAAAACCTAGCTTTCTTATATTTCTGCTAAATTTTTATTAACATCATATGTGACAAGTCAATTGGACAACTCTCCCCATCTAAATGTTAATGTGGTTCATATGAATTAAATTTTTATTTTAAAATATTTCATAATCTTTTTTTTAAAATATTACATAATTATCTTATAATTAATGACAATTATCAACAATTACATACTATTTCTTCACTCACTCAACACCATTAGAAACATTCTTCGAATTTCTCATACAAATTAAAGAAATCCTTCTCCGTATATCTACGTGTAGCATTTGTTATTATTTTGTGTTGTAAGGGATTGTTAGCATTTTGATGTGTGTCAAAGAGATGATCCAATTAACTTAGGCTATGTTTGGCTGGACATAAGGTTTTTAATAGAATTGAATTGAATAGTTTATAATGAATTGGAACGTAAATGGATGTCAAATTAGAAATTTGTTGTTTAAGAGAGATAAAAGGATTCATAATGTAATATAGTGAAATATTATTTGGAAAATAGATGGAATGAAATATAACGTATGTATAATAATAATGAATGACTATTCTACCCCTGACAGAACAAAACATATGTTAATAGGGTTGAGTGTATAACTGGTATTATAAAAAATTATTAAGAATATATTAGATAGTACATGTTTATCATTTTATAATCCATTCCAAACCTCCCAAATTATAGGTAACTTATTTTTACTTTTTAGGATAGAATGAGATGTAATGTAATATGAAATATTCCCCTTCCATCATATTCCATCCTATTTCATTATAAACCCTCCTCTTAATCAATAAAATAATATCACATTCTATTTCATTTCATTACTAAACCCCCAAATAAATATAGCCTTAAAGAGAGGGTTCACAAAGATGGAACAATGATAGTGGAGTTGAATGATAGTTCGAAGGTGGAGCTACCTCTAACAATATCTAGATTGCTCCAAGCAAGGGCCAAAAAGTTCATCAAGGGGATGGATTTTGGTAAGGCCAAGCTTTAATGTAGATAATAAGTTCATAACTTTGTTTTATTTATCTACGCAAATAGATTTTCAATGTTTTCTAAAAGGTTTTAATTACTCTATATTGTTATTTTTTGTACCACTTCACATCCTAAAGTTTATAAAGTGACACTAATTGCACCTTAAAATCTAACTTTATTAAGTTTCTACTAAATTTCTATTACGAGGATATTAATCCATCATATGTGACATGCCAAGTCGACAACTCCTACCATCTAGATGATAACATGGCTCATATAAAATTCATTTTAAAAAATGTTTTATAACTTTTTTATTATTGAATATCTCTTTTTTAAGACATAAATAAGGATGCTTATGAGAGCTTATTTTTGTTTATAGTCATTCATTTACTATTGCTTCTATTAAGGGAGATCAATATACTAGTGCTTTTAGTAAACAACTTACTTGTGAGGCTAGAGATGGTGAATAGCCTATTTGTGCTTTTAGAGAGGGTGGACAACTTTTTTGTGCTTCTAAGTAGGAAGAACAACCAACTTGTACATCTAAAGAGCTAGAACATTATCTTGTGCTTATAGAGACAAAGAATAGCCTACTTGTGCTTTTTGGTAAAATTCAAAAGGGTGAAGGTGCTTCTAGTAAGGCTCATGGAACCTCAATTGGTGTAATGAAAGTAATTCAAATGATCTAACATACGAAAGGTGACAATCAAGGTAGAGAAGCATTAGCGATTTTAATGACTACTTTATTTGGTTATGATGAAATGCCTGAGGTTGTTAGAGAAGTTAACACACTTCTTTATATTAGTTTCAACTTGGAGTCTCAAATCAGTAAAAGTGCACAATATGTCCTAATGAATATTATGCTAAAAATGTATATATATTCATCATATGAAGCTTCATATGAGCTTAGAAAGGAGAAAAAGGCTTGAGTTCCTAAAATTTCATCCATATTTTAATATGAAGAGGCTAATTGAATTAAAAGTTGGTACATTATTTGATTCAGTGAAGACATTTAGGAGAGCTTTACTCTATTATATTGTTGAGAAAAGTGTTGAGTATTTATTGCTATATGAATATTTAACTATATTTTGACACCTATATTTGATGTATTATGTTAGATATTTGATACTTTTATTGTATATTTGGTACTTAATATGCTTCAAATGTGTTCACAGTTGATAATTGCCTCTATGGACTTAAAGGAGAAGAAACAAGACGAAAACATGGTTGAAACAAAAAAAAAACAACAATCTGAAAGAAATGCAAGTCCATGCACTTTTGCACGCTCGTGGACTTTGGCCATATCTGGTGATTTTCGATTATGCGCATGAGCGTGCATAACCCAGAAACTCTAATTTTCGATATAAAATGACTTTTTCAGTTGCTAATGAGAAGGGCAAACTTTAGGAGGCCATTTCCATATGTAGTCATTCCTTAGGTGCGATTTTGGTCCAGAGAAGCGAAAACACGAAGATTTCATCGAAAGATCCATCAAAATACAAGATCAAGCCTTTACATCACAAGAACATTATATCGAAGACAATCAGGAAGATTTAGAATTATGAACCCATTATTTTCAATTTGTTTTTCTTTTAGTTTATGTTTGATTTCGTGTTGGATAATATGTAACTATACGTCCAATTAGTATTTAACTTAGATGAACCTTATGTTTATACTTTGATATGATTTGACTCCCTTAATAATACAATTGGGTTAATTGATTATTGTGATCTAATTACATGTTTTAATGATAATTTGATTTCACACGTAGAGATTGAGAAATCCTAGTATGAATAGATCTACCATAATTAGAAGAAGGATTGCAACCTTAGAGATTGGATGACATAAATCCTCCGAATTAGGGTCAAACTTAATAGAGGGACTCATAAATCGGTAACACAATTCTAAAAGTTTTAACCTAAGTAATTCGATTAGAGACCTTAGGATTAGTTATTAGTAAACTCAAGGTCAGTTATTAACATACCATAGGAATCTCCACGGTCCAATACATCAACAAAATAATTGCATGATAAAAGATCAATCTATTAATGGTTTAAGGGGATTCAAACCTAGATACTAATTTTTGATAACGATAGATTTCTAAGTGAAATCCACTGTCTTTACATTTATTATCATTTCCTATTCTTTCAATTGTTTTAGTTTTTATTTTCTTTTTATCAAAAATATAAAATTAATATGTAAGCTAGATAATAGGGAAAAGGTAATTACTGGTATTGATAGTTTTCATGAGATCGACTTGTACTTGCCGGTACTAGCTACAGCTACGTCGTCCACTTGCGGTTATTATAATTTTGACTAACTCACAAATAGATCACTCAAGTTTTTGGTGCCGTTGTCGAAGACTTTGATATTAGGAAAGCATAAATGCTATTACTCTAGCTATTTTCATTTTATTTTATTTTATCTTTATTTTCTTTCATTTTAATTTTAATTTTACTTTTGTATTTACTTTCTTTTATCCCGTTTTATTTTATCCTATTGTGATTGTATTTTTGGCTTATTAATTTAATTATATTTTAAATTTCTCTACTTGATTTTGAGTTTATGGTTTATTGTAGGAATTACAATTCATTGTCACAGCTACAACTTATAATGGAAGGATGGAGTGGGCAGTATTTTTATAGGAGCCAGAATATGTCTTTGCAAACTATGACATCATTATATAGGAGACCAAACGTTTGCTATCAACTTTAAGGTGCAGTGTGCGAGAACAACTACAATTTAGAGTGGAGCAATTCTTAGACTTATGGATGGGATGATTACGCTTCAGCTAGATATTTACGACACCAAGTACCTCTAATTAACGAGCCAACTTTGGAAGATAAATTAGTGGAAGCCATTACTGAAATGAAAGCTGAGCAACACAAATTCGAAAGAGAAGAAAAGATCATAGTTAGCTTCATGAATCAAGGAACATTTCAAAAAGAGCTTCAGAAGGAACAAGATAGTGTTACAAACAAACTAATAGAATGCCTTACCAAGAAAGTAACTAGTCAACATGAATTTAATAAGAGACTTCCTTCACTTACATATGATGAGTACAATCTAAGCTTCCAAACATCTCAGGGTGAAGAAGGTAAGAAAGTAATTACTGCTCTGAAAAACATATTGATTGAGTCTACTCAAGAATCAAACATGAGGCATCAGGAAACAGAGGCTCGTATACAGAACATAGTGAACAAATCTTTCAACTGGCAAAGATATTATCCAAAGAAGAACTAGGGAGTTTGCCTAGTCTTAATGAAACAAACCCTGATCAATTTGGAATGACAATCACCCTTACCTGTGAAGATGAGCTCTTAGAAGAAGAAGAGGAAAAGGAAGGAAGTATTACATATAAATTAATGGAACTCTTTGTTGACATGAAAGATGAGTGATGTGAATTCGACAAAGAAGAAAAGGCAAGAATTGGCTTCATTTTTAGAGTGACATTACAAGAAGAGCTTTTGGAAGAAGAAGAAGTCTCCATCGCAGAAGAGAAAGTAGAGAAGTGATAAAAGGTAGTTGAAAAAGATGAGTCAAAAACCTCTGTCTAAGAAGACAAAGAAGAAGAAATGTGGACAAAAGTGGTTGAGGAAGAACTGGAAGAGCAACCAAGACTTTACAAAAGGTTTCCACTTCCTCAAAGACAATCTGTTTGAGCTAGCCAACGATGTAGGGAGTTTTGATATTCCCTCTTTCATTAATAGTTTTTCATTCAAAAGGGCGTTATTGATTGAAATTGGATTTACTAATTTGATAAACTATGTCCTTGTTATTATTTTGCAATAGGTGGCTTGTTTACAGGTTATGAAACTACCTTGTGGAGAAAAAGGTAGGAGAAAGCCTTTGATTATTGATCCAAGATGAGGTCAATGTGTGGGTTACGTCGAGCTAGTAACATTAGAGAAGCATCGTGATAAGTGTAAATTTGATCATGTTTTAGGGCATAGTTTGATATGTGTTTATCCATTAATCCAATCCTTTAGTATTTGTTTAGGTTAGAATTGTGTTAGTTTGTTAATTATTTATGTTTTTAAGTGTTTTATGGGTTAGTAGAAGCTTTTAAGCTTAAATATTCTATTTTTGAGGTACCTTGAATTGCTCCATGTTGTTGTTTTCTCCTGAGAAGCAATCAATTGTGATATAGCTCTCTTGTCCACATGACTCATATTCGTGCTACATTGTTGTGACTAGAGTGGAAGAGGTGGCTTTTAGGTTATTCAATTGCCTAGATAGGTTATCAATCTTAGCTTGCAATGTTGTCATTGAATTTGCAGCAACAATTATTCCTCCTGGGTCCTAAAATGTTGATCGTGTTCTACTTCATTTTGTTGTCCAAAGATAACTAGTGTATGTCATATCTTCTAACAAATCGTGTGCTGCTTCAATTGTTTTCCTCATGAATGATCCTCCAGCAGATGCGTCTATGGAGCTCCTTGTAGGTGGATTAACTCCACTATAGAAGGTTTGCAATAGGAATTCATTGGGTAGGTTATGATGAGGACAACTCCTTTGCAACTCCTTATACCTCTCTCACGCTTTATATAAAGACTCATTTGCTAGAAATTGACAATTTCCTTTATTAGTCTTGTTGTCTTGTTTAGAGGGAAATACTTATCTAGAAAAACTCGCATCAACTACTCCCAAGTTATGATGTTGGATGGGTGGAGAGAATTTAACCAGGCCTTGGCTCGGACCTAAGTGTAAAGGGAAAGAGCCTCATCCTAACAATATCCTCCGACATCCTATTATATCGGAAGGTGTCGTAAATTTCTAAGAAATTAATTAAATGAGTATTTGGGATCCTCATTGCCTAACCTGTAGAATTGCTTATCAGTTCGCAACATATTTAGTAGCGATGGTTTCATCTCGAACGTATTCGCTTGCATCGACGATCATGTAATCCATTGATGATGGGCATTGAGTTGTGGCCTTATGATGTCTATAAGGGTCTATGACTATGATGTATTTCCTCCACCATCATTCTTTCCATATCTTTTTAGAGTTCCACTCTTAAGATTCCGCATTATTGTTTGGCGATATCCAAGTTGATGGTTCGTCTACTTTATGCCCCTAACTTCCTTCTCTATTTTTTCCTTTTTAAAAACAAACAAAAATAAAAGATAGTGAAAAAATCATAGACTAAAGAACTAAACTAATTGCCTCCCTAGCACCAGCGCCATAAACTTTATCATGGTTTTCTTACGTGCGTAAGTTCTAATGAAAACCCTTAATAACCACAAGCGCACGGGTCGCACTTTGTAGTATTAAAGGGTCAATCCCATGAGGAGGGTACAAGCCTAATCCTAAGTCGTCTAAGGGTCTAAGTGTTGGATCCCATTTCCAGAGCCCAACTTCGAAGTCATAAAATATGCATGTATTCCAATGAAATCTCCTTAATCCTTATCGATTCATCTTCATGCTTTATTACCATAAATGTTGGATCCTTGAGTCCTAGGGGGCGGGTTTGCCGCTGAAACTTTATAATTTGCCATGGCAAATAGACAAGAACTCCTACAAATACCTTTCGGGAAAAGTTCGCTACAGCGAACTCTTGACTTCGCCGCAGCGAAGGTCCAAAATTTTCCCCTCTGCTCGTCTCAGGATAAATATGCCGTGGCGAACCTCATATCTTCCCCGTGGAAAAAAGGCCCAATTTACCATAATAACACCTTTCGAGAAGGTTCACTCAAGAGCCTTTCCTAGGTTTCTCCATCTATCCTAACCTAACTTTCACTTTAACTTTTCCCAAATTCACTTCCCCTAATGCAACATTATTTCATAATAATTAATCTTCCAAAATTATTTCATCATACTCTCTAATCTTTACTCATCCCTTACAATTTCCTGTCTTTCTTTTTTCGTAACACATCTCGCTTATATGTTACAACAATTTGAAATCAAAATAATCATCTCACATCGATAACTTCCTCAAGTATACCTAAATTCAATTCAACCTTGTCCATACACGATTCATATTTCATTAACCTCAAAGAAAAGAGTTTTATAAAGCTTTAATCACATATCAATATTGCATCATTCGCTTAATACAAAATACAAAGGATGCTCAATGTGGGTATGCCTATCAACTATCCAAAATAGTCACTATCTTAGTGCAAAAGCTAACTATCTTGGAGTTGCCAAATGCCTTTATGCTTTTGATCACTTGATCTCTTAATCATCACCTGAAGATGGAGAGGAATGGCGGGTGAGCTTAAAAGCTCGTGGGTAACAATTTTATAACCAGTAACAAGCAAAACCATTGAAATAATCATTTCCGTTGTAAAAATTCATATTGGATCATAAAGCACATATTTCTCAAATTCTCAACCAAGTTCACAATAATGCCAATAATGTATGCATCAGTCTTGTCAAAATATCATGAGCACATAAACACATCAAAATGGTTTGGGTGGATCCAAAACAAAATGTACTACACATTTATACATAATGGTCTTGTGTAACCGTGAGCAGAACATACTATCACAATCCCACTTAATGGTCTTGCATAGCCGTGAACTTATGGGAGTCCGTGAAGGAGCTCCATGCCACTAGCGGCCAGGCGGCAGAAGCATTTTGTCAAAGAGCACTTGACTTAACTTAGGAGACCACCATAAACCCCACATAATATGTATTTCATAAACTTGTAAACTTATTGCCCAAAATGGCACATTTTTCCAAAACTTGTTTTCATAAACATAATATCCTTTCAAAAATCATTTCCATGATCATTTCACAATTCATCAACCAAATTCACATACCAAACATAATACAATTTCTCAAAGCATTCTACAGAAATAAAAGCAATATTTATGAAGCAATTGAAAACATTTATATTCTCTTAATTAAAAAGAAAACTTTAGTGGCTTATTACTTAATTATAAAAATGTAACCTACCTTGAAATCCTTGCTTATAAATTTGCTCAAAGAGACCTCTCCCCTTACTCCTCTTGCCTTCCTTGATTCCCCTTTTACATTGGCAAAAATCCCATTCAATAGGAATATAAATTAAGAGTCCTACAAAGCATTGTCATCAAAATTTTATCTATAAAAATGTTCCCCATTGTCTTAAATTTCTAATAACACCAAAATCATTCAATTTGGTTCATTAATCTAAAAGTTATACCCCAAACATTTTCGGACTGTTCCTATGCTGAAACAGTATTCTATTCTCAACTTCCATCCAAATTTTGAAATTTTTAGAGATTGAATTGAGACTTTATTTCTTTAGACAACTTGTAGCCCTATGTCGCTAATGTACTCCAAATTAAAAATCATTCCATTTGGATAACTACAGAAAAAGTTATGCTTAAAATATAAAAATATGTTCAAGCTATTTCCAAGCAAACTTCGCCGCAGTGAGCTAAAAAGTTGGTCACGGCGAACTTTCACAGAAACACGACTCTTCTCCCAATTTTTTTTCTAGATTGTTTACATTCGACATCTACACCTAACACATCTTATACAAAAATCATCCTTTCAACTTCATTTCAACCCAATACCATTGACAAATACATCAAGATCTATGTTTGATCATGAACCCTAAAAGAAAACATTTGCCTCTATCATTCATCAACAAATTCCCACACATAATCAACTTCATTTGAGTTTCATT
>JAOQMP010000006.1:18426295-18443304 GCA_027563575.1 Erythroxylum pedicellare
AATTGTGCTTATGTCTAATTAAATGTAAAATGAAATGGAATGTGAAAAAGTAACAATTTAAAAAAAATCAAAATTTTGATAAAATAGAAAATAATTAATAATTCAAAACTTTGAATTATTTTCATTAGTTTACAATAAATTATTATATATAGATAATTATTATATTTAGAAATAATTAGAATATAATAAAGATATATATAAAGTAAAACTGTACAACTGTATAATATGAAAATTGACTATTTTGTAATTTTTAAAAAAATTTAAGGACTATTTTATACATTTAAAAAATTTCTCGAAACGGTAACTGATATCAACCTATATCGGTACAGTACTATATCAGAACCTAATCTGGTACCAAGTTCGGTATGGTATTCGTAACATTGCGTGATATACACATAACCTATATATTTATATATGTTTTTGAAAGTATTTTACTATATATTCTACCTAATTTTCCTATTATTCGATATTTCTATTAAGTTTATTTGATATAATCAGACAAAAAGTGCTTTAAGTAACAGACAAAAGTGTAGCTCTAAGTACAATTATTGTTACCTTTTTATTAAGGCAACTGAATTCATATCGTTACAAGAAGTGGCATTGTAATAACCATAAGGCAACATAAGTTTTTATTAGCCAACAAAATAAAAATATTACTTTAAGTTTTGACTAAGGTAACATATTAGTTTCAAACTATAGCAATAATGTTAAATAGATATTGCAACACTTTAAGTCTTTAAAAGGCAAAAAAGTGAATTTTTTTAGGCAACAATTTGTCATAATAAAAGCAACAATTTGTAATAATAAAAGAGACAATATTACATATTAACATAAAAGCAAACTCTTGTGATTATGTAGGCAACATCTATATATGCATTAAAAGAAATATATAGATATTAATATACGTCTTAATTACATACGTGCAAAAGCAAAATTATGGCCTTAAGAAGGAAATAAGAGAATAAAGTATAAACAAAATCTTTGGAACCTTCTACAATTATGAGGGAACCATAAATAAATAGTTTGCCCGAGAATAAAACAAAGCACTTTGAGCGATATTAAGCAAAGGGCATATAAAGAAATTATAGGGTTCAATTACTATAACTATCTATTGAAGACATAATTGTTAAGAGAATTAATTTTTTAATTAATTAATTATGTCTATCGTGAAAGATTTTGCATCCTTTTTTCAATTAGAGAAGATCCTAGAATAGACTATGTAAGTTAGACCAATCTTAAATGCCCTTGCTTCGTCCTTAGTTTTATGTTTGATAGTACCAACCTAATATATGATTTATCTCTAAGAAATAACACCAGATTGCAGGATATAGAGCATAAGATCTTTCTCCTAGTTAGCCTTAACAAAGTTGCAATTAAAGAATAGTTGATAAAGGTTTTTTTGAGAGATGTTGAAGAGAAGAACATTTGATTATTGAGAGATCTGAAGTACAACATGTCTTTGGTGCTTGGCCTTTCTTTGATTTTCAGCTATAGCTTTAAGGAGGCTTATAATGGACCATACCAGGTCAATCCAGGGTACTTAGGGATGGATTCCTTAAAGATTCTAGACTATGACCTATTAATAAAACAACATAAGTTGTGCCTTAATAAAAAGAAAAACTAAACCTCTTTCCTAAAGATGGGTTGATAGTTAGGCATTGCATTAGTAAAGGAGGAGAAAGTTTCAATTTGAGATTGTGACCATGAACAATAATTATTGTTGATAATTATTTTAACCTTGGAGGAAGCGAGTATTTAAAACATCATATTAGAAGTATTAGGAAGAAGATGTAGAAGGACACTAGGATGCCAAAGATCGTACCAAAACCAAATACTGTCTCAATTCCCTAATATGTGCTTGATGGAAGTTGCTAACATGTCCTTTAGTTTAAGTGTTTAAACTAAGGATAAAAAAGTGTTGGCTCTAATTAAGACTTTCGACCAATTTTGGACTTATAGGTATTGAGTATGTACCCATTTTAATTAAAGAGATTCTTGATCCACAAATAACTTCCAAGTTCTTTTTTTGATAAAAGGGTTTTATTTATTGTTCTATTTGTAACACCTGCATACCCCCTGGAAGGATATACGGATGTTGCCTAAGACAACACTTAAACATATCAAAATAATACAAATATCATGAATAACATGACATAATGTAACATAGTAAAACATAATATATATTTGTTCGAGAGCAAAACTCACTAGTATCAGAATTCAAACACAATGTGTTTCACAATTGAATATAATTTATCAATATAGAATATTTCTCATGTTGAAGCAAATCATTTAAGTCTCATATCAAAATGTACAAATGTCAGAACTATATATAAGAATAGGGTATAAACCTTTTGGATCGGAACATAATTTGAACCAAAATAGACTTTGTTTATATCAAAACTAAACATCGATCAGAATTCAAAACAAGTTTGACTGCTAATCCGTCTTATAGAATTGGGTAACGAGACTAATACAAGAGATACCGTGAATAGTATTACAGAACAGGAGAGACTTATGCCTCAATAATAGGAGACACCGAAGTGTCAGTAACAGAAGACATCGAAATGTCACAGGAGTAGCTGTAGACCCTTCTAGGCATGCCTATTTACCCACGACTAGGACTTAACAGTTTTATACAAAATAGATTCATTTCAGAATTCTCATATAAGGAACATATTGCAACACATACATCTTTATTCCATTTTGTTCAACTTGACATATCTATTGATTTCCAAACAAACTAACATTTCATACAATTAAAAATATGTGCAATAACATATCAATAAAGGTATTAAGTCATCATAAATAGGAAGCACTTCTAACACAATCCCAAATATCAAACTCCTCGGACACTGATGGTTTTGAATTATCACAATGTTATCATAGAAATTCCCAATTCACAAACATCCATAGCCAATTCATAATACCTAAGCCTTTGGAACTCATTCATTCATGATCACCCCAAGCAATTCGACATTGTATTCATCATTATTAAACCACACATCTTTTACATTATCATCTCAATTAATAATGCATAATTAAACTCACTATTACTCAATTACATCGAATACCAATTTAAGTTCAAACACACCTTAAACAAGTCCATTTAGGTCTTATTGTACCAAATAAATTAACTAAACCTTATCTACCTCATCAATTGCACAAAACCCCATGTTTTTCACGTTCCTAACCATTTCCCACAAATTTGGGATAAGTGACCCGAAACCTTCAAACAGTTGTTTTCATAGGACAAGTTTTTGGATCAGTTTTATATAACCATTCTGACCTAGAAAATGACGTTTTTAGACAATATGTTCTTCTAAACAAATGTTTCTCTATGTATTAAGTTTCAAAACAAATAAAGTTAATTCAATTTGGTTCATTATTTTGAGATTTATACCCAAATACTACATACTATTCTCAACTATAAATAGCAACCAGAACTCACCTCAAGCCAAATTTCAACCCTTAATGACATAAATAAAATTTGATTCCTTTATGAAAGTTGTAAGTATATGTATTTAGTTTAATCTAAATTTAAAACCATCCCATTTAGACATCTACAAGTCAAGACATGGCTAAAATACCGATACCTATCCAGTGGAACTACGCCTTCTAATAAGTATCCAGCATGTATCAAGTTTCTAACCTCAATTCTTTCTTAATTCAGTACACATTTTATCCACTTCAAACATCAAACAATATATGTTCTAACATGATACCAAGTTTAGTATTCCCTTACCTCACAAAACTTCAAATTCAACTCTAAGAATCCAGCTAAACCAAGTTCTAAACAACCAGCACTTACCTAAGTTTAATGTGCAACTTTCAACATCTGCATGGTACTAATACATAGAATCACAAGACTTACTTCTTAATGGAATAACTACAAAGCTTCCTAGTGTTATTGATCCAAAATCCAACAGAAACCTAGAAATTGAGAGAAGATGGGAGATTTCGTTGGAGAGCAAAACAAGAATGAAGAAACACTGGAATTACTCCAGTGGAAACATGCATCATCACCAGCTAGGTGTCACTAGTTTAGGATGCCACTTAACACCAACGCATGAAGCCCACTTGCCCACCATTTAAGCTACCATTCGTAACACTTTAACTAGGCCACTTGTCTTTATATTATGCCACCAAATGTCACACATTGAATGATACCAAATGTCAATGTATTATTTATGCCAAATGTCACTAATTCCTAAACTTAGTCATTCTAATTTCCATGTACTAACTTAACTTGTTACTTGATAATTTTCCTAGTCTAAATATACATTTAAATACCTAATTCTCTAATGGTATCAATTAATTCCAATTTACTAACTATAGTCCACTTGATCAAAAATTCAAGTCATATATCTTTTATATTCTAATCATAGCACAATTCTAACTCCTATCACACACGTACATTCATAAACATGTATTATTTCAACTAGGGTATATTTTAGGGCCTTACAATTCCAATTTCATCATAATTGTAAGGATCTAAGCCTTACTCATCTTTTATATACAGGTGATTTGGTTCTTTTATGCAATGCTAATCTTTACTCCATATATGTTATCATGAATATGCTTACTGTATTTGCATATTGGTCTGGATTAAATTATAATACTGAGAAGAGAATTTTTTTTACTTTGGAAGATGTTAGATGCCTCAATGATATAAAGCAACTCATAAGTTTGAGTTGTATTACCACTCCTTTTAAATATCTGGGAATACCAATCATGGTCTCTAAACCAAAGTTTACTGATTGCTTACCGATTATTGAACGAATGAAGAATCGAGTGATGGCTTGGAAAAATTGCTTCCTTTCTTATGTTGCTCGACTCGATTTACTATATCCATACTTAATAGTCTTCATGTTTATTGGGTTGCTCATGTTGCATTACCTTGGAAAGTTTTTAAGGAACTGGAATGAATCATGACAACTTTTTCTTTAGATTAGTCAAGTTGGTAATTCAAGAAAGGCAAGAGTGAAATGGAAAGAAGTTACTATCTATAAAAAATATGGAGGTCTAGTATTATTCCAATAGCTCATATGTAAAAAATTTCCATGTGTAAATGCTTATAGAGATTATATGCCAATCGTTATGCCTTATGGAAAAAATGGATGCATGAAATATAATTGAAACATTAAAATTTTTGACAGGTTGATTACTCTCAAAATGACTCTTGGCTAGTAAAATAGATGATGCAACATAGGAATACTGTATACCCTTATATCAAACATCGTATTGTCAATGGAAGGAAACCTGGTGTGGTTTGATAATTGGCTTGAAATCAATCCACTTATAGACTCTCTTAACTTCTGAAGGTTACAGAATAGAATGCCATTAACGTTAAAAGTTTCCTCTCTAATTGTTAGTCTCTCTTTTTAACCCAATTATTGTCCCATTGGAAACTAAATTCAAGGAGTAAACTTACAATAAAGCGTCGTGGTTTCTAGGAAATAAATTGAAAACAATTTATAACCACTCAACTCATTTAATAGGAGGATTGTAGTGGATTATAGACTAGATATGATCATAATCTTCAATTCCTAACATACAAATCAACTCTTGCATATGAAAATCCATTTTCAACTCATTTAATAGGAGGATTGTAGTGGATTATAGACTAAATATGATCATAATCTTAAATTTCTAACATACAGATCAACTCTTGCATATGAAAATCCATTTTCTCTTTATAAGTCTAATGATCGATGTTACATTTATTAGATTTCCATGGAAGGACTTAGAGAATATAGCTTCCTCTATTAAGGGCCTTTAGTTAGTTTTAGGAAACTTCAATTGTATATTGTTTGCTTAGGAGGCAGAGGGCCTTAGCTTAATTCCTAAGCTAGTAGATGATGACTTTAAAGAATGTTTAATCTCCTTAGGTCATATTGATCTCAAATTTAAGAAAACTATTTGCTTGGAAAAATAAGCAGAAAGGTACCTAGTTGATAAGGAAGAAACTTAATAGAGGACTTGTAAACTATGAATGGATGTCAGCTATCCCTAATAGTTCTTATTTATTCAATGTCCCATATATGATCACTTACCTATAGAGGTTTGTATTCCTAACTCTATTCTTTGGCTAAAGACACCTTTTAGATTCTTCAATTTCTTAACTAAACGTGAGAGATATGAGGAAGCATTGAACAAGGTCCTTTCAATGCATATTTTTGTTCATAAAGCCTTTAAGTTAATGAGGAAGCTTCATATTATAAATGAAGAACTGAAAAACTTTCATAAGAATTAGTATAGCAATGACATGTTAATTATTGTGAACTCTCTTTGAGTTGAGCTCTAGGAGATCGTCGTGAAACTTTATACTAAACCTAATGACAATTATATTAAGCTATAGGAGAAGAATGTGCTTAGTAATTACATATCTTCTTTTAAGGTACATAACTCTCTAGTGAGATAAAAGGCTAAAGTATATTGGCTCAAACAAGGTGATGAGAATAATCCTTATTTCTTTAGGACCATCCAAGCCAGAAGGAATTTTAACATGATTTTAAATATCTTATATGACAATGGAGTTCCTTATTAGGATCAAAATCTTCTTTAGGATGTGGCTTTTAATCATTTCATGAAAATACAAGGTGTAGAAGCAACTTCTACCTCTTCATTGTAAGGTCTTAATGAATTCATCTCTCTAAGTTTACTTAATGATCAATTCATCTTGCTCATATGCCTGTCACAAATAGAGAGATTAAGAAAGCCCTCTTCAGTATGAAACTTGATAAAGCCTTTAGACTTGATGCTTTCAATCCTTCATTTTTTTTTAAAAATCCTAGAATTTAAAAGGTAGCCAGGTGTGTAATGTTATTAAGGAATTTTTCACTTTGTGAAACTTACTTAACAAGATCAAAATGTCCTATATGGTCTTGTGCCTAAAATCAACATCCCTTATTCATTTTATGATTATAGGCCTATTATTTGTTACAATACAATCTATAAAATCATCTCAAAGATTTTTAGGTTTAAGGATTTAATTTTTTATTGGTGAAATGATCAATATCTCTTAGCGTGCTTTTATTTTAGATCGAGGGATTAGAGACAATATTCTTATATTTCAAGAAATTTTCAAATCCTATGACAATAAAAGATCTATTAGGAGTTGCTCCATGAAGATTGACTTCCTCAAAGCCTTTGATATATTAGTTAGAGGTTTATTTCACTTGCTCTGTAGGATTTTGGAATTCCCCTAAGTTTATCAATTATATACATCAATGCTTCTCCACTCCTTATATAATATACTATTGAATAGGGAAGCTACTCATATGTTTAGAGGGGCTAAAGTTATATGACAATGGGACCCCATCTCTCTATATTTATTTACCATCTGTCTAGAGGTTCTGAGCAAGTACATCTCTCATAACATTGCTCAAGTTATTCCTTTTACCTACAAATGTAAGAATGTAAAGCTTTTTAAAATTTCATTTATTGAAGAACTATTCCTTTTATGCGGTGCTAATAAGGAATCTATTATGAAATTAATGAGTTATATTAAAAGTTCTTTAAATTATTTGGTCCCACCATTAACTACTCCAAAAGTTAGTTATTGTCTTTTCTTACGTAAAGGAACTCTTTTATGAACTTGCAGAGTTTATGAGCCTCCAAATTCATAATGCTCATTTTAGATACTTGGGTATTCTTATAACCATTACTAGACCTACTTATCGAGATCGTGCCCTTTTAATTGGTACATGTTGAAGAGAATTCACAATTGAAAGAATCAAGTCTTGTACTATGTTGGAAGTTGTCAACTTATATCCTCTATTATTAACATATGTATGTACATTAGTTCTCATCTAGCATTTCTTCTCAACCTCATTAAAAATTTGAGAAAATATTTAAGAACTTCTTATGGAGTAGTTTAAACCTCTGAAAAGTAATGGCTAAAATCAACTAGAAAGGGGTTTGTCTTCCTAAGTAATAAGTGGGAGATAAGGATAAAATGCCTTAAAACCTCTAATAAGGTTCTCTTGGCTAAAAGAATATGGAGGCCCTTTAATGATTATAAAACCTTATAGTTGAAGTGGATGCATGAGGAATACCTAAAAGAGAATAGATTCCGGAGTATGCAAACAAAACTTAACGCTTCCTAAACATTAAATGAAATGTTGAAGCTTACCACATTAGTAACAGAGAAAGCACTAGTTCTTGTATGATAACTTGTCCAATTTTTTGCCTGTTTACTTACTTCTAACACTCTCCTTATTGTAATATATAATCTTTCCAAATGCTAAGGTGAAGGCCATCATTTGTACAAAAGTATAGGAGAATGTCTATCATCCTCAATGTTATCTATAGCTAAAGTCTTGACCCTCTAAAAAAATACTCCATTTCTTGGTTAAGGCACAAGTTAGTGAGATTCACCAACCAATATTATGAATATCTATTCAATCCTCCTAAAACAATGTGTATCATAGTTTGATCTGCAATGGTTTAAATACAATGTCCCTTAGATTTCTTTTATAACTTAGATGGCTATAAAAAATTGCGTTAAGACTCTATATAAAATCAATTGGATTCCTGACCTTACTCCCTTTTGCTCCAATTTTAATTATGCTTGAAAATCCATAACTACTTATTTTTCGCTTATTTTTACTCATCATATGGAAGAAGTTGCTTGAATGGTGCAATTTATAGGCTAATCCCAACATATAGTATCAAGTTTTCTGGTGGGTTTAGGGAATCAGTTATCACAACAAGTACATCAAGTTTGATCTTAACATTTTTAAATTATGCTTCAATTACTACTTGTATGATGTCTAGAGAGAAAGGGTATAAGAGTTTTCCAAAATAAAAAATAGTCTTTTCGGCTTAAAGTCGTCTTATTTACTATTGGCTAAGAGAGGTTATTGTTGCTAAATCCCTTAACACTAATTGTAGTGCATGGTTTAAAAGGATTTTTAGCCTCCCTTAACTCTTGCTCTTTCACTGTATTTACTAAATCTTTGTGTAGAGGCATGATCCTTTTGCTCTTCCTGCCAAGCTCCTTTGATAATGTCAGCCTACCGAGCCTTTTAGTTAACTTAATGCTCAATATTTGTGGTAGCTGTATGTTTGGTTATTTATCTGTAAACTTGTTACTTCTTTTAAGTTTGTATTGGCTCTAAGCTTTGTAACTCTTCTTGGTGTTTCTTCATTAATATCATTATTTTAACTTTAAAAAACATTAACTAATTTTTAGAACTCAATTTTTAGTGTGTAAGTGAAATTTCTGGAAAATTATATGTTGTGTAAATGACGTAAACCTCTCATATAATTTAAGAAACTTTGAAAAAGATTTGTTGATATTTAAAATTCTTGAAAAAAACTCATTCTATTTTTTAATTTTATAGAAAAACTCCTTCTCTTAGACTTTGGTTAAAAAATAATGACGAAATATATATAGTATGAAAATTAGACATGGACTGATCAAATGTCACTAATATACTAACCTAATTCAACTTTTAGACTTGATTAGAACAAATTAAGTTTGACTTGAATTAATAATTTAAAATAATTATAATAAATTATTAGTTTGAGTTGAATTTAATTAATTTAGTTCAAATTTAAGAGTTATGTTGAGTCATCATATAAATAATATTTGATTCATTTACGTCGAATATTCGTACTATATGTGGTTCATCAATAGTTTTTAATTGAAGCCTAAAAGAGAAGTTAAAAAATTTATAAACTAGAATTTTAAAGATCAAGAAGTTTTTTTAAAAGTTTTTAAACTATAAGGAAGGTCTTTGTCTTTTATCCTTATAAATTTGTGTATTCTCTTTGAAAGTCGATTTTATGAAACAAATAGAAGAGTAAGATTTGTCAATTGAAAAGGGTGAATGCGTATGTCTGAAGACACTTTCTGTTTCATCCGTCCGATTTTATAGGAATCTATTTCTATTTCTATTTCCATTTCCAGAAATGATATTATACTGGTTGGGAATAGCAAACTGAAAAAAAAGAGAGAAGATAATTGAGGTATTAAGGTGAGAATACTATAGTAAGAAAATTGGGAATTAAGTGAAAATTTTAGAAAACTGTATATCTTTATACATACCGCAGAAATAACAAAGAAACTTGCTCGTTAAGTAGGAAATATATGTATACATGATACGACACGACACACGGCAAAAGTAAACAGCATTTATTATTTTACTCTGTTCTATTTAAGTCTAACCTTTCGCCCTCTCTTTCTCTCTCGTTTTTCAATTTTTCTTATTCATTATATATCCATCCATCCTCTCTCTTCCAAAACTATTTCCTTTAAGAGTCCTCTCAGAAAACCGTTCTCCCCTTCTAATTATCTATTCTTTTTTAGCTATGGCGTCCGATCCTGAACACCCCATCCGCACTTCTCCTGTAACGATCCTGATGACAAGCTTTTAAATCTAATCTCTGTTCTTCTGTTCTATTTAGCTTGTTCTAGTTGCTTATGAAGTTAGTAAGAAAAAGAAAAGTAAAACAAGATGGAGTAGCAATCAACACGAGAATATAAATCTTCATGTTCTTTCACTTTTAGTTTCAAATTGACGTTTGAGTTGAAATTCTGTTGATATATCTCTAACTATGGGATGTCAGTTTTTGCTTCACAAGTAACTAACAGTCACCCAAATGAGTTATTTATCGTTGTTTGTCTTCATTTTCCGACAAAAATGAAGTTGCTTGTTTATTTATGAAGTTAAAAAGTTTGTGCTAATCAGGTAGGAAAGTTTTCCGGTGAAATCAATAACGCAGAGGAACCTCTTCTTAATGGAATTCACCCTTCAGAGAATTATACTGTCTTATCTGCAATTCTCCCGTAAGCTTTTACTTTCAGTCGATTTCATTTCCTCTTATTTGTGTAGGCTAACAAGCTGGACGTAACTTTTAGCTTGCTTGTAAAATTTTCCGCAAATGATTGTATTCTTACTATTTGATGGTTGCTAGCTATGAAGCACGGACACGGCAAAATGGAGCTATGTCCATGTGTCGGACACGTGTCCGTGTCGGACACCCACTGACACACGGTGGACACATGTCCGTACGTGTCGGAATTAAAAAATAATTTTGACCGGCTAGGACACGACTGAAACACGTCTAGAGATCGCTCGGACACGACTTAATAGAATATATGCTCCATGTTTTTTTATAGAAGCTTATAAAGTATCGAATATGTATGATCTATCCAGTTGTTGGAAGTCTTGAAACATATCAATCAATATATATCATATTATGAATTCTGAATTTTTTTCTTAATTCTAAATTTTATAATATATATATATGCCGTGTCCGTGTCCACCAAATTTTAGAAATTGGTGTGTCCCTGTGTTCGTGTCCGTGTCGTGTCACATGTCCGTGTCCGTATCCGTGCTTCTTAGGTTGCTAGGCATACTTTCCTTCTACCCTTTATCAAAAAGGTAAATGCAGTAGCATTAGTGAAATGATAATAAACAGGGCTTTTTTGTTCCTTTTGTCTCAACGTGGGATTTCAGAGTTCTGTGATAGGATATGCAACAGTGTTAAAGATGGTCGCTACTTGTAAGTATTAGATGCCTAGGACCTTTCTTATCTTGCTTTTACAGGCATCTTGAGATTATAGCAGTTGTGTCAAAATAAGTTTGTTTGTAAAAGGCTATAAGTAAAAGATAGTCTAGTAAATTTAGTGAGAGGGGAGTAAGAGAACACCAATGGAAAGGTGGACGAGATCGGAGAGAAGAGATAGGAGGGGAAACTGTTGGGAACAGGGCAGGGTTTCTGGATGAATAATGTCACCTAATGTTGTTCGTTGAACATGGTACTGCTACTAAAGATTGGAACCAAATATTTTACCTTGCTTGCAAGTTAAATTTGGAAATTTGCAGCATGAAGTGCTTGAGCAATAAGAAAAAGAAGCCATTTCTCTGAGCTAGTTTGGTTTGAGAAGCAACATTCTAGGTGGTTGTTTGTGCTAAGAAATGAATCAAACTCTCTTTTATATGCTCTGTGAAAATACTCATTTGTGCTCAGTCAATATTTCTTTTCATGTTCTTCCATTCTTTCTTCAATTAAGAAGAAAATAGAGATTGCAGAACTGAGTGGTTTACATGAAGTTGACAACAAAGAATATGTTGCACTTATTAACTAAAATGCAAAGGTGTATATTCAATAGTTTTCGAATGTGCACGAGTAGAGCATAGAAGTATTGGACATTAAAAATATTGAGTTGCTCTTGAAAGAAGACCAAAAAGTTGATTATCTAAACAAAGAGCATTTTCTTCACTCATTTTTTTTATATGCTAGATTTTCATAAGTCTCTTAAACATGTACTATAGAACAAAGCCTTGCTTGACTTATTTCGCTTTATTGATTTTGTGTTATTTGATTGTCATGTTCCTTACAGAGAGTACTAATGAAAAGTGGCATTAATGCCCAATGAATATTAGCTAATAGAACTTATGATCAATATTTTATCCCTATGTTTACTAATCATATCAATGAACTTAAGAAGCATTTCCTTGATTTCAGATTCCTATTTCCAGCTCTTGGAGGACTATTGTATGGTTATGATATTGGTTCTACATCTTGTGCGACAATATCAATAGAGGTGTGCATCTAAGGGCACTTTAAACTTGGGAACACACTATATTTTGACTTGTTCCACTAGATGTTAGTATAAGTTCTTATTTGTAGAATCAGTTTACTACATAGCTTACTGTATGATTCCCCTGTAGTATTTTCCCGAATATAGGCACTGAAACAAGCATTTTAGCTACATTTCATGTGTTTAATGAAAAAATAAATAAAGGAAAACAATTAAAACATAACAAACACCTTGAGATTTCCATTATAATGGATTTTATTTCCCATTAATAATTATCTTCGTTCTCTTTCTGTCAAGAAACCAAAAACAAACGCCTTGAGATTTCCATTATAATGGATTTTAGTTCCCTTTAATAACTATCTTCTTTCTCTTTCTGTCAAGTAACCAAAAATTTTGATATGGAACAAAACATGTAGGATGGGTTACTGTGTATACCTGTAGTAATAACTGAAATTGTCAGTGCACGTGCACACACTCCTTGTGGGGGGCGTGAGGTTGTGGGGCAGGAGGAGCAGAGGTTTTCATTCTTGTAACATTACCGTTGAAATCAGAAATTCTCTCTTTTTCTTAACTTGTTAGCCTTTTGTTTTCATGTGCAGTCAGCCACTCTGAGCGGCATTACATGGTACAATCTAAACTCTGTTGAGATCGGGCTCATAGTGAGTTTCAATACCTTTCTACTCCTTCTCCTATCGATATAATTGATGCTTAATCTTAAGTTATTGCATTATGTATACAAGTTTAATTTGCAATTCTATGACCTCTTTTGACAGACCAGTGGCTCACTGTATGGGGCCTTAATTGGATCAGTCTTAGCTTTTAATATTGCTGACTTTCTAGGTTAGTGCTGTTATCGTGTAACGTATGGTAAGTTTTTTGATAACTTAATTTTCAAGACGAAGGTAGAATGATGCATTTGGTTTGCAGGAAGAAGAAGGGAGTTGATTTTGGCTTCTTGCTTATATCTTCTTGGAGCAATTATAACAGCAGCTGCGCCTATATTTGCAGTTATGGTGATTGGGCGGTTTGTGTTTGGTATTGGAATTGGATTGGTAAAAAAATTTTCTGCTCCTTTCGCTGAATTTTGTTATCTGAATTGTAGGCATTCTCGAGCATTCTGCGAATAATGGGCACGTAAACTTTATTATTTACAAGTTCAATGTACCCAATTTTTTTGGAAAATAGTTCAATGTACCCATATTTTTGTAAGATAGTTCAATGTACCCATTTTAAGTGCAGATTAATTGCAATTTGAATATTAGAAGGAAGGAATTAACTCAAAAATGTTATCAGACATTTGTTAACTTATCCTAATTTAGATAGATAAACTCTTTGTTTCTGAAATTTTAGGCCATGCACGCTGCTCCAATGTATATTGCTGAGACAGCTCCAAGTCAGATTCGTGGTCAGCTAATCTCCCTCAAAGAGTTTTTTATAGTCCTTGGGATGGTTGTAAGTTCATTGATATTTTATTGGGACTTTGAGTTTGTTTTGGGTTTACAAAATTAGTTGCCAGCAATTGTTGTTATATGAAGCTTTCTTTCAATCTACTTTTATTTGTACGCTCTAATTCCTGAAGTAGTTACTACAAGACTATGTTGCAGGGAGGTTATGGAATTGGTAGTCTTTTAGTAGATACTATAGCTGGTTGGCGCTATATGTATGGAGCCAGCACTCCTTTGGCAGTTGCCATGGGAATTGGGATGTGGTGGCTACCAGCATCACCTAGATGGCTTCTATTATGTGCCATACAAGGAAAAGGAAATATGCACGATTTGAAAGAAAGTGCAATATGTTGCTTGTGTCGACTCAGGGGTGAAGCTATTGTTGACACTGCTCCTAGGCAAGTAGAGGAAATTCTTGCAGAACTTGCCGTTGTTGGTGAAGAAAAGGAAGCTACATTTAGGGAAATGTTCAGAGGAAAATGTTTGAAGGCTCTTATAATTGGTGCAGGATTAGTTTTGTTTCAACAGGTACTTCATATGCCAAATAGAAATAAAATATCTCATAAGATGCTCGAGTTGCTGCATTTTGGCTTACACATTATATGTAATGGCAGATCACAGGGCAACCAAGTGTACTGTATTATGCCGCATCAATCCTTGAGGTATCTTGGGTCCTGCTGCTGAAAGTCATGAAATAATTCTCCCTTTTACAGAGTATTGCTAGAAGAAACATAATTTCATCCTGACCCGAGATCTTATGACAGAGTGCAGGATTCTCTGCAGCATCTGATGCAACGCGAGTCTCAATTCTACTTGGTCTACTGAAGGTTAGTTTTCATTTCATTATAGCATCATAATCAGATTTCATATAGCCTATCATTTATCTAGAATTAGTGGATAGAAAGTTCTAACACAAATTTAATGTGTTTAGAATACATGTACTTTACGGTGATGTCGGAGGAGAATTCACTTTTGTGTTAGAAATTCATGATACTTGAAAGTTGCATAGTTGGTGATGTAGAAGTTCAATTAGAAGTTCTTGACATGTTTTTTCACCTCGTTCATTATATTCCATGAGAAGAAATTCATAAGACTGCTACTTTTATTTCCTTATGTATTGTGGAGGATATATGTTTAGCTTTTTCCTTAACATCCTATGCTGTTTCTATATTTTGCTTTTGTTTTAAATTTTGAGGGTGATGTGGCGGCACAACATATTCATAACTGGATTGGGGTATAAATATTTTCAGTTTCCTCTTGAACTATGTTCCTGGATTTGAATATTTGATTTTGTACGTTGTCAGTGAATATTTGATTTTGTATGTTGTATGTTGCCATGTCAGTTCCACTGTGCTATAGATCTTCTAATTCTTTTAATCTAGTAAAGAAGCTTTTGTGTGATGAAGCTTACCCAACATTTAATCATGCTACCCTTTATTCTTTACCTGTGCTGTATGAATTATTTTACCTTTCAGGTTACTTCTCTTCATTTTCCAATATCTAGTGGAATTTTGTTTGCAGTTGGTTATGACTGGAGTAGCTGTTATTATCGTCGACAGAGTTGGAAGGAGACCTTTACTTCTTGGTGGTGTTTCTGGAATGGTTCGTTTTCTCACTCTTTATTGGATTCCATTCTTTTATGCTGATACCTTTAGCAGCATGTACATAAAGATGGTATTTCATTCGTTCATTTCTACAAAAAGGAGTGGGGGAGGAAGCAGAGCAATGTCAGTCTTTTACCTGACATAAGTTTACAGAAATTTCTGTGAGATTATCTCTCACATTACCAAAAAGAAGAGTGATGGAGGATGTGGAAAACATGGGAATTTTGAATTTATAGGGAAGTAACTCTTAAAATTTGAACAACCACACTGATATACACGCTGTATCTATATGGCAGGGTATATCTCTGTTCCTTCTGGGGTCATATTACCTTTTCCTAGATGATGCACCACTTGTCGCTGTTGTTGCCTTGCTGTTATATGTTGGTTGCTACCAGGTACTCAAGATTTCTTTTCGAACCTGAATAAATCATTACTCAGAGCTCTTTGGTTTATATGAAAGATAAAATGGTACGTTTAGTTTTATGGAGCTTTTTGGTATTTATATGGACAGAAGGTCACAAAGAACGAGAAATAGGCAAATTTTACTCTTAAAAGAATTTGATTTATGAAATGCTTGTTTCTTCTTACCAATAGTTCAATGATGTGGATTAGGAATCTTCTTTTTCCTTTTTTTTTTCATGTACTCACATATGCATTAGTTATAGCTGTTGGGTAAAGTTTGGGGTTTACAGCGAGATTTTTGGCACTCCATGTTTAGTCTTAGCTGGTGTTTTGTAGATTGGTCTTTAGGGTGGAGATAGGTGACACTTACCTAGCACTTTTGAATCAACTGTGGTATGAGGTATATTTTACGCATTCGCAGCGTGGTGAATATTATATGATATTATAATTGAACATGAGAGCCAAATGAATCCAATATTTGGTTTAGGAAGAGATCATGAAAGTTTTGCAATGAATGAAAAAATAATCTTATTGTTTACATAATCGAAAAAATATAAGTTTGGGACGGGGTGTTTGTGGAGGAGGAAACTTCGGATGAATTATATGGTGGAATGCTTATTGCCCATAAGGTCATCTTACGGCGTCAAGGCTAATACAAACTTCAGTTTTGTACTGTCCTCCGCGTGCTGTCATAATATACTTATCACTTCCTTTTTCTTATAAGTTTTAAGGTCACACAGAATTAGTATTTTATAAGAATATTATTGTGCATCTAATAGTGTGATCAATTTAGGTATATTTAGGAATATTATATTTTCTTATTAGATTCTCTTATATCTTTAAAGCATTTTCTTTCGAGTGATATGTTTTTTATTTAGCCTAATGTTTTAATATACCCTAGTTATTTAACCTAAATATTTCTTAATTAACCTAAATATTTGCTTGTAATGACTTGTTTGATTTATTTTGTACTTATCTTCTTTCTATTTTGTGTATTTATTT
>JAOQMP010000006.1:18443404-18462143 GCA_027563575.1 Erythroxylum pedicellare
ATTTTTATTTTTTAAAATTTTACTATTTTATTATTTTAATATATACATGCATATATATATATTTTTCATTTGGGTCTATTGCAAACAGCTTCTTTACCAATTGGGGTAAGATTGCCTATTACTAGATTTTCTTGTAATGCTCTGCTATTATAAGTAGGTGGTTAAGCCTAATGACTAATTTCCTTTCGATATAAATACATGAGTTAAGCCTAATGGATAATACACGTCAGAACTCTTTTGTTTCCGTAAACGTAGACTTTACAACCGAACCAGTAACCACCTTAAACTAATTTGTAAATTCTTTTTCCTCGTCCTACTCTTTACTTTCCATTTTATATCTTATCCCAAACCCCTTGTTCTTTATTCTCTTTCAACTCACAAGTTTTGTTTCATGGTCTTCAAAGTCATTCTTCTTCTGTAAGTCGTCTAATTCTCTATTGGCTGCTCCTTTCACAGCGAGCCCCTTCTTTGGTAGTGATTAAGTGTTGTTCCCTATTGTTTTTCTTTTCTTTTGGAAACCCATTGGGAGAGCTCTTACCGTTTTTCCACTTTTCCTTTCGGCAGTCAGTTGAGAATGTTGTTACCTCTACTCTTTATCCTTTTTTTTTAGCAGTCCATGAATCACGCCGCCTTTCTGCTTGTCTACTGTTTCTTCTTCAATTATACCATCGTCACTATTCTCTTTCTACAAGTGTCTTTAAAATGCTGTTAATTTAAATTTTTATTTTATATATTCGCAGAATTCTCCTTCCAAAGGTTCATAATTTATATGCAAGCTCGACATGGATAACATACACTCGCCTGCTTGAGGGAATCTTGAAGATCATATATATCTAGTATTTTGTATAGGAATATTATATCTTTATAACCAAACAACGATAACCAATATGTAATTCTTTCACTTTTACTTTTAATTTCAGAAGAAATTATTTGGATAAAGAATGTTAGCTCACGTTGTAATATATGCTAGAGAAGTAGTAGATTCCACACTGACATGTTTAGTTCCAAGCATTACAAACAAATTAAAAAAAATTGATAAAAATAAGACCAATTTTCAACTCGTCACTTTTGCCTTAAGAGTTCTTAGTCTTCCACCGTTTAGCTTATGAATCTTGCCTACAATGTCTTCTTTGGTGACCTCTTCCATAATGGCTAATGGAATTGCTTTGCAGTTATCTTTTGGTCCCATTGGTTGGTTGATGATTTCAGAGATTTTCCCCCTACGCCTAAGAGGACGGGGTCTCAGTATAGCAGTGCTTGTGAATTTTGGTGCAAACGCTTTGGTGACATTCGCATTTTCCCCTTTGAAGGTACTTAATAATCTCTATAGCTGTAAAATATTTCCATTTTTCCTTTCAAGGTCATCCTTTGGATGCATTTTTTAGAAAACAGTAGGCAATAACATGGATAAAGTCACTGTAAAGAGTAACCAATGCCAGGATTCTTTGACAAATAAACTACTTCTAGGTGATTGAGAAATTGAGGTCTCTATATTAATACTATTATTGTTTCCGAAGGTGGAATGTTTTGAGGAAAATACACCTTGAAAATAAATATACTCACAATGATTGCTACACCTTTTGCAAACCCTCGGAACCATACTCCTTGTAACTGTTATTGTCTGGTAAGACATCAAATGTTACTTATGTTGCCTTCATCCAAACATGCTAAAAATCATCCAGAGTGAATTCCTAATGAATCTCTCTGATTTTATTGTTAGATTTCTTATTTCACCGGAACATTTGAGGGAAAATAAAGTGTAGCTGCTGTTGCAATTTTTGTTTTATCATTTGGTTGAAGTATTTGGAACATGAGAGCATTAGTTTTGTCTATGCTGAAATATGGATCTTTCTTTCACTTTTATTTCTGGGGTTGAGGGGGGTGTAAATGAAAAGTTGACACGTGGTAGAACCTGTGCAAGTATAATTGAGACCACAACGTTTGATGTATCTATCCAGAATACTCAGCCAGATATTAAGAAAGGCCTACAGTACAAAATGCATGTATCGTTCTTTATGGTTTCTGTTTTTTACAAGTAATCCACCCCCCAAAAGCTTAAGTTGTTGGATGAGGTTTATGAACATCATAGTAGAGACCCTTAGTGTAGTGTAGACCAATTACCCTTCAGATATTATTCTATCACGTGCATTATGTAGCGTAGACAAATCACAACATGGTGAGAATGACAAATCACCATTCAAATTTTATTAAATCACACACATCATGTAGCCGAAACGAAAGTGAGGCTCGTGGTTGATGTTTAAGAAGGATGGTCAAATATATCACCGTCTAGCTTGGACGCATTCTTATGTATAGTTAAGTCTTTGCTGCATGATTCTAGTTACCTCATCGATTTTTCAACTCGCTGATAACATGTTCTTGCAACTTTTGCTTTCCAAGCGTTCTTTATGAAAGTTTTGTTCTAAGAATTTCCAAAAGGTGCAGCATGGCGCTTCTATTTTCTACCTAATTCTTCTTGTTGTGCATGGTGTTCCCTGTACAACTTGATTGAATCTTATCCGGCTTACAGGCTTTACTGGGAGCGGGCATCTTGTTCTACGGATTCGGGGTGATAGCTGTTGTGTCTCTTCTCTTCATATTATTTATTGTACCAGAGACGAAGGGACTAACACTCGAGGAAATTGAGGCCAGATGCTTGTAAACTTCTGTTGCATATGTTCAAGTACTTGCTCTGATGGCAGGTCCGGCAGTCAGTAGGCGTATGAAATTAGATGCATACCACTATCTTATAGATTCTGCCATTCATAATGCTGTAAAATTCCTTAATTACGATGCCATAAAAAAGTAGTATACACAAGCGATCTCGTTGTCGCTACTTATCACTTAATCTAAAACATATATAATAGAAAGTAGTTATCAAGTAGAGCGGTTGATTTAAACAATGAAATGTTGTATTGCTCTTTCCTATTTGTTCTTATGTTTCTATAATTAAGACTATACTACTACATGGAATCGCTTACAGTATTAATGGGAAATTGTTGTATAATTCTTGAGATAAGAACTCATAAAGATTATATGAAGGAAAATGAAGTCGAGGAAAGGCAAATAAAATTTAGAAATAGGGAGCTAAGAAAGGGCATATGCAAAAATTGCAGTAGGGTTTGGATTTGGAACAGCTTGATTTGATTTAACTTTCGGCTGCTTCTCCTCCACACTGATTTTTCTCTGTGCCTGTTTCACATGTGCTTTGTTCTCCTATTATTCTTCATTGGACGGTTCGGATGGACTTTGCCGTTCTTTCCCAACTAAAATAGAAAAAGGTATTTTCAAATCGAGATATCGAATCTTAATATCAGAATAGCTTATATAGTCATGAAAAAATTCAAATGCATTGACTTTTTTTTGATTGATTTATCTTTCGGATCTGATTGGAAAAATGTAAAAGTAGGAAGACTTTGTTTGGCGGCGATTTTTTATGGTAGAAGTCAATAGGCTAGGTTCAATTTTACTAGAATTTAAGTTGGCTTAAAAAACTTGATAATTTAACTTAAATTACTCGTTTTGATCTTTGTTTTAGGTAAAATTTTCAATATGACACCATTTTGGTCTTAAGTTAAAAAAATAAAATTGAAACATTGTTTTAAAAAGTGGACCTAAAATGATGTTATGTTGGGTTGCTTGTTTAGACTTAGGCCTACATTGTGTGAACTGAGTTTGCACAAGTTTTGAGTTATATGTTTATAGTCAATTTGGGTTGACGATGGATCTAATTTGATTCAGTCCATTATCATGCCTAGGCACATTTATTAAGCTTTCTAAATTTTAGTTTTGTGGTATAACAATAATATTGTTAGTCTCTAGACCATACATGAGAGGGGGAAGAAGAGTGAATTATGCGTGTTTACTTTTTGTTTTATTTAAAAATTAATAAAGTATTTACCTATTCTAATGAATGGTTATATCAATTTTTTTTATAAATATTATAAAACACAATAACAATAAAAAGAAAGTAGGGAAAGAGAGATAAAATCGATTTATAAGAAACTTTATAACAAACACAATAATGATAGAAAGAGGATAGAAAAAAGGGGATAAAATTGAGTTATATTGGTTTAGTCAAATAATATCTGCCTTATGTTCCTAAGATCTACTTGACAATTTGTTAACTTTTTTCTCTAATAAGTGAAAAGGAATCCTTCATACAACATCTTCTTTGACATGAGTGAAGAAAAACCTTTACATTCATTTTGATTTGCCATTGGCGAAAAGTAATCTTTTATAAATCTCATTCAAAATCAAGATGAGCACCCGCAATGTATATCCCAGATAATCTAAACAAGCACAACCATATATATCTCAAAATCTCTAGTTCTTGATCACATCAATTAATTAAGGTTCAATATATGCTTAGCAATGCAAAAATTTCAATTGGTTTCTTTATCCTCTTAAGACTTTTAATAACTCTCTTGTATTTTAAAGATTATTTCTATAATTTAATTGTGGTATACTTATATTCAAACTAACTTAAATATTATTAGACACATTCTAATTATTACAAATGATAGTTCTTGGTAGCGTTGGCTAGTTGATCACCTACCTTCAACTAATCAAACAACCTTTTGCTAGCTTATTAAGTACCCAAACCTTTAGTTGAACATAATTCACATTTTTAGTAACTTTAAAAAACCACTACCAGTTGTAAACATTGGCTAGCTCATAGTCTAATTGGTTACAAGCCATCCATTGTGTAACTTTTAAACACTTTGTATGACTAACTTATCCAAATCATGTTTAGAGTTGGTCAGGTTGTTGAAGTCCCTAAAATAATTTGGATTCTCCAAACTTCTTGTATTAGTCGTGGAACCAAGTCGAATCCCTAGAAAACTAAACACTAGTTTCTTAATTTTAAATAATAAAATAAAAAGGGGAGGGGTTTGGATTAGTTAATTAATTAAAATTAATAAGGAATCAAAATAAATTAATTGAATATAAAAGTGAGAAAGTTAAGATTACTAAACTCCAATTTAAGGGAAATATCTCATCTAATTATAATATTGATCATTGGTTTAAAAAGAATATTTTTCACAATTCAAGTAGTTAGTCCGAAACATGTTATGATAGCCATAATAAGTCTCAAATTTTTGTAAATTAATTGGTTCAAACCTAGCATCCAAACCAAAACTTACCATCCATTTGACTACGTCTGATAGCATTCCGTGTCAAATAAATGATAGCAATAAGCTGAGTAAAAAAGACTAAACCCTAAATTAAATAATTGAGATAGCTGTTCAATTTTCTTATTTATCACAAGTTAAATATGCAATTTCATAAATAACCTATTTGCTACTTGTACCAATCCTTTGTAACAATGACGAATCATTGAATTCATAGATAGCAATAGAATAATCAATATTAAATTAAATTGTCAAATTAATCAATATTAATCATTCATCAAATATAAGAACTCAAAACAAGAAATACTTAAATTAAAATATGAATAAAAGGTTTATAACATAAAACCTCACAAGGTTACAACTTGAATATCGAATCCTCTTGAATAAAAATAATTGAGTTTAATCACACATCACTTTTACTTCAATATCAAAAATTGAAGAAAGACAAATAATTGAGAGAAAAGTGAAAAGAGAATTATTCATTCTATTATGAGAAACGTCCCTTTTATAAGGTTTTCCTAATCTAATCCTAATCTAATTCTACTTTGCAAAGATGTCTATCTAAAACAAATTCAAATTCAAATTCCTAAATGATAGGGATATAAAGAAGCTTCCTAATTAAACTCCAACTCTTTAAGTGATCAATCTTATCCACTGCAGCAATCTCTTCACTTTATCCAAAATTCTTGATTATCATTAATAATGTCCCAATTTAATGCAATCTACACTTTTCATCTCCTAAAACAAAACAAACATTAATTTTAATATTTAAGCACCAAAATAAATCCAAAACAAAGGAGATAATATCAATTAATATATCAAGATAACATTTTATAAAATTCCCCCACACTGGACTTTTGTTTCTCCTCAAGCATATATCAATTACCTTCATAACAACCTCTCATCTCCTTTCATGTTATCCAAAAATATCCAAAAGTTCATTTACGTTGAAGGTTTAAGATAAAATAATAATCGAGAGAATAAGCACTCATAGGACACATTGTTAAAACATAGCATCTCATCAATTCCATTAAAATCAAATGAAATAAGACTTGACACCCTCACAAAGATTTCACTTTATCCCTTTAAAGTGTGTAGGGTTCATTAGGCTCTCAAATCAAAGCCTAGCAAGTTATTTCCATAAGCTTGCTCAAGAATCATATCTCCACCACTTAACAAAAATGAACCTAATGCATAAATCAAAGGGACTTAATAAGGGTTGTAATGTGACTTAGGTAAGGTATGACAAAAAGAAACTTTTTAGGAAAATAAATTGAAGTACATCATACAAACTTATCCACAGAAGCTTCAACTTAATTCATTCCAAAATTCACTTGATTCAAATAGGATCCTTTTCAATCCTTTTTTTCTTTTTTTAAACAAAAATATCAAAGAGGAGTTTTTTTTTTCTTTTTTATAAATACTTCTCCCTCATTCTATTAAAAAATCAAAACAATGTAACTTGAATCATCTAATTTACTTTTCGTGAGAATAGTCACATTGTTATGCAAACAAGCTCGATATAATTTCTTTAATTTAGGGGTTAAAATCATTAAGGATATCAACAATAAAAAGGATAAATTTGGCTTATAACAAGGTTATTATGCAATAAAAGAATCGGTAAGGCTCAAATTGGATTTCTAGGGATAAAAAGGTAAGGTAGTTTTGTTTAGGTTAAAAATGGTTATCCTAAATGCCCTCATCATCTTTATACACAAATTCATGAAAAATGTGGTCTCAATATGTATTTAAAAGTAAGTTAGCATAATCAAGCTATGTTTGATAACACAATAAAAAGATATATATAAGCACACATGTGATGAATATTCCTAGGCTCAAAGCTCATGTAAGTGTCAAAAATGTATTAAGTCTTGCACACCTTCATCCAACAAAATCAATGAGATACTTGAAATAATTTAATGAAAACATTAATCATGCTTGTCTCTCTCATGCATTAGATCTTAAACCAAAAATGTGTCATAATTGAAGGATTATTTATAAATAACAATCAGAAAATTATGAGCCTATCATGAGGAATAATCAATATATGAATGATAGTATTCATGTGTTCAAGAACAAATCACAAAGTTCATCATAATATAAACACTCCCTTCCTCATACCTAAATCATACATCGTCCCTAATATATGCATAAGATACTCACATCTTAACAAAAATAATAAGAAAAAAAACCACAAAATAGAGGAATTCTTTGAGATGTGAGTATTGAAAAGGATCCGTATTATGGTGTGGAGGACATGGAGGTACAGCCCCTACGAATTGAAGTAGAGCATCCAAATTCTTCTCAATTTTTGAAATTTTTGTTCCAATCTCTCCAACTAGGAATAATAGTCCTGTCAGATTGGTGGAGCCTAAAGATACAAACTTGGTGGAATGTCATTACGCTCTTCTTGTGTTGATGATGATGATCCTCTCTCGATACGATCACATGAAATATAATGTAATGTTCTCTTTTGTTTCTCAATTACTCCCATCCTGCTTTAAAAAATCCTATCCAAAAATTCCATCTTATAGGCTATATGCATATCGGTGTCAGTCAAATCAAGCAAATTCAAACTAAAAGCCAAATGAGCGATAAGAGAACCAAGACATAAATTTTTATTAGAAGATAGAAAAATGTTAAATTGTATTGTTAACCAAGCACCTAAATTGACTCACACTTTGTTCCCATACACCAAATAAAGAACAATTCAACCTTAGAACAAGTACAAATGCCTTTTGGCTTGAATAACTAAAGGCTAAGAAATGTTGTATATAAACCCAATCCATTTTATTAAGATAACTACCCTTAGATTGACGTGGATGATAAGAAAATGGGTCAGAAGATATTGATTTCCATTCTTGAAAAGAGTTAAACTCACTATAGTCCACGACAAATTTTTTATGCTGAGTTGAATTAGCACAATCTTCATCTATTAATCTTAAGGCTAAATTAAACTCAGTTACACTCCGCTTGAATTTGACTCCCATAACCTGTATTGTATTACATTAGGACTACTTAAAGTAAAATTGTTTGGCTTTTCAAATTTAAAGGTAGTATAAAACTCCCTAGTTAATTTAAGAAAGATAGGACAATGAATCAATGCAAAGTGCTTCCAACTCATATCAATCAACATACCATCAAATTTGTCTTTAATTTCCAAATCTTCTAAGAAAGGTAGTGTACATACTTACCTGTAGTAATATGTTGAGATTTAATAACAACGTGCCTTTGTTTTCACTCTTTTGTGTTGAAAGTGAGACGTCCTCCTAAGTCCGACTTAGCTGGCATCAAAACATAAATGTTTTTTGTGATCCGTGCATGCTTCCTTTTAGAACTAGTTTCAGAACTTACAGCAGAGTGATGGTGTGAAGTAGTATTCATTGACATCTTTCCATTTGTTGCAGTCTTGTTGTTAACTTTAAAGCGTCCTATAATCCTAACTAATATCAACTGTAGACTACTCTTAAAAATTTCATAAAGCAACTTAACAATAATTAAACTAAAAGGAAAATCAACAGATAGTAATTAATAAGAATGAAATAAAAATAAATAAGTAATAAAATAAAATAAAATGAAATGTAAAAGAAGATTAGAAATTGTGGGCGTAGAAGGGTCGTTGGGGGATGGCTGTGTGTTTGGCTACTGCGTCTGTTTATGATGGCTTGGTGTGTGTGGTTTGTGGAAACAAAACGTACGTATGATGTGGGCGTGAGATGGCTGCTGGTGAAGTATGCTTTTTTTTTGTTTTTGTTTCAACAATTCCTGCCAAAACAAAAAGCAAAGATTATGTTTTTTAAACAATAAATAAAATAAAATAAAATAGTTAAAATAAATTAAATAATTAAATGATAAAAATATTTAAGAAATTTTTTTGTAAATTTTTACATAATAATTTATAAGAGGACTTTAGGATTCCATTTTAGAAAACCAAATTACATAAGGGGAGATCTCGCCTTATGAGATTTAGTATCATGGAATTTTAAGATATTCATTCCAGATAACTAAATTACATAAGACGTGATCACGCTTTATGAAATTTAGTAATATGGAATTTTAAGACCCCTTTTTCCCTTAAGTTAATAAACTTTAATTTTCAAAAACAAGCAAGTGCAAACTATATATAAGTAAAACAAAATCAATAAAAACTATCATATTCTAGGTTGCCTCCTGAAAGTGCAATTGTTTAATATCGTTATGCCTGACGTGGCTTTTTCGTCTCCAACTTCTACGTAATTGCAGTTTTTTACTCTTTCAATAGTGCTACTAGCCCTTTGCTTTACAGTCAACCTTTTTGAAATGATTGTAGGTAATGACTTTCTATCAACTAAATAGACATACTTTTGGCGATAATGTAACACCTTTAAATTCTATCTTCGGAGCTTGTAAAACAGAAGGTAATATTTTCTTGTGAGTTATAGTAAGTTCATTAATTATACTTTCCGAATCTATTAGCATTGCTAACAATGATTCTAAAACTTCACAAATTTCATCAACTTGCTCGTTTTCTTCCAATTTAACTCTAAACTCCAAACTCCAACTCATCTTCAACACTTTCTTCTTTAAACACATCCTTCACAAATGGATCCACAATATTCATATGATAAATGGATTGAAAATCATTCGAGTGCTTCATTACTTCAAAAATATTGAATTTCACTATCTCTTGATCAAATTCAACAAAAAGAGTACCATTATCCATATTGATTTTTGTCTTGGCCGTCTTTATAAACGACCTACCTAATAAAATCAAAGATGAATGTTCAATACCATCTCCATCCATTTTCAAGATGTAAAATCCACTGGAAATACCAAACCATTAACTTAGACTAAAACATCCTCAATGACTCCAATATGATGCACATATGAATGATCAACTAGTTCAATAATCACATTAGTTTCTTGCAAAGAATTCAGATTTAACGCTCGATAAATTAAGTATGCATGACATTAATAGATGCACCTAAGTCTGGCATGGCATGCTCAATTTTCTTATTGCCAATAACACATGAAAGTGTAAACATACCTAGATCTTTGCATTTTTTTTGATAATTTTCTATTTATCACAGTCGATACATTCCTACCCAAAATTATGCTCTTATTATCCTTCAAATTCCTTTTGTTTGTGCATAACTCTTTCAAGAATTTTGCATATTTCAAAATTTGTTTGATGGCTTTTAGTAATAGTATATTGATTTCCACCTTTTAAAAGTTTTTTAGGATCTCTCTTTCATGTTCATCATCTTTTGGTTTAGCGAACCTACTAGGAAAAATAGATACATGTGCATTAATAGATATCGATGAAGATGAATCATTTTTTAAAAACCTTTATTGATTCTTAAGTTGAAATTTCTTCCTTCTTTTCCCCATCAACGTGCTTTTCTACCTTCATTGTTTAAGAAGTTCTAGATTGAATTTCCTTACCACCCCTCAAAGGTATTGTGCTCTCACATTCTCCTTAGGATTCACCACCGTTTGGGAGGATAACTTTCCTAATCCTTACGTTTCCAATTTACTTACAGTGGTGACTAATTTAGTGATTTGGTTTCCTAAGTCTTTAAAGCTTGCCCTTGTTTCCTGTTAAAATTGTTAAGTATTAGTAGTAAGTGACTTAATAATTTCATTTATAAACATACCTGAATTTGAAGATTGAGGTTGAGCATATGTAGGGGCTTGATGTTGTTTAAAATTTTTAGGTTGATATCATCGTTTCCCTCCTTAATTTCCATAGCTCAAGTTTAGATGGTCCCTCCATCCTCGATTATAATGATTGGAATAAGGATCATATTTTCATTGAAGTTGTCCAGGAAATCCCCCTATCACATTAGCTTCTTGAAGAGAGTCTTATTGCAATGTAGGGCATGTATTAGTAGGGTGTCTAGAGAATGAGCATATTACACCAACTTTTGTATTGTAATTATCCTACAACCATTTGATGAACTAGAGTAGTTAAATCTAAAATTTTATCCTTAAGGTGTGTGTTACTTACCTCATTTATATGCTTACATCTCCATCCATCTTTGTCCTAAACTGTTGAGAATTTTTAGCCATAATTGATATCAATTGTCTAGCTACCTTAGGTATTTTTTTTTACCAAAACTCCTCCCCTAGCTACATCGACCATACTCTAATCCATTGGCAATAGTCCTTTATAAAAGTGCTGAATCAAAAGTGGTGACAAATTTGATGGTGTGGGTAGTTGGCATAGAATTCCTTAAACCTTTCCCAATATTCATATAATGTTTCTTTAGTAATTTGTCTTATCCCACATATCTCCTTTCTAATATTTATGTGGGAAAGAACTTCTCAAGAAACATTCTTTTCATTTCATTCCATATTGTCACTGAGCTAGGGGGAAGATAATATAGTCAATCCTTTACCTTATCTTTCAATGAGAACAAAATGGCCCTAAGATTTATTTGTTATTATATCACCCTTTGTGTCTTCATTCTAGAGCAGACAAAATGAATTTACTTCAGGTGCTTATATGGATCTTCAATTGCAAGACCACGAAAAATAGGGATTAAGTGAATCAAACCAGATTTCAATTCAAAATCTACCTCAACATCTAGAAATTGTATGTATGAGTTATTGATTGAAATTTGGTGTTGCTACCTCCATCAACATTCTTGGGTTAAGATTTTCCATCTTTTCTTCCACCTCTTGAAAATTAGAGTCTTCACTGATTGTTAGATCTACTTCTGCTTTCATGTTTGAAGTTGAATGACCATTTCTTTGCTTATTCTCTTTTCTCAAATGATGTAGTGTCTTCTCAATTTTTGGATTATATTGTAATTTACCTATCTAAAAAGCACGAGTCATACAAGAAAAGAGGTTAGTAGTTATTGCAAAATAAGACAATGAAAATAAGCTACTAAAATAGTTCCCTGATAATGATGCCAAATTTTGATCAAGCTGTTGAAGCCCCCAAAACAATTTCGATTCTTCAAACTTCTTGTAGTAATCGTGGAACCAGTTCGAACCCTAAAGAACTAAACACTAGTTTTTAAATTTCAAGTAATAAAATAAAATGGGGAGAGGGATTTGAATTAATTAATTAATTAAAATTAACAAGGAATCGAAATAAAGTAACTGACTATAAAAATGAGAAAGTTAATATTACTAAACTTTGATTTGAAGGGAAAGATCTCATCTAATTGTGATATTAATCATTGGTTTAAAAAGAATATTTTCATAATTCAAGCAGTTAGTTCAAAACATATTAGGATGGCCATAATAAGTCTCAAAATTTCCTAAATTAATTGGTTCAAACCTAGTAGCCAAACCAAAACTTACCATCCATTAACTGGCTGTTATAACATTCCATATGAAATAAATTATAGCAATAAGCTTAGTGAAAAAGACTAAACCCTAAATTAAATAATCAAGATAGCCGCAAATATTTAATTTAGTTTTCTTATTTATCATAAATGAAATATGCAATTTCATAAATAACCTATTTACTACTTGTGCCAATCCTTCATGAAAATTACTGATCATTGAATTCATAGATAGTGATAGAATAATCAAACATTAAATTAAATTGTCAAATTAATCAATATTAATCATTAATCAAATATAAGAACTCAGAACAAGAAATACTTGAATTAAAACATGAATAAAAGGTTTAGAATATAAAACCTCACAAGGTTACAATTAGAATATCAAATCCCCTTGAATTAAAATAATTAAACCACATATAACTTTTGCTCCAATAACAATAATTGAAGAAAGACAAAGAACTGAGAGAAAAGTAAGAAGATAATTATTCATTATGTTGTGAGTAACATCTCTTTTATAAGGTTTTCCCTAATCTAATCCTAATCTAATTCTACCTTGCAAAGTTCTCTATCTGAAACAAATTTAAATTTAA
Source organism: Erythroxylum pedicellare (assembly GCA_027563575.1). Taxonomy (NCBI): domain Eukaryota; kingdom Viridiplantae; phylum Streptophyta; class Magnoliopsida; order Malpighiales; family Erythroxylaceae; genus Erythroxylum; species Erythroxylum pedicellare. The sequence continues at coordinate 18,456,413 of JAOQMP010000006.1, forward strand.
ATTCAAATTCCTACATGATAGGGATAGAAAGAATTCCCCAGTTAAACTCCAACTCCTTAAATGATTAGTCTTATCCACTGTAGCAATCTCTTCATTTCATCCAAAATTTGTGATTATCATCAATAATGTCCCAATTTGATGCAATATCCACTTTTCATCTTTTAAAACAAAACAAACATTAATTTTAATATTTAAAAACCAAAATAAATCCAAAACAAAGGAGATATTATTAGTTAATGTATCAAGCTAACATCTTATCAAGAGTAGCCAAACTCCTTTAGAAACCAATTTGAAAACTTTAACTTCAAAGTATTTTCAAAGATAACAACACACTTCTTTGATAAAATTTAACTCAAAGCTATTTCAAAAGTTTCTCAAAAAACATTTTGATGATAAATGGGTTAAAGCCTTCCTAATTTTCTTCTTGATTGTGACAAAGTATAGGCAATATGCACTAAGTAGAAATGATCATAAAATGATGGAGTCTATAATTTTTTGAATGAATAAGATAAGGTTTCAAAAGATTACAATATTTGTTACATCTTAAGGTTCTTCATTCCTTCTTGTTAATGGTTCTTTGCTTACAATTTTTTTAAAACTCTCTTGAATTGTCCATATGCTTCATTTCACTTATTTTATTTATTATTTTACTACTCAATCTATTCAATTTATTCCTTTATTCAGTTAGCCTTTCCATTGAACTTGCTCTTTCATATATGTCTTTGATTTCTTATAGTAAAGCTATTAATATCACTAAAAGTAAATTAATTAATATAAATATATTTTCATCATAAAAAAGGGTTAGGACCTCACTTGGTCTAACGATCTCCTCTTTTTAATAATGACAAAGTATTTGGTGATATTGTAGAAAAAAACAATATTGAATAAACTTACTTTATTTCAAAGAATTACATAATATATGTTTTCCCGTAATTTATTAATCATTTAATATAAATGATCATGTTTCAATAACCATCCTTTCTCTCTTATGTTAAACATTAAAAGGGTATAGTTTATATGAAAATAAGTGTATCAAAAAGGTTAAGTAAATAAATAATGTTCTTCCTTCCTTTTTAAAATATTTGTTGTATAAGCAAAATTTTCATCAGGACATGCATAAAAATGAAATCAAAGAGAAATTCTGAGTGTTCTCATGTAACAATTTATGTTCAAATTGTATTTCTCCTTAAGTTTATGCAACATGCTTTAACCTCTTAAAGATGTATTTCAAAGTTAATATGGCTAAATTTCATCAATATGAAAACAAGTGGTTATTTCCTTTTATTTACCACTAATGGTTACCTTATTTTCTTCTTCACTTGATTCAATAATTGATCTTTTGATACCTATTTCCTAAACTTGGATCATGTGAGGAATCTTAGTGATTTACTCTTTGAATTCATTTATTGGAGAAACCATGGTTGCTTAACATTTGATATTGATATAAGTGATACCATATCTTTCTAGGTTCACTTAACAAACATTTTTACAAAGAGCAATTTCTTTTTATATGTTTATAATCACCACAAAAATGACATATCATATGATATGATGGTAAAAATTGGATTCATATGAGCAAAACCTATAAGACTTAACACATATGTATTTCTAGTTCTTACGAATGATATAAGTGATATAATGCACTCTTTTGGATATATAAGGCATTAAAAGGACTTCTTCTTCTTTTTCCTTTTGGAAAATGAAACTGTATTAATAATCAACTCTAAAGGAAGTATTAAAAATGAAGCATAAGTTCAAAGAACAACCACTTCAAATCCATCTAGCTCTAAATGGCCCAAAGATAAAAAGCAAACATTCTTGACCAATACTTAACCTTTAGTGATCAAGTACGTAAAACAAAAGTCAAATTCAAAAACCAAGCTTTGGGAGTTTGAATTCAAGGGATTTGTTGCTTCATGACTGATTATAAATCATCACTTAGCCATTACGAACAAAAAACATTCATTTTTTCAGTATAAGCTCTAAGGTTGAGCTAGTTTGTTGCATATATTGACTCTTTTGTCATGTATCATCATTATCTCTCTTATTTATGCCAATTTGTTCTTTCCAAATACATTATCTTCTAGTTTGATACCTTTGAAGATCCTTTGGTTTATTTTTTTTTTAACTTTTAGGCACATAAGAATTGGGAAATAAAATATCTTTTTGATTGAAACATGGCTTATGATGAATGAGAGTATATGTCATGACTTTTGATAAAATTTGATACTTATAAAGATAATGGAATTGAAGAGAATGTTTTTTTGAAAATTAAATAAAAATATATTCCAAAAGAGTGGATGGATTTAAGGTAGCCAAACCATTAGCTATAAATGATATTTATAGCCTAAAAGTAAGCATTTATAAAACATAAAGAGATTACAATTACATAAGTATCAAGCAATTTTTAGTATTAAAGTAGATTGTTTTAGTAGAAATAGTTAAGGAATTTCACAATTTCTTTTTAATCTTTCACTCAACTTTATTTGGCCTTGATTTGCAAGAATAAATTCCTTGATCTAGTGGAAAAGCTTAAGAGATTGTTGCAAGCTCTTTTAGTATGGTCTCACATGAAATTTGTGGCTATTCTTAGTTTGAATGTCATGCCCTCTAACTTAAGTGCACTTACTATTAGTAAATAATATAATAGTAAGTAGGTATTGTATCCTTCGAGGAAGTGATATAGATATAGAAAACCTAAAACTACTAACTAGTTTAAACTAAATTAATAACATAATTTAATCAGATATCAACATTTAGAAAAGTACTTCCCCTAATATTACTTTAGTTTCATGGTCTAATTAACCTAGAATGGATATATAAGATTGGATTAGTAGGATCTGCTACATACTGAAACTTCATTTTCTTTAGTTACAATCATCTAGTATCTAGTTTGTTAACCTATATCTATACCAAGCTAACACCACTTTGAACATATTAGTATATGTGAAATCCCAGAAAAGGTTTCACCCTAACACTAGAAAGATCACATAAGTCTCTATTAATTACATAGTTTAATCCTTATTACCTATATTATGGTCCACTCACAAGCAGGATCTCTTGAGATGCCTATAAGTGAATTTATATCAAACTTACTTGCTAGTATGTCTAGATCATATATTAAGATCAACAAAAGAAAATTCATAAAATATATCTCATTTTATAAATTAAAATGAATCAGTCCATACATAAATAAAAACTAGGATTTTCCCTATCTAAACATAAAAAGCACTTAGCTAAGAATTATAGTTTACAAAATGAACAAAATAGACAAAAACAATGAAATAATGGTAGAAATAGATCTATATGAAAATCCTAATTTTACTGATAGCTTGACCTATTAAGATGGCTTTTATATCTTGATTCTTTGATAAAAATGGCCTTAGAATTGTCCACTTAAGGGTTTTGAAACCATTTGATAGTAACCCTAATCTTTGGATAGAAAAATATATGAAAAGGATGTATCATGTCCAAAAGTCTCATAAAAATTAGGCTTTTTTCTTTTCTAATATATGTTTTAATTCCTTTAGTCAAAATCTAGGTCATGGATTCTCCTATTAAGGAGCCTTTACTTTAAAAAATTTGGATTTTGAGGAGAAAATTTTGTTAAATCTTACTGACATGGATAATAAAAATCTATTTATTGGAGATGGACCTTTAAAATGCCCTAAGTGTTTGCTAACCAAGCTCGATAGGAAAATTAATTATAAAATTGATAAAGCCCTTCGTATTCATCTATCGAGCATGTGTAACTTACATCTCACTCCAGGTCTATTAAAGGATATATTCACTTGATTTCCTCTAATCCTAAATCCAATTTTAGTATCCTTATCCTATCTAAAATGCCTAAGCACTTCAAAAGTTGTTAAGATTTCTAAAGTGATCTTTCTAAAGGTAGTTTTTGCTATATCAAAGAACAATTTCCACTAGTTATTACCTACATAACTCCTCACCTCATCTCCTAAACATATATTGTATAATCTATTCCAATCTATACTTGGATTTTCTTTGAAATGTTTAAGTTTAAGGAGCAAATACCTTAATACATAAAAAGTAAAATAAATATAAAAATATAAACCTATTATCTAAAATCAAACTAAATCATTCTAAAATAAATATTCAAATTATTGGTCTAAATTAGCGAAACTCCAAATCAAATTCAAAAGTTCTTAAAATATTTGGTTGAGTTATCTCTCAACAAATGCTTCTTTAAAATTCTTTTAGCTAAAATCTTGTCTTAAATTTGATTAATTTTTGGAGAAATGTGGTTGCTGCCTTTAGCATGATGATCATAAAAAGTGTCACTTAAAAGTTCTTCATCTTTCATCTTGACTTTCTTCCATACTTTTTCCTTTATTCTTAATTGCCTTGGCACCTTAACTTCTTTTATGATGACTTCTAATAAAATATTAGAATAATTAGCTTGCCTTAATTCATTTTTAAGCATAAACATGGTTTCATCATTTGAAAATAAAAGTTCTTCATCTCCTACCCTAAGTATTAGTTTATCTTTCCTAACATCAATTATCACACTTGTTATAACAACGAATGACTCATCTAAGATTATTAATTTTCCCATCCTTTTCTATGTCTATAGTATAAATATTTAGTAGGAATTTGAACATATCAATTTTTATTATGAAATTTTATTTAATACCATAGGATGAATGAATAAGGGTTTAGTAGATGCATATTTGACTATATTTATACATCCATATTTGTTGCATTTTGTTTGATATTTTGTAGTTTTTTTGGTATATTTGGTACTTAATTTGCTCCAAGTGCATTTAAAGGTTACAATTGCCTTTATGGACAAAAAAAAGAGAAGAATTTAGGTGAAATCATGGCATAAAACAAAAATTTGAAGTAATTAGGAGATATATGGTTGTGTATAAGGTCGTGTAAGTCTCTTAAAACATGTAAAGTCATGATTTTAAGTGCTTGTGGAGATACATGGTTTGATACACGGTCCTAGAAACTTTAAAATTTGCTATAAAAACACGTGAGTAGAGGCAAATAAGAGGAGCAGACATTCAAAGGCGATTCTAGACATGAAGATCATTTAAAAGGGACAATATTAATCCAAAGAAGTAAAAAACATGAAAAAATCATCAAAAGATCCAATAGATTACAACATCAAACCTCAAACTTGCAAAAACATTCAATATAAAAGAAAGGGAGATTTAGAATTATGAACTCTTTGATTTCTATTTGTTTTTCTTTCTATTTATGTTTGATTTCGTGTTTTATTATGAGCAATTAAACATCTTTAGTGTTTAGGTATGATGAACCCTAGTTGGTATAATAATATGTTTTGATGCTTTTATTTAATCCAATTATTTTGATTGATTTATTGTGATTTAATTTTGTGTTTAATATATGTTCTAATAGATCTAGAATATTAATGCATAATCTAATTTCATAACATAGAGATTGAGAAATCTATTGTATGGATAGATTCACTATAATTAAAAGGAGTTGATTGCAAATCTAGAGATAGATCAGCATAAATCCTCTAGATTAAGGTCAAACCTAATAACGAAATTCACAGATTAGTAAAGTAATCCTAGAATCTTTAACATGAGTAATTTGGTTAACAACCGTTGGATTAGTTATTAGTAGTCTCAAGTGAGTTATTAACATATGATAGGAATTTTCAAGGTCTAATAGTCAATAAAACAATTGCAAAATAAACGTTAATTAGTTTATGGTTTTAGGTGGATTCATTACC
>JAOQMP010000006.1:18474300-18488276 GCA_027563575.1 Erythroxylum pedicellare
CAATAGTATGATCTCATCATAATTTCCTTCATGCTATGTCATATATCATGGACTTCATTAATTTGCTTATAAATCATAATGAAATATGCCTTTCTTTATTATTGAAAATAAAGTCTGTACATAACTTTGTACAAAACGCGTTAAAGGCAATTGCCTTTAGGGCACTACTCTAACATTGACATCTATAGGGAGATATAAAAGTAAAGAAATATGATCAATAGTGAGAGATTTAGATAGTGATCACAATTTTTGTTGTTATAGATCACTTGCTATAGGAGATCAAGTTGGAGAGTCAACTAACATGGAGTCTATAGGAGCCAATATAGAGTCTCCTATATCTGAGTTTGCTCAAATGCCTACGAGAATTTCGGAAAGTTGAGAAAGAAGATACGATAAATTGAGAAAGTAAGGGGCTATGGACTTCTATGGAAGTACAAACCTTGCCACATGTCACCACGCATGTAAATCATTTGTCAATATTTAATCATTCCACGTGCCAAACTAATATTGGTCCAATTTTAACATTTTTTCTTATACTAAAATACTACAAATATTTAGAAATTTCCTAAAATTCCTAACATTTTACCAAAAATTCCAAATCACAATTAATGCACTCCAATTAAAATTTTAAGACAATAAAATCCACATTCCCATTAAAAATCAAATTTTATCCCGAAAAATGTCAATGAATGCATGTACGATCATTTTAATGCGTAAAAATGTGCATGCCATATTTAGTTTAAGAATGATATGCATTTTTCTAATTTCTCAGTAATTTCTTACAATATAATATTCTAGTCTTAGCATGGGTAATGGGATGTTATAAGTTACAGATTGTATTTTGTAGTTTTTTTGACATATAAAACTTTTATATAAAGAATTGTAAACTTTCTTATGTTTGGTAATGTAAATATTTGTTTCAATGACTACAATGTCAACTTTTGTCAATGAGTGAAATGAAGTGTTAAGGTTTGAAGTATTTTATATTCTTTATGATGCCATTTAAGAGATTATGCTAACTCTAACATACCATTGTTATAGGATATGTACTTAAATGTCCTTTGGATGTTTAGGTATATACTTTATAGTAGTGGGGTGTTACAATTTTGGTATTAGAGCATGGATTGGCATCCATAGAGATATATAAGAGTATTAAGACATGATAAATAGTGAGAGACTCAGTTAGTGATCACAACTACTTTTATTATAGGTCATCTACCATAGGAGATTAAGTTGGAAAGTTATCTGACATGGAGTATGTAGGAGCCAATAGAGAGTCTCATATACCTGAGTTTGCACAAATACCTTCGAGAATTCTAGAGAGGAGGGAAAGGAGATATGATAAGCTTCGAAAGTAGAGGCTGTAGACTTTTACGAAAGTACAGACCTTATTGAGGCATAAAGTTGGCTAGAGAGATTTGAAAGAGTGTTTGATCAGATGGATTATGAGTCAGACCAAATACCAATTGTGGAAGACTATACCAGACAATGCGACTAGACCTTGTAGTTTGATTTGGGAAGATTTTCTAAAGGTGTTTAAAGAGAATTACATGTCAAAGACTTATCTGGACTAATAGATGAAATAATTTCTAGATATAAAGTAAGGAAGTCTCTTAGTAGTAGAGTATGAGATAAAATTTAATGAATTAATGTTGTATACAACTGCATTAATCCCAACTAAGGAGGACAAGTGTAGGAGTTTAAAGATGGGTTAAATATGGACATCATAACGAGGCTAGCCATTTCTAATTTGAGTAGTTCTATGGAGCTTCAAGTAGTCTCAATCAGAATTGAATAGTTCTTGAAGGATGGTCAGGGAGAGTATAGACAGGAGTCTAGAGTGAATCTTAGGCTGATTCAGGTAAAAGCTTCAGTAAATGTTAGAAAAAATGATCTTTATTTTAGGCTAGATTGAGAAAATTTGCGTTTCGTCTAAGAGGTGGATTTGTTCAGATTGGTTGAGGTAAAGGACAAGTGCCCTTTAGGCAGTCACAACAGATGCCTAATTGGGAGCACTATGGTAAGAAGCATGGTGATGAGTGTTAGAGGTTATTGGGAGCTTGTTTTCGATGTGGCACTGTTGAGCATCAAATCAAAGATTGCCTTGAGACTTTGGGACCACAATCTAGAATGAGAAAAGGAACAATCAGTGAGATGGCGGTCCAGTAGAGTAGAGATATTAGATCAGAACAGAGAGGCAAAGGTAGAGGTAGGACACAATCAGCAGAGCCTAGTGGTAGGACTGAGGTGTAGAGTAACCAGCTGCAGTCTCAGGCCAAGGTCTATGCCATCACCAGACATGAGGCACAAAACTCTCTAGATGTGGTAGTAGGTGTGTTGAAAGATTTTAATTTTTAAGCAATCATATTGGTAGATCCAGGATCTACAAATTCATTCATCACATCACTTCTAGCATCTAGATTGCATTATGAGAGAGAGATACTATATTGTATTCATAAGGAGTGTATTACATGAATTAATCGGGTGGAGTTAGAAGCTTACTTGATAACACTATAGTTGAAGGAGATAGACGTTATTATAGGCATTGATTGGCTCACTACTCATAGGGTCATGATGAACTGCTATACTCAGGAGGTGATCATTGAATGCCTTAGTCAACCGAGAGTAGTGTTTTGAGGTATTAGTCAAGCGGTGCCAGCTAAGTTGATTTCCTCGATGAATTCCTTAAAATTGATTTGAAGTGGATGCAAGGCTTATTTAGCCTATATGATTGACACCCATACTGGCCAGACAGTTTAGGATATTTTGGTTGTTAGGAAATTTTCGGACGTATTTCCCAGTGAGTTACTAGGGTTACCATAGAAAGAGAAACGAGGTTTATGATTGACCTTGTTCCAGGTATCGCTCCAATATCGATTCCTCCATATTGGATAGTACCTGTGGAACTGAAGGAGCTTAAGGCCCAGTTGCAAGAGTTGTAGGATAAGGGTTTCGTTAAACCTAGTGTATCACCTTGTGGAGCTCCAGTGTTGTTTGTGAAGAATAGGGATGGGACATTGAGGCTATGTATTGATACAGGCAGTTGAATTGGGTGACAACGAAGAATAATTATCCTTTAATAAGGATAGATGACTTGCTTGATCAATTATAAGGAGCTCAGGTGTTTACAAAGTTAGACTTAAGATCGGGGGACTATCAATTGAAGATAGCAAAGTCTGATATACCAAAGAGTGCATTTAGAACAAGACAAGGGCACTTTACGTTTTTGGTGATGCCATTTAGGTTGACTAATTCCCCAGCAGTTTTTATGGCCTTGATGAATAAAGTATTTCAACTTTATTTAGATCAATTTGTGATTATGTTTATTGATGAAATTTTAGTGTATTTGAATTGCAGCGAAGATCATTCTGAACATCTGAGATTAGTTCTACAGATAATGAGGGAGAAACAATTATATGCCAAGTTCAGTAAGTGTGAATTTTGGCTTTATCAAGTAATATTCTTAGATCATATAGTGTTTAGACAAGGTATACAGGTAGACCTGAAAAAAATAAAAGTAGTGTTGAATTAGGAACCTTAAAAAAAATATGACTGAGATTCGCAGTTTCCTTAGATTAGCTGGTTGTTATAGTAGGTTTTTCAAGGGGTTTTCACTTATCTCAGCCCCTTTGACAAAACTTCTGAGGAAGAATGTGCCTTTTAGATGGAATGGTGATTATTAGAGGAGTTTTGAGTAGCTGAAGCATTAGCTAACTACATCACCAGTATTAGCTATTCCATCTGGATCTAGATGACATGTTGTATATAGTGATGCTTTACACTAAGGTTTAGGATGTGTACTGATGTAGTTTGGTAGGGTAATAACATATGCAGCGGGACAATTAAGGTCTCATGAGTCTAATTACCTGAAATATGATTTAGAACTTGCTACTATAGTATTTAATTTAAAGATTTGAAGGCACTACTTGTATGGTAAAACTTTTTAGGTATTTATTGACCATAAAAGTTTAAAATATTTATTGAGTTATAAGGAGATGAATATGACATAGAGAAGATAGATAGAATTGTTGAAAGATTATGATTGGACAATTGAGTATCATCTTGGCAAAGATAATGTGGTAGCTAATGCATTAAGCAGGAAGTCTAATAACAGTATGGATCAAGTATGATTATCAAGCTTATCGAGCCTAGTTCATTTGAGAGCACTAAATATTGAATTGAATTTGGGGCAGAATGAAGCATTGGTAGCAACATTGAAGTTGAGACCTATATTATATGAAAGAATCAGAAGGCACAGAATAGAGATCCAAAATTGGTGAAGTTAATTGAGAAGTTGAAAGTGAATCTAGATTCTGAATATGAATTGAGATTTGATACATTATGGTTAAATTAAAGAATATGTATGCCTAATGTTGATGATTTGAGGAAGGAAATTCTGGGGGAAGCACATGTAACAGCCTATGCTATGCATTCTGGTATGATCAAGATGTATAACACACTGAAACAACATTTTTGGTGGTTAAGAATGAAAAAGAAAGTGGCTGAATATGTGGCAAAGTGTTTGACTTGTCAACAGATAAAAGCTGAGCATCAGGCTCTAGTTGGTATGTTACAGTCTTTGCCTATTCCGGAGTAAAAATGGGAGAGAATCACAATGGATTTTATTATGGGCATTTTGAGGAATCATAGGAAACATGATGCCATTTGGGTCATTATTGATAGATTGACCAAGTCGACTCACTTCTTAATAGTGAGAGAGAATAACTCACTAGATCAATTAACTTGGAGATATGTGAATGAGGTAGTGAGGTTACATGGAGTGCCAGTGTCGATTGTATCAGACAGGGATCCTCGATTTACCTCGAGATTTTAGGGTAGTCTACAGACAACATTGGGTACAAAGTTGAACTTCAGTACTACATTTCATCCATAGATAGATGGATATAGTGAGAGAACAATTAAAACTATAGAGGATATGCTAAGGGCTCGTGTTGTAAAGCCCTAAAATATACCCTAGTTGAAATAATACATGTTTATGGAAGTACATATGTGATATGAGTTAGAGTTGTGCTATGATTAGAATATAAAAGACATATGACTTGAATTTTTGATCAAGTTGACTATATTTAGTAAATTGGAATTAATTGATACCATTAGAGAATTGAGGTATTTAAATTCATATTTGGACTAGGAAAATTATTAAGTGACAAGTTAAGTTGGTACATGAAAATTAGAATGACTAAGCCTAGGAATTAGTGACATTTGGTATATCTAATACATTGACATTTGACATCATTCAATGTGTGACATTTGGCAGAATAATATGAGGACAAGTGGCCTAATTAAAGTGTTACAAATGGCAGCTTAAATGGTGGAAAGTGGCCTTCATGCCTTGGTGTTAAGTAACATCTTAAGCTAGTGACACCTAGATAGTGATGAAGCATTTTTCTACTGGAGTAATTCTAGCTTTCTTCATTCTTATTTTGCTCTCCACTGAAACCTCCCTTCTTCTCTCAATTTCTAGACTTCTGCTAGAGTTTGGATTATTAACACTAGTAATCTTTGAAAGTTACTCCACTAAGAAGTAAGTATTATGATTCTACGTATTATTACCTTGTTAATGCTGAAAGTTGCAAATTAAACTTAGGTATGTGTTGGTTGTTTGGATGCTTGGTTTAGCTGGATTTTTAGAGTTGAATTTGAAGTTTAGTAAGGTAAGGGTATTCTAAACTTTGTATCATGTTAGATCATGTGTTTTTTGATGTTTGAAGTGGAGAAAATGCGTACTAAATGAAGAAAGAATTGATGTTAGAAACTTGATACATGCTGGATACTTGTTAGAAGGAGTGGTTCCACTGAAAAGGTATCGTTATTTTAGCCATATCTTAACCAGTAGGTGTCCAAATGAGATTATTTTAAATTCATATTAAACTATATACATACATATGAAATTTTCATGAAGGAATAAAATTTGATTTTTGTCATTAAGGGTTTTGAACTTTGGCCTGAAGTTAAGTTTTGGTTTCTGTCTACAGTTAAGAACAATCTATAATATTTTCAGTATAACTCTCAGAATAATGTACCAAATTACATTATCTTGATTTATTTTGAAATGTAATACATATAGTAACATTTGTTTAGAAGATACATATTGTTTAAAAACGTCACTTTCTAGGTTATAATGGCCAAACAAAACTGATCCAAAAAGTTGCCCTTTGAAAACAACTGTTTGGAGGTTTCAGGTCATTTATTCTACAATTGCGCGAATTGATTAGGAAGGTGAAAAAGGGATTTTCTGCAATTTATGAACTATATAAGGTTAAGTTAAATTTATTTGGTATAATAGGACTTAAATGGACGTGTTTAAGGTATGCCATGAACTTAAATTGGTATTCATTTTAATTGAGATGATAATATAAAGCATGTATGGTTTAATAATGATGAATACAATGTTAAATTGCTCAGTGTATTCATGAATGAATGACTTCCAAGGATTATATATTACGAATTAGATATGGATGTTTGTTAATTGGGAATTTTTGCAATGATATTGTGTTAATTTCTAGACCATCAGGTGTCCGAGGAGTTTGATATTTGGGATTCGATCGAAGTTATTTTAATGGCTTGCCTAGCGGCTTCTCATCTTCAACTTCAGCTTTGAATTCTTTGAACTTTTCAAAGGACTCATTTTTTTTATGCATCAAATACAAGTAGCCATGTTCAGAGTAATCATCAATGAAGGTTATGAAGTATTCATAACCTCCTCTAGCTTGTACGTTCATGGGCTCACACACATCAGTGTGTACCATGTCCAATGTGGATTTAGATCTATTTCCTTTGGAAGGAAATGAGGCCTTGGTCATTTTTCCTTCGATACAAGGATCACAGGTGGGTAATGGATCATTGTCCAAGCCTGTAAGGATCCCATCCTTCACTAACCTGTCAAGTCTTTTCTAATTGATATGACCCATTCTTAAGTGCCACAGATATTTTGAAGTAATGCTAGTCATTGGATTGTCTTAATGTTATTAATTTTATAGTGTTTAGTGAGCCTCTTATAGGTTCTATAAAGAACAATCCTATTTAATTATTGCATTGTAAATAAAATCCTTATTTGTTTTTCAAAATATAAGGAATAACCAAATTTTATTAAATGAAAAATAGAAATCATGTTCCTTACAATCATTGGGAGGTAATATACATCCTCCAAATATAACCTATGACCACTAGGAAAGTCTATGATAATTACTCCTACTGATTCTGCTAAAATTTAGGATCTATCTATTATCTTGACTTAAAATTGGCCTTTAGGTGCCTTTTCCTTTACTGGAACCCCTGTAAAGAATTGCAAACATGATCAGTGGCTCTTGAATCTAATATCCAAGAATAAGATGAATATGCACATTTCTAGTTCCTCAAACTTAGGAAACCTATACCTTGTTTGCTTTTAAGGGACTCAAGGTAGACTACATATTTCTTTTTCCAGTGGCCCTTCTCACCATAGTGGAAACACTTTACCTTAGTGTCCTCTTTAGCCTTCTTTTTTATAGGATAGGCTTTGAACCCTGTTTGGGCCTTCTTTTTCATTGGACCCTTCTTCTTTTGCTTGCCCTTACCCTTGGGCTTAGAAGAAGATGCAACATTAGCTTCTAACCCGTGAGCCTTGATATTTAATATCTCCTCCATACTCTGGAGGGTATTCATCAACTCATTTTAGGTGTAATCCTTGCTATTGAGCTCATAGTCCAACTTAAACTCTTGAAAAGAAGAGTTTAAGCTACTGATAATCATAATCATTTGCGTGTCCGCATCCATATCTACCCTAAGCATCTCAGCCTCAGTAACCATATAGATTACCTTAAGCATGTAATCCTGCACCAGTTCACCAGGTTTTTTTATGAGATTATGAAAGGTTTGGATAGCTTTAACCCTTGTAAACCTGGTCCTCACACCAAATATCTCATGATGCTGGACCATTGCACTAGCAGTTTTCATGCATGCAATTTGCTTTTGCAGCATTCTGCTGACAGAAGCTAAAATATAATACTTAGTATTCTTATCAACATTCTGCTATCACTCATGTTGTTGGACTTGCTCAAAAGTTGAGTTGCCACCCGAAGGTGCAGGCTCATTGTCCGTTAATACTCATAAAATTCATGCATATTGAAGAACAATGTCAAGGTTACATCTCCATTCATTAAAATTCTCTTTTTTTTTTCCAGTTTGTTTTTAGTCAAGCACAAAGTAAGTGGACTCTTATTGTGGTGATTATGTCTAAAAATATAAATAATTAAAACATGAGCATACTAGTCAACAATATTGGGACTTCGTATAAAACCATGATGCATGTATGCATGATGATAGATTTAACAAAACTTAAAAAATTAAATCATTATATGATGGTTATTTTTCTTATTTATAACGGACTAAGTGATGGTGGGCCATCTTATCTACTAAAAGAAAAACTGGGACCCCTACTAAAAAAACTACCAAGCATCTTCATGCCTAACCTTTTAAGAAATGCCTTAATTTGGTCCATACATTTATCAGCAAAGCTATGGTGTGCAAGTTATTGATAAAATATGTTGAGTGTGTAATCATTTGATTCATTCACTAGAGGTACTTGCAAATCATGCCTCGGTGGGAGGTCACATTTGCTACTAATGAGTTGACTTATTCTTTAGGAGACGCAAACCATACAAGATCTAGGATTTATGTCCTCAGTGGGGAGTAACACTTCACCACATGCAAATGGTCCATCACATAGAGGCCATGGACTCTTACCTGAGCATCCTCTCCCACTCAATCTTTTTGTTCTTTAAGTTTTAATAAATACCATCTTGTCTAGATACTACATCCTATATTGTTTCATTATATATCTCATACATAATGAATGCATGGCAAAGCCTAGGGTTGACAATTATTCTAAATGGCATACTATCACATAATATCATATATTATAAGCATCCATCCATCATTCATTTCATGAATAATGACAATACTTTTGATTGTCCATCCTAGAACATAAAAATAATTACAAGGCTCTTTAGCTCATAATAAAAAATCTTGTACTAGGATCTTCCACTTCAAACTTTTCGTTCATGTTGGACCCCGAACTTTTCTTGAAAGTTAGAACTATTAAATGAGAAATTGTTAGTGATTAGTCATGAGAATAGAAAAAGGAGAATTCTTGAATTTGAAATGATTTATCAGATTAAGGTAGTGAATGTAGTAGGTTGATGATGAGTGGGTATATGTGTGTATGTTTTGTTATTAGTGTTCATGATCAATCATGGACTATAATTTTTTTATGGATGATATTAAGTTTAAATAAAAGTTAAGAGGAAGAATAGTGATTGAGCATGAAAGTTGAAAGTGCAGAAAAGTAACAGAGCATTAATAGGTTGATTATGAATTCTGGGTTTTTGATGATTTTTTTAAACTAAACTTGTATATTTTAGAATAGTATGAATTTATGGTGAATGAGTATATTTAAATGGAGTAGAAAAACTAGAAATAAAAATTTGAAATGTTGGTTTTTGAAAATTAGAGGTCTGAAAATTTTGGGAATGAATAGTAGGAGAGAGTTGAATTTTTGATCTAAACTTCCATGAATTTTATGGGTTGATTTAGGAATATTTTGACAAAATTGTCTTCATAAAAGTTTTATATCTTTCTTTTACCTTTCCATTGATATAAAGTTTGTAAAACTGGATCAAAATTTATGGAGTCTTCAAGTTGAGATGTTGGTGAAGAAGAAGAAGTGGAAAAGCACCGTCGTGCAAAAGCACGACTGTGACTTTTAAGATTTTAGGCCAAAAGCATAGTCGTGCAAAAGTACGACGGTGACTTTAATGGTTGGACAAAAGCACCATCGTGTAAAAGCACAATGGCAACTTTGGAGGTGAAGAGAAATTTGCACTGTCGTGCAAATGCACGACCGTGCATTTGGGATTTTGTCTTTTTCTGAACAGTCTTGCTTCTTTTGACCATAACTTATTCTCTCGATATCCAAATGACTTGATTCTTAAACCATTGGATTAGTTAAAAAAAATTTCTAACACTAAACAAAAATTGGTAGCATTCTGAATTAATTTGAAAATGATTGACTGAACGAAAGTTAGAGAATCAGTTGAAATGGTGTGAACTGGTGTTGTTTTACTGAATATGTTTTGGTATTTTGGGCATAAGTTTTTCTGTAGTGATCCAAATGAGATAGTTTTTAATTTTGAGTAACCTATACATATAGACCTACAAATTGTCTCAAGAAGTAAAATTATGATGCAGTCTCTAAGACGTTGAATTTCCCAATGGAATTTGTGCATAATACACTATTTTTGAATATGAGCAACTTGATAATGTTTGAGGCATGTATTCCAAATTACTAAAACATATTGAATTATTTTTGTGTCATTAGAAACTTAATAAAATGGGAAACATTTTTCTAGAAGGAAGTGTTATCAGATTTATTTATTTACTTGATCAAAATAAGGAGTTAAGATGATAGTAGTGGATGGACAAAAAGGGGCAAAATTGGGGGAACCAATTAAGTGAAGGGTAAAAAGGAAAGAGCAAGCATAATGTGGTATTATTTAAAATAAGAAGAGGAAAATCATGGGATTTTGAAAAGAGAAGAGAAAGTCGTGAGAAGAGGAGAGAAAAAGAAGAAGAGTGCATGGAGGCTAGGGAAAAAGGAGAGAAGGAGAAAGAAGAAGATTTGGGCTAAACCTAAGGTAAGCATCATCTTTCTTCTTGCTTAGTGGAAAAACAAAAAGGGATTAGAGAAGAGAATGAGTTTGTGTAGGAAGAAAGAGGAGAAACCCTAGATGGACTTTTATTGATTTCTAAACTAGGTTTTGGTTTTCCCAAGGGTCTGTTAGGTTTAAATTCAATTTTATCATTTATTTAATTCTTGAAGTCTTATGAACTTTCATTTGAATATGGATTAAATAGAAATTGGTTTACTTGAAGGGAATCAAGAAAACCTTACTTAAGAGCAAGAGGAAAGGCAATCTTGAGATTGGATTTTCAGTAAAAATTAGGTGGGTAATATGTTTATAGTTGTTGTGTGATGGGTAAATGCCCTATTTGTATGTTATGCTTAAATTACGTAAATTTGAATTGTTGTAAAGATTTGAAAATGCATGATGAATTATGACCACGTTATACCTTGAAAAAGGTTATAACATTTTGAATTGAATGAAAAGAAGAAAAGCATTAAATATGAGAATTTGATGAAATGAAAGAAGCATGAGAGTATGATTTTGTGATTGAATAAATTGAGCATAAATTTGTTTGTTCATTCGGCAAGAGAGGAACCCGTTTTGCTAGTCACGTGCATATTGACTCATAGCCTTCTCCCGGCTGCCCTCTTTATCAGAGCCAAGGTTTTGCATTTTTAAAAGTGTTATTTCTGTTTTCAAGAAGTTCATGAGCCTTAAAAGTTCAGTTTGGGTGTCGAAAGTCTTTAGTCGAGAACTTAAGTCTCGGATCGTTAAGTTGACGTCCTTAACAATTGGATGATTTTAACCTCAATTAAAGTACTTGTCTACATTCCTTGGGATGTTGAGGTATCGAATAAGCTAGGCTTAGGCCGATCTCTTTTATTAAATAATGTCTTTTTCTTTAATTTATAGGGATAGCATGGTTGGATGAGGAAGGGGAAGTCGTCGTTAGGTTGGACCTTTGCAACTTAAGCTAGAAGATATTAGTCATCCAGAGTGTGAAATCCCACATCGGTTGGAGAGGGGAACAAAGTATGCCTTATAAGGGTACGGATACCTCTCCTTTACAGACACGTTTTCCATGGCCTAATGCATCGGATCCCATCAGAACTCTGAGGTTAAATGTGCTTGGGTGAAAGTAGTACTAGGATGGGTGACCTCTTGGGAAGGTCTCGGGAAAAGCAAAACTGTGAGGGCTTGGCTGGGCCAAGGCCCAAAGCGGACAATATCTATGAGCGGGTGGTCTGGGCTATTACAAGTGGTATCAGAGCAAGTATCCGAGCCATTGTGCCAACTAGGCTGGACCCTAAAAAGGGCAGGGCTCTAAGGGGGGTGGAGAGTATGAGATCTCACATCGGTTAGAGAGGGGAACGAAGTATGCCTTATAAGGGTACAGATATCTCTCCCTTACAGATGTGTTTTCCATGGCCTAATGCATCGGATCCCATCAAAACTCCGAGGTTAAATGTGCTTGGGTGATAGTAGTACGAGGATGGGTGACCTCTTGGGAAGGCCTCTGGAAAAGCAAAACTGTGAGGGCTTGGCTGGGACAAGGCCCAAAGCGGACAATATCTATAAGCGGGTGATTTGGGCTGTTACAAAAATAATTTCTCGAATCCCACTCATAATCTCATTTAGAAGTGCATATGTGGAATTGCAATTGGATTCAAACCTTCTTACATTCCTTTCTTTCCAAATTGTTTACATATATAGTCCCATAGCTAGTAAGTAGAGAAAATTTCAGTCTTAGGAAAAGCTTGAGTAGCTAGCCAATGAATAATGTTGGAGATAGAATTATTAGAACTAGTCCATAAACATTTAGTTTCACCTATTCCCAAATGCATTTCAAAATTGAACACATGAAGAATAGATGATCTTTAGTTTCATCATGTGTAGAACATAAATCACATCTTTTACTTATGTTAAGGTAAGACTACCTATCTACAGTATGAAGATGCTTCCTGATAATAAGCCATCGGAGAAATGATACCTGGGGGGAAGAAATTTGCGCCAAATTATTCTACTCTAGTCAACTTTTGGAGTCCTAAATCTGATCATATCCATAGCAGTGTTGTTTAATAGTTTGCAAGTTGGAAATCCTTCCAATAAAATGTATCCTCTCTAGATGAATTTGGAGAATATTATGGTTGTGGCAGACTGAGCTGAGCAGGAAACCTCTAGGAGTTACCATCAATAAAAATACTAAGTTTAGTATATAGAGGGAAAAGAGTGATCATTGATAAGGCTAGATAGTGGATAAGAGGGCCTTAGTCTGACCAATTGTCAAACCATAAGATGGTAAGTAACCCATTGCCAACTTTACACTTGATATCATCTTGGACTAAGTTCCTCAAATATAATAAGTAGTTCAAGAAGTAAGAGTTTGAACGACTCTTACTCATCTCTTAAATGCATCTACCTTTGAGAAAGTAAGAATGGATCATCCACCTAATTCATAGATATTTTTTGTCTTCTAGTATCCACCATAATCTCTTAAGGATGAGGGCTTGATTAGATATTTTAACTGAGCTAATGTTAAGCCCCCTTCATCCTTAGGACAACATATATCTGTCCACTTAACCTTGGCTACCACTTTATTTCCATTATAATTATTCCATATGAAATTCTTGAATAATTTTTCCATAGTCTTGATTACACCTTTAGATAAGAAGATATACGAACTCCAATAGATGTGTAACAAATTGGCCATTGATTTTATTAGCTGTATCTTCCCAGCATAGGTGATAAGTGTAGATCTACATATATTTTATGTGTGACTATTACATGGAAAGTACATGTGAACTAGGTTTTTCATTTTAATGTTGCATGATTGTGTATAATTTATTCTTGTTTTAGGTATTTTTATATTGCATGTGGCCATTTTAGTGCTTAATTATGTTCTAGTATGTTGTACAAACATTTTGTGTAATTTGGTGTATTAACCTTACCATTGCATTCAATGTGTGCATGCGTAAGTCTCATTGTGTGTGTTGTTATTTTGTGTATTAATTGGCATATGCTAAGGCATGATTGTAATGCCCGGTATCTAGTTTACCCAGTACATTGAAATAAATCAGTATTTGAGACTGATGTCATTAAAATCACATAACAGTGAATAATAATTTTTAGTGACATCAAATTAATGATGTATGACATTTTTCGGTGGTCACAGGAAATTATACGAGCAGATGTTGAAGAACCAGTGCAATAATGGCATTTTTGTAAATAAGTGGACATGAGGCTTATATAAGAAGCTAAGTTGGAGAATAAGACAAAACTTGTCTTCTTCCT
>JAOQMP010000006.1:18488376-18502389 GCA_027563575.1 Erythroxylum pedicellare
ATGGTGTGTTACACCATAACTTTTTATTAGTGATGGGGTTTATGAAAGGCCAAATGATGCAGAAAATTGATATGATTTTCATGAATCTTGTGTAAGACACATAAAAAGAAAAAGAAAGGTTCTTTTTCTTATACACACACTTTTTCTCTCTAACTCTCTCAAGAGTTCTTGTTCTTGCTAGCACAAAGAGAGAATTCTATCCATCTCCTAGTGAGATTTCATCCTTCTATCTTCGTATGGACTTTCATTACAGACGGTCTGCATTGATCATTGTGGTTTACAATAACCCAACTGGGAGAAGATTAAATAACGAAGGAGATCATCAGAAAGGTGTGTAAACATCTTACGTTCTATGTTTTTTATTTTTCTATATCTATATGCATGACTAGATTTGGTTTTTGAGGTTCCGTTTTATTTCCATTGCATATAGTATATATATATTATTTATTAGATGCACGATCGGAACATAACATTAAGGTGAACATTGGACAAAAAATAAAAAAATTGAAATTATTGCAACTTACATGGCCATGTATAGACCTTATAACTCACTCGAAGCATGAAGATGCAGTTTCAACATTTGTTGCAGCCTACACAGCCATCTGTGGACTGACATGATCGTGTAAGTGGCCACTTATCAAAGACATGTAAGTTTATGAATTTAGGGGAAAATGACGTAGGAAAATCTTGGTGCATGCATCTTATACATGTAGAGCGAAAAATAAAAAATATTTGTTTCGGGACATTTTCGAAGTCTAGGATCTATGTGCCTATATAAGCAAATACTATTAAACCTAGCTGAAAATCCCCAATTCACATACATATTCATAACATACTTATATAGGAATTCATTGTGGCGCCCTGATACCCCCTGGGAGCATACGAGAATGCCATTCAGGACTCACTAACAGAAACAAACAACAAATCGATGCGGAGGCATTTCAAAAACACTAAACATTCATTACATAAATTTCAGAAACTAAAGCAAACATACATTAAAAATCATAAGTTTAAAAGCCAGCCTGTATTATGACTATTAAAAATCTTCATAAAAATTTAAATTCATAAATACATAATATACTAGCCAAAAAAAATTCAACTCAAAATGTATTTATGTCAAAATAAGACTCAGACTCCATTGACCATTGCGATTGACTTGTCCTAGTCTTTATAATCCTTGCTCTAAACTTACACAGGGCAAATCCACCGTGCTAAGCATATAGCTTAGTGAGTAATAACTAATACTAAGCTAATAACTAATCTATACATAAACTGACAACTAATTATGCAGAATCATGATATGACAGAGGCATGCATTAACAGTTTATCGAAACGAACAATTCAAACATAATGTATCTCAGAAAAGATTATACAGAAAACATAACTGAATATCAAAATATGGTATAAACCCTTTAAAATCAGAACATAATATCTTTGTTTAGATAAAAAATCAAACATATTTTAGAATACAAAAATTAGATGATTGTTAATCCATTTACAAAAGTGGGTAACAGGACTTATACAGAAGATACCATGATTGGCATCACTAAACAGAAGAGACCAAAGTCCCAACACCAAAGTGGCCAGAAGAGACCAAAGTCTTGACACTAAATTATCCAAAAGAGACCAAAGTCCTGACACCAAAGTGTTTTAAAGAGACCGATATCCTGATACCAAAGTGTCCAGAAGAGATAGAAGTCCTAACATTGAAGCGTCCAGAAAAGACCAAAGTCCTGACACTGAAGTGTCCAGGAGTAGCTGCAAACCCTTTTAGGCATGCCTATTTACCCACGACTTATGACTTGACAGTTACAAAACCAAACAAGTTCATTTCATGTGCATAATAATTAGTCAATAATATTTACATGCATCAAACATTTCAGATATTCATTATCTCGAGTCCAGAACACAATCAGCGTAAAACACAATTTAATTTAGTACTAAAAAGAATAAAGTAAAGTGTGAGCATCCCAAAGATTATTGATAGCTTTACAAATCATTCAATGCAACAATCAATAGCAAACAAAATAGTCAAAGCAAAACCATCAAAAATTTCTCACTGAATTACTTACAAAATTGAATGTCTAAATTACTTACAAAATTTTTTACTAGATTACTTACTGAATTTCTTACGAATATTCATCAAGAATTATTTAAAAAAGACCATACTAGATTACTTACAAAAGCTCCCTTATTGTTTATTGCCTTGAAGTCCCAGTGATTTCTAGAATTAGTCGCTTTATGAGTTCCTCTTGTTTTAACAAAAACTCTAACAGAAACCTTCGGTGGAAGCAGGAATAAATCTCAAGCAGTGAGGTTTTAGTGATGGCTGAAAAGCAAGATTATAGAGAAGCAATTTGACAGCTTGACTAAATTGTTTGTGTTGCAAAGTACAATACTGATATAAGAATCCAAACTAGTGTTTCGGTGTTGAAGGTTCAGTAGCTTTTGGTAAAGACTAGACCATCCGAAAAGAAATAACAAAGAGCATTAGTAACTTTTCCTTACACAACTTGTGATATGTGCTTTAACATCCCATTGGCACGTAGGCCCATTGCATATGGGGCATTTGTCATCCATATAAAGGTGCTACATGTCAATTGACTATTTTTCTTAATCCATAATACCCTAAAATGTTCAGAAAATTTTCAATAATTCTGAAATATTACTAGTAATCTCCAAATAAATTTTTGACACTTGAAAACCACAATTCTCATTTAATCAAAATTCTAAAACTAATTATACCCAAAAATGTCAATGTATGAATATACAAATATTTGTATATGTCAAAAATACATATTCACTTGTAAGTGAATATTCAAATATGCAAAGCATACAATGCACTGCTAATTCCTCAATATTCTAACCACTGACATGGGGTGTTACAGTTATTCCCTCCTTAAGAAATTTCATCCTCGAAATTAATACCTGATATGAATAGTTGCAGATACTAAGCTTTTATGGTTTCTTCAAGTTCCCAAGTTGCTTCTTCCATTCCATGGTGTTGCCAGAGTACCTTTACTAAAGGTATTTGCGTATTCCTAACTTGCCTGAATTTCCTGCACAGGAACCTTCTTTAGAAACTGGCCCTTCTTTAGAAGACCAATCTAGTTAGACTTGAATTTCCTGCACAGGAACCTTATGTGTAGCATCAGGCCGATATCTTCTTAGTATAAAAGCATGGAACACATCATGTAGCTTAGCCAATTCTTTAAGAAGAGCCTAATGATAAGGTACTGGTCTAACACTTTTAAAAATTCGTAAGGGCCAATGTATTGTGGACTAAGTTTACCCTTCTTACCAAATCGAAGTACATTTTTTCACGGTGACACTTTCAAAAGCACCTTATCGCCTACCTGATATTCAATATTCCTTCTTTTTAGATTAGAATAAGACTTTTGCTTATCACTAGCATCTTTCAACCTTTGTCGAATAATCTGAATCTTTTCTTTAGTATCTTTCACAATTTTAGGCCCAGTTATCTTGCTTTCACTTAACTCAGTCCAACATACTAGAGTTCTACACTTTTTACTATACAGCACGTCATAAGTCGTCATGCAATGCTAGTCTAATAACTGTTGTTGTAACTTATCATCAGTTCTTTGAGCATCACAAATCTCTTACTTATAATCAGTTCTTTGAGCATCACATATCCATCGTATCAAAGTAGGCTTCCTTTCAATTGAGATATCAAAGCTCCATCAGACACCAGTCTCCATTCACTCTGCTTAAGTGATAATGCCGAAATGGTTTTCCGACTAAAGGCTTAAGCTACAACATTAGCTTTACCCAGATGATAATCCACAATATAATCATAGTCTTTAAAGAATTCCAACCAATGCCATTGTCTCATATTGAGTTCCTTGTAGGTAAACAGATACTTCAGACTGTTATGATCTGTGAAAATTCTACATTTTTCACCATACAAGTAATGCCGCCAAATTTTTAAGGCAAACACTGCTGTTGCATAAGTAAGATAATTTAGTTCATGCAACTTTAGTTGCCTAGAGGCATAAGCAACTAAATTTCCATCTTGTATCATTCAACTGATCAAATAAGTCTTCAATTCTCTGCAATGAATATTTGTTCTTCTTTGTGACTCTATTCAATTGCCTGTAATCAATGCACTCTTAGTAGTATATTGAACTTCCTCTATCTAAATCTCATACTTATCCAACTCCAATATTCACATCTGATTCATTCAATACTCATTTATTCATTTGTATTCAATAGTCATTCATTTATATCTAAACATATATTACATCTGTACATCGTAACATCATTCGCCAAAGTAACCACTTTATTACATGTACACTCATAAAAACTAATTAACTTATTCTTGAGGGTTTCCTACATATATTGGTATCTTCTTCTTCATCTTATTTGAATATATTCTTAATCAATTCATAAATTTATGAAATGTAACCATCATAAAATTCTAATAACAAACCAATGTTATAACCTTATACCGAGTCACAAACTTTCCAACACGATACCTAGACAACCATTATGGTTCCAAGTTCAACCTCTCAAGGTAATGTTCTCTTTAAATCCCATCATTTTTACTTACATCTTTAATCTTTTTCTTCGTCAAATCCTTGAAAATACATTTCCTTCCCCATCAATTAAAAGGTATACAACCATAACATAAGACTAATCTCATTTTCCTTCCTGAGGAGCTTTCAGGCTTACATAGTAGATATTATATTAGCTAACGAACTAGTAGGGTTGCTATGTAATATTATTATAGACTGATCAGGCTTCCTAAGCATAACTATCTTAGTATGACAATCAACTACTACCTGATGCTTGGATAACCAATCCATACCAAAAATCAAATCAAGTTTATGAAATGACCATCTGATTAGATCTACTACATATTCATTTCTTGTATTTTAATAGGACAATTCCTAAACACTTAATTAACCAAGACACTATGAACCAGAGGACTGGTTACATGAATGTCATATTCTAACTGATCTATTGACATCTTCATATCAAACATTTCTCTAGCACATATATGTATGAATGAGTGGATCTAGGATCAATTAGTGCATGCATGTCAAAATTAAAAAGAGAAACAATACCATCAATGACTTCAGGTGCATCTTGATCCTTACAAGCTTTCAATGCATAAGCTTCAAAGCAGAAGGCACAGCTAGTCGACCCACTATTTTTAATTGAGTACCCATATTAGTTCTATGCTGACTAGATCCTCCTTGTCCTCTACCATGTCCTCTGTTCCCAGCAGATGCATGGAAGATCTCCCTATTGGCTTGTGATGTCTGAGCCTATTTGAGAGGGCAACTAGCTATTAGATGCTCAGTATTGCCACAGTGAAAACATACTCCCTTATCCCTCATACAAACACCCCAATGCCGTATAGAGTAATGAAGGCACTTTGGGGAACCAAAACCTCGGCCCCTTGAGGAACCCTTACCAAAAATAGTCGATGAGGGAAAGTTTTGTCACCTTCCCTAAGTCCTAGATCTCTAGGTAACTTCTGGTGTAGAGGAAGTATTTTCCTAATTTTGTTTTCCCAAGGACTGGCCTCCTTTAGCAAAGCTCCTACGTTGATTCCATTCTTTTCAAATCATCTCTTGCCTTTCAATTTTCACATTAGCCTGCACTAAAGCCTATTCATAAGCTGGAGGAGGAGGTGGCACCTCAGCTTGACGTCGATTGAACCCAGAGGGTCCAGAACTGACGAGTTTGCTCAGGATGATTACTCTCAGTAACCTCATTAGCATCTTCATGAGATCTATCCATTTTAATTCTATAAACAAAACATGGGACACCGCATTAGGCCAAAACATAATTTGCACAATCAAATAGAAGAAATAGTTAAGTGCTAGTTAAAACAGAATCACCTAAACTATGCTCTGATACCAAAGAGGTATGATGCCCTGATACCCTCTGGGAGGATACGGGAGTGCCATACAGAACTCACTAACAAAAACAAATAACAAAATGATGTGGAAGCATTTCAAAAACACTAAACATTCATCACATAAATTTTCAGAAACTAAAGCAAACATACATTACAAATCATAAGATTAGAAAACAACCTATATTATGGTTATTACAAAATTTAAATTCATAAATACATCATAGGCAATCCAAAAAAATTCAACTCAAAATACATTTCTATCAAAACAAGACTCAGACTCTATTTGCTATTGCGGTTTACTCATCCCAATGTTTATAATCCTTGCTCTGAACCTACACTAGGCAAATCCATCGTACTACGTGCATAGTTTATTGAGTAATAACTAATCTATACATAAACTAACAACTAATTATACAAAATCATGATATAATAGAAGCATGCATTAATAGTTTATCGAAACGAACAATTCAAAAATAATGTATCATAGAATAGATTGTACAAAAAACATAACTGAATATCAAAAAGGGTATAAACCCTTCAGAATTAGAACATAATATCTTTTCTTAGATCAAAAATCAAACATATTTTATAATACAAAAATTAGATGAATGTTAATCCATTTACAGAAGTGGATAACGGGACTTATATTGAAGATACCATGATTGGCATCACTAAATAGAAGAGACCAAAGTCCTGACACCAAAGTGTTCAGAAGAGGCTGAAGTCCTGACACTGAAGTGTCCAGAAGAGGCTGAAGTGTCTAGAAGAGACCAAAGTCCCGACACTGAAGTGTCTATAAGAGACTGAATTCCCGACATCGAAGTGTCTAGAAGTAGCTACAAACCCTTCTAGGCATGCCTATTTACTCACGACTTAGGACTTGATAGTTACAAAACCAAACAAGTTCATTTCATGTGCATAATAATTATTCAATCATATTTGCATGCATCAAACATTTTGGACATTTATTGTCCCGAGTTTAGAACACAATCAGTATAAAACATAATTCAATTATGTACTAAACAGAATAAATTAAAGTGTGTACGTCTTAAAGATTACTGACAGCTTTGCAAATCATTCAATGTAGCAATCAATAGCAAATAAAATAGTCAAAGCAAAACCATCAAAAATTCCTTACTAAATTACTTACAAAATTAACTACCTAAATGACTTACAAAATTTCTTACTAGATTACTTACTGAATTTCTTACGAATATTCATCAAGAATTATTTATAAAAGACCATACTAGATTACTTACAAAAGCTCCTTTATTGCTTATTGCCTCGAAGTCCAGGCAATATCTGGGATCAGTGGCTCTATGGGTTCCTCTTGTTTTAACAAAAACTCTAACAGTAACCTTCGTTGGAAGCAGAAATAAATCTCCAGCAGTGAGGTTTCCGTGATGGATAAAAGACAAGACTAGAGAGAAGCAATCTAATAGCTGGACTAAATTATTTGTGTTGCATAGTACAATAATGATTTAAGAATCCAAGCTAGTGTTTCAGTGATAAAGGTTCAGTAGCTTTTGGTAAAGACTAGACAATCCGGAAAGAAACAACAAAGAGCTTTAGTAACTTTACAAAACTTGTGATACGTGCTTTAACATCCCATTGACACATGGCCCTATTGCATGTGGGCCACTTGTCATCCATATAAAGGTGGTACATGTCAATTAATTATTTTTGTAATCTATAGTACCATAAATTTTCAGAAACATTTCCTAAAATTCCTAATAATTGCGAAATATTACTAATAATCTCCAAATAAAATTTTGACTCTTTAAAACAACAATTCTCTTTTTAATCAAAATTCTAAAACTAATTATACCTGAAAATGTCAATGTATGCATGTACAAATATTTGTATGTGTCATATATTCACTTGTAAGTGAATACTCAAATATGCACAGCATATAATGCATTGCTAATTCTTGAATATTCTAACATGTAACATGGGATGTTACATTCATGGCATTTACATAAATCAATCATTCACATAATAACCATGTACCTTGTATATAGTCTCCTTCGTTCTTCGAACTTTTACTCATTAGGTTGTCACATACCACAACGACCAAAACAGAGCGTCCTCAATGGTATCTACACAGAAATCGGAGAAACTAATCGAATCAAAGTCTTTAATCTAAAAATGGCTAGAACAAAGATAAGAGTGCTAGATCTCTTCTTTGTTCTATGGAGAGCAAAACTGTGAAAGGGAACGAGAAGGAAGAAGACGAGAAAGATGAGGAGAATGGCTTGAAAAGTTGTTTTCTAAACTTGTTGAAACCATTTTTCTCATGATCATAATCCTTCCTTTCTAGCTTTTTTGTTTTTGTCTTTTATCATTTAAAGATAATAAATGCATCTCCTTTAAAGAAGTCTCTCTCATCTTCCACATTGCATATATCTTTTACATATATATATATATATATATAAATGCTGAGGTGGTCCAGTCACACTGCGATCGATCCTACTAGATTCTAGGTGTGGAAAAGAAACTAGAGGCCTATTTCAATAATATCGATTTCGTAATCTCATCAGGACATATCTCAATGTCATTAGGATCCATTTGGTTCTATTGCTCTCTATATAATGGATCTCTATCTAAAATTATTTTACAAATCCTCCGAGTCACTCATATGTGTGTGACCCATTATATTCCCAGTTATATTGGCCACTTGGATTAACACTTAGTCCAAGCAAGTGATGAGTGGGGTCTAATAACACATCATGACCACAAATTAATCGAAAAGTAAATGGTTTGACGAACGAACCTATGCTCATAATGAACCATCTCACAAAAACTCTAATAGACAATTGCTATGCAATTCATCATTTCACCATATTATACCCCACTTGGTTATAAGTATGGGCAAAGTGTCAACTCTCACTAGACTGACTACATCAAATCTAGCCAAAGTGATATTAGTTCTCGTCTTGGGACTTATTACTCTATATGTCAATGAAGACATTCTTCATGACACATATACTCTGGCTATAGATTTCTAAGTAATGACCTCGATAAGAGGCTATGGGTATCATCTTTTTCTATCACAAAAGTGATGAATCCTCTACTGGCTACTCAATTACCTTCGAATACCTCAAGTTATACCCAGTCACTCCCCTATGAGCGACCTCTATGAGGCAACAAGGAATGGAGTCAAAGAACATAATCAGTATCTAAGATATCCTTGAGTACCTCAAGTCTAAGGATACTTGCACCATTGCTATGATGAGATTATCATTGACATTAAAATGGGACATCTATGTTATGTTATGATGGTTGGTCATCCATTGTACTTACTATCTTTAGTAAGCATCCAATCTTAACTATAAACATATCGTGTTTATAGTTTCTAAGATCCACTGCCTGATCAAATCAAAGAGTTTGACATGTGCTAGTCTATCCAAATTAACGATGTCAAGTCTGATTAATCCTAAGACTAGGGATAATTTAGATACTGACATAACTGCACATGATAGGAATCTCAGTAGTATGGTCACATTATGATTTCCTTCATACTATGTCATATATTATAGACTTCATTAATTTGCTTATAGATCAATATGAATTCTTATGTATTGAATACCAAATTAATGAAATATGCCTTTCTTTATTATTGAAAATAGAGCTTGTACATAACTTTGTATAAAGTGCCATAACCTTTTACAAAATGTGTGACACCCAAGTACCCATCGGGAGGATAAGTGGATGCAATATAAGATAATACAAAAAAATGAAAACATTTCATGGAAGCATAGCATTCAAAATCTTCCATTGGAAGCAATTCAGAACAAACATATATGATATTATATGCTAAACTTAGAACAACTTATTTCAAACCAAAAATTAGCCTAAAAATAGTTATTACAACTTACAACAATTCAAAGTTATACACTTAAGATATAAGACAACATAAGTGCAAAAATGCATGTTTTTGCAAAACGACAACTTCGACTCTATTGGCCATTGTGGTTGACTTATCCCAGTTCTTAAGTCCTGCTCTTTGAACCTACATGGGACAAATCCACCGTGCTAAGCATATAGCTTAGTGAATAATAACTAAACTCTATGTCATCAACAAATATTGAATCATATTATACAAAAGCATCTCAACATACTGAAATTCAGAATAGAGTATGATTTAATAATGAAAACACTTGACATTCTAAATTTAGAAATTTTAATAACACAACAGAACATACGGAATACAGAACATATTCTTAGAATAGGGTGTTAACCCATCAGATGAAAAATATGGTTTGTTTCTTATCAAAACTTATCAGAGATTAAATTACATAATGAGTTAGACTATAATTCCATAAACAGAAGTGGGTAACGAGACTTATATAGAAGATACCATAAGTGGCATCACTAAACAGAAGAGACCGAAGTCTTGACACCGAATTATCCAGAAGAGAACCAACTCTTGACATCGAAGTGTTTAGAAGAGATCGAAGTCTTGACACCGAAGTGTCCAAAAGAGACCGAAATCTAGATGCTTCAAGAGACCGAAGTCTCGACATAGAAGTGTCCAGAAGCAGCTGCAGATCCTTCTAGGCATGCCTACTTACCCACAACTAGGACTTGACAGTTACAAAACCAAATAAGTTCATTTCATGTACAAAAATAATTAGTCAGTCATATTCACATACATCAATAATTCAGACATTCATTATCTCAAGTTTAGGACACAATCGGCCAAAAAAAAATCAATTTAGTACTAAATAGAATAAAGTAAAGTGTGAGTTTCCTAGAGATTACTGATAACTTTGCAAATCATTCAATGGATCAAAATCAATAGCAAACAAAATAGTCAAAGCAAAACAATAATTTTTTTTACTGAATTACTTACAGATACACCAAGATCACTTACAAACATTTTCTTACAATTGAGTTCATCTAACTTACTTACGAAAGGGACCATCTAAATTACTCACAAAAGCTCCCTTTTTTGCTTATTACCTTGAAGTCCCAGTAATATCTGGAAATGGTCGCTCTATGCATTCCTCTATAACATTTAACACAAACACATATCACTATTGTGCATGATTATCAAATCATTTATGCATATTCATGTATACTGAATATGTGTGATGCATGTCCATGACAAATTCTGGGTTTCTTATCCTTAATCTTGTCACATTATTAACCATGTGAAACCATACTCAATTGATCAATCTAGATTTACCTAATAATTCTTAAGTTTCTAATGAAACTAAGACCATTCCATTTTGTTATGTATACTGAAAGTTATGCTCAAAAGATCTCAAATTGTAATTAAGCTTCAATAAAATTCTTATCTCAACTTCCAATTAGATTCTAAAATTCTCAGAAGCTGAATTAAAAGTTCAATATCTTCAGTTAATCAGTAGTATTATGTCTCTAGTTTAACTAGAATAAATAATCATCACATTTTGAGGTCTATAGATCAAGATATAGTCCAATTACCAAAGTATGTTCATTAAAAATCATCCGAGTTATCATACTTCAGCGTAGTCACATTTCCATCTTCAATTCATCAATCAATCCACTTAATATGATTATAATTTTTTGTCTTATGAGTCCATTGGTTTAAGAATCAAGTTCTTTAGATGTCGGGTGAAGAAGTTATAATAAAAATATCAAAGTATGTTCAGAAAATAACCTCCTTCGAATAAACAGGGAAGTCATGATCGTGTACATGCACAACCACGACACTCCTGGTGGACCTGCAAAGTCTTCTTCATTGCACCTATTTTTTCCTCTTCTTCTTTGATTCTTTCTTTCATTATTTCAGATTTTCTCATTTCTAAACCATCTATGTTGCATTTATATATCCAATACAATCTCTAAACCAATCGGATTCAATTTTCCACTTCCAACAACAAAAATCTAAAACTTCATATACACTTCCTCTCTCTATTATAATTTTCCAGATTTTTATTCTCACTTCAATCTTCTTTCATTCTTTTTCTAGATTTTTTCTCTTTTACACTTTATAATCAACACATTTAATGCATTAACCATCTTTTCTACTTCCATTTCAGCTCCACAACACACAACAAAACCAAAATTCTAGATTAAACACAAACATCAATGCAGAGCATTATTCACATAAATATTTCAGATTTTCTACATTTTCTCCATCTTCTGAATCTTTCTTCTTCACCATTTATAACTTATTCTCACTACACATCCACTCCCATTCTAACTTCTCTTGCCCCAGAATAACTCAAAATTCAAGATTCAAATCAACTACTAAAAACTAAATCTCACCCATATTTCACCATCTATAACTTTCTCTTACCACTATAACTTTATTTTTAAACCACAACCAATGCAGAACCTGTAGCCACACAGTTCTATATCACAATTTTCTGCACTTGATTACTTCACAACAAACATCAATTTTCACAGTCTTAAATACATAATCTGCACATTCTTTGAATTTACACCAAATTTATATAATACATCCTGGGCATTACCAAAGCTATCCATTCATGCATGTACTCATTTCCAGTACTAAAACAACATCAAATTTAGTTACAAAGTATCCAAAAAACTATAACACAGTTACATGCTTCTTTAGGAAAATCCCAGCTTTGATAACGAAGAACAGGATTTTGGTGAGGACAAAGCAAAATCGAAAGAAAATAGAGAGCTACAACATTTTTGACTTACACACTTGTGATATGTGCTTTAATAACCTATTGACACGTGGGACCCTTGTATATGGGCCATTTATCATCCTTTTATAAAAGCTACATGTCATAATGTCATTTGTCTATTTTCTTAATCTAAAATACCCCAAAATTTTAAGAAAAATTATAATAAATTCCAAAGTTTTATTAATAGTCTCAAAATAAAATTTTACCGCCAATAATCCATAATTCACAATTTAATCTCATTTATAAATCCATTTTACCCAAAAATGTCATGAATGCATATACAATAATTTGTATATGTATAAAAATACAAATGCCCATTTCAGTGAATTCTCGATACGCAAAGCATATAATATACTGTAATTCATCAATATTTTAACCCCTAACATGGGGTGTTACAAAATACACTAAAGGCGATTTCCTTTAGGGCACTACTCTAACAAAACTCCAACTTGACCTGAAGCTAATTGCCTTGGTATCTACCATAGGCAAGTATATGATAATCAAAGCTATTCTGTGACAATGGCTTCATCAAGGGATCAACAATATTTTGCTCAATGGGAATTCTGTGTATCTGTACATCACCTTGCCTAATGTTCTCCCTAATTAGATGATATCTGCAGAGTGCATAGTTAGACCATTGATGAGACCTTAGTTCCTTTGCCTACGTAATAACCCCATTGTTGCTGCAATATAACTACATCGTCCCGTCACTGCTAGGAACCACATCAAGTTTAGTAATGAACTTCTTAATCCAAATTGTTTCCTTTCCTGCGTCTGAAACTGTAATGTATTATGCCTTGGTTGTTGAATTGGTAGTCGCCTCTTGTTTAAAACTCTTTCAAATGACTGCCCTACCATTTAGTGTGAATATATAACCTGATTAAGATTTGGAATCATCTTTATCAGATTGAAACCTAACATCTGTATACCTGCTCACTTTTAGATTTCCATCTTCGTATCAAGAAAACATCTTTAGTCTTTCACAAGTACTTGACGATGTTCTTAATAGCCACCAATTACCCTCACCAGGATTTGATTGGTATCTGTTCATAACACTTAGAGCATATGATACATCAGGTCTCGTACATAGCATAGTGTATATGATAGATCCTACTGCAGATGCATATGGGATCATATTCATGGGTGTCCTCTCATCTTGTGTCTTGCGCTGTGTTTGGTTGTTGTCTCCAGGGGGCAGAGACAAAACGAGACGGAAAGGAGGAGACCGAACAAAACAAAAATTGGGGACAGTGAGGTGTTTTGTTGTGTGGGACAGAACAGAAAAAATTGTCTTCGTCTGGAGGACAGAAATGTGTTTCGTTGCAGTAGACAGAACATAACAACAATGTCAATGATGAAAATGCCCTCACATTATAATATAATTAGAAAGATGTAATTCATTGATTATTTTAAAACGAATGATCTATATTAATAAAAAGGTTAACAAACAATAATAATAACAATAACAATAGG
>JAOQMP010000006.1:18524584-18537070 GCA_027563575.1 Erythroxylum pedicellare
TCAAGACCAAAACCCCCTCCTCACCAAATTAGCTTGCATTTCATGACATATAAGTTAGCTTAGGTCCATTCGTTCTAGGTTTCGATTAAGTAAGATGACCTGAGGTTGCATTCTATATTGCAATACTTAGAATTAAATTTTTGATTTGACCTCCAAGGGTAAGAACAAAAAGGTTCGAATCAAAATGGCACCGTTGTCGGGGAACTAAGCAATTGGTTCTCTAGGTTAACTTTTGTCATTTTTGCTACTAAATGAGGTTAGGAACCTTTGTTTAGACTACATTTTAGATTGTTTAGTTTCATACTTGTCAATAGTATAGGATTTCATTTTCTTTCTTTAGCATAGAATTTTGAAAACACAAATAAATAGGATTCCGAACTTTTTGCATTTTTTATACTTAGCAATTTTACACCCGCACAGTTTTGAACATTTCTTTGATTGGTTCTTGGTTCATACATACATACTCTATTTGCATACATACTCTAACACATACTTTTACACACCTATACACTTGCATCCATCACATCTCACAATTCATTTCACTTTGTGGGCTTGCAAGTAAATTTTGTTACGTCTTCTTTTCATTTGAATTGTTCCAATACATGCCCCAGAGAGCTAAACTTCTTCCTTTCTGACCTGAAATTGAGAGATGTTTGAGGAAGATTAGAAAGGAGATGAAAGAAAAAGAGAGAAGTAAGGTAGTTGTTGAAGGAGAGTCTAGTCAGCCAAGTAGTGAGAGTGAGTCGATAGAAAGAGTGATAATGGTTGAGAACCTAGCCTTCCTGCAAAACCCTAACTTTTATGCTAACCAACCTAGGAATGGTGATAATAGAGGAAATAGGGAGCATGAGCGAGTTGGGGAGAATAATGGGAATAAAAGAAGAAGGATCATTAGGGAAGCAACTACCTCTGATGTTAATTATGATCCATTTACTACTGCTTGTCCTACTTTTGACGTAAATTTTAAAGTTAAAGGATTACTCATTAACTCTCTTCCTAAATTTAATGGCTTGACAGGAGAGGATCCCTATATGCATTTGCAATCTTTGTCCATGATCTGTTAGAGTATGAAACTGGTGGGAGCTCCGCTTGATCAAGTGCTATGGAAGGTTTTTCACCTGTCATTGGAAGGAAAAACAAGAGAATGGTACATGAGCCTCCCAAGGCATGTGGTGAATGCCTACCATAGTTGGGCCAATTTAAGGAAGTCCTTCTTGGAGAAAATTTTTCCGACCTCCAGAACTTCATCGATGAGGAAGGAGATCTATTCGGCACGTCATGATTATGATAAGTCACTTTATGACTATTAGAACTGCTTCCAAGATTTGATTTCCAAATGCCACCATCACTGGATAGCTGATGAGCAGCTAGTGTAGTATTTTGATGATGGGCTGAAAAGTCAAGATAAAGGTATGTTGGATGCGGCATCGGGAGGTTCTTTAATTGATCTTACAGCTTCGGAGGCATGGGATCTAATCAAGAAGATGGGTTTGAATCATCAGCAGTACAATGTGAGAGATACCATAGGTGTCCATGAGTTGGGAGTTTCAACAGCACAATCCAAGAGAATGGAGAATTTGGAATCTAAGGTTGACTCTCTGGAGAGTAGAGAAATCTCACAGTTGTCCTTCATCACTACAGAATTGAAAAACATGAATGTGCATCGCCCAACATCTTCTGTGGATCTTATTGTGCCCAGTTGTGATACTTGTGGGTCAGTAATGCACATATCTAGTGTTTGTCCCGGTCGTTATAAAAAGGTGTTTGCAGTGTATCAGGGTCAGACCAATTAGAGATGGGACCCCTATTTAAACACTTATAATGAGAGATGGAAAGTAAATCCCAGGCTCAATTGGAGGAAGGAGGAAGGAAGAGGCCCGAATAGATTTCAACAAGGAGGAGTAACTAGTACTTCCACTAACCAGTTCCCCAACCAACAACAAGCCCTGACTATCCCACTAAAGGAGGACACCAACCAACTTCTTCATAACATGATGGCTTTGATGAAGGAAGAAAGGACTTCGAACAATAACCAGTTTAATGTAATAGCCAATCTCATTCAACAGGATTCCTCTAAGACCGTTGCTCGGTTTAATGCTTTAGAAAAGAGAATGGAGCAATGGGAGACGAAAGCTGAGAACATCAATTCCTACGTCACCCAATTGTTTAACAATATGAGTGAGAATCAAGCAAGAAGCAGTGGAGCTATCCCCTCCAACACCATTATGAACCTTAAAAGTTTGAATGCCATAGCTCTCCGCAGTGGGAAACAAGTGAGGTTCATGAATCAAGAAGAGGGAGAAGATGAAGAGGAGAATGAGAGCAGAGAATTATCTTCATCAACTGAGAGAGTTAAGAAGTCCGAAAGTTTAAAAGAAAAAGTACTTTTGACTGGAAAGGAGATAAAACAATCGAGGAGTAAGGAAGCAAATTCAGAGAACACTTATGAATCAAGCAAGCAAGGAGCCCAGGAAGCAACCGACAAAGAGGTAAGTATAAAAAACCTTCCTTTTTCGAATTCATATTTGCTTAGTAAAAGGATGAATGATTTTAAACATGAGAAAGATGTCATTGACTTATTTGGGAAAGTAGATGTTAACATCCCTTTACCTGATCTAGTGAAAAGGGTTCCTGCATATGCTAAATATCTTAAGGACTTATGTACAAACAAAAGGAATTTTAGACCTAATGAAAGAGTATAAGTCAACTCAAATGTATCTACATTTTTTTAACCCAAAATACCCATCAAGTGCCAAGATCCTAGATCTTTCACCATTTCGTGCACAATAGAAAAAGTTACCATAGGAAGGGCCTTTTTAGATCTAGGGGCGGCAATCAATGTGATGCCTAAGTCTGTCTATACATCATTAAGGGTGAAGAGTCTAAAGCCTACATCTGTAGTGTTGCAATTGGCTGATAGGTCTCTTAGGCATCCAATGGGCATCATAGAGGACATCTTGGTCCAAGTAAAGGGTTCGATTTTTCCAGCTGATTTCTATGTAGTTGACATGTCTTTTGAAGTTATGCAGGACACTACCTTGATTCTCGGTAGAACCTTCTTAAGGACTGCTAGTACTATAATTAGCATGAAAGAAGGAACAATCACCATGGAGGTAGGAGATCAACAAGTGAGTTTTAACATGTATGAAGCTATGAAGCACCCCCATGAGGAACAATCACCATGGAGGTAGGATATCAGCAAGTGAGTTTTAACATGTATGAAGCTATGAAGCACCCCCATGAGGATTATTTGCTCTTAGGAGTTAACATGCTTGACATTGTTATTGATGATGCATACTCTGAGTTTGAACCCCTTGAATGCTTTGATTATCATTGATGGCCCCTTGGACTTTAACACTGAAGTGGCGTACAGTCAAGTCATCTTACCACAGTATGATAATCTATCAAATGTTAACCAAGAGACTTAGGATCCTCCGTAATCATCAGGTCATTTCTCATCCTTCACTTACTACTTACTCTTGCTCTATGGTTAAACATGACATTGTGGATGCATTAGTATGTTAACTAAGTGTCGAGGGAGAAACCATTTCCGAAAGACCTAGGATTAGTTTTCAATTTATGTAGTTTCAATTCAATAATTCCTCTCCCTTTTTATGTTCGTTGTGTTTTTGGTTTGATGTATGTTACATCTTCCATGTTTGAGGAATTTGATGTGATTGATTGGGTTGCATTTTGTTCTCGGATTGCATTTTTATGTTAATTTTTCTTCACATTGAGGACAATCTGATATTAAAATATAGGGGAGGTTGTCCTAATTTGCAATTCTAGTTTATGCATAATTTTTGGCCATTTCACTACTTGTGTAAGTCATTTGTGCGTAATATGCAAAATTTTAAACTTGGTGACCAAGGAAAATCACTTGTTTTAAATGTTTCTATCATTTTTTCCTACAGCGAACTCTTTGTTCATCGCGGCGACGTTGAAAAATTGATGTTTCGCCGCAGCGAACTCTTGGCTTCCCCGTGGCGACGTTAAAATTCTTCATTTCAATAATTCTTCCTAATTTAGATTCTTTTCACTCTTGTATCTTGAGATTTTATAAATTTCAAAATGGTCTTTGTGTTTTTGGAAATACATTCTATGTTTTTAAATGCTAATTGATTCCGGTTAATTTCATTTTTGATGTTTTCATAAGAAGCAAGTGAGGATACGCGAAAGTGGACGTAGCATTATGTTTTTTTAAACCTTGAGATTGCTTAATTGAGATACTACCCCTATTGGAAGGATATTTGGGCCTGAATTCTTTGAATTTTGTGTGTATCTGTTTAATTTCATATCTCTCTAGAACTTGTTTTAATTCTTTATCAAAGCTTGATGAACTGAAATTTTGTTAATATGATACAGGCATTTCTTTCCAAACCCTAATTACCCAAACACTAACCTAAACACTTAACCTTTTTCTAGCCCCTTTGAGCCTTCTACTGAGTACATGCATATTTCAAATTTTGTACGAGTATCTCTTCTCTAGTTTAAGTTGAAAAAATGATTTTATACATAAGAAAAGAAAGAAAAAGAGTTTCAAAAAGTCAAATAATAAAAAAAGGAGAGCCAACACACTTCAAAAAGAGGAGAAACATACATCCTTTGACACCTCTACCATCGGATCACCATCTCCACGTAATACACCATCATTTTCTCTCATTTTCCACAGTCGGTAGCTACTATGGGATTCTTTGGTTGCTTCTCAGTTGTGAGGTTGTTTGAAGCTATGAGTGGCTAGGCATCTCTTCCCTCTTGAAGAAGTAGCAATGGCTTAAGTTCAATGGGCTTAAAAGGGGAGTTACTTAATCTATGTCTGGCTATGATTTATGATTTCCTAGGTTTAGGAATTGTGCTTTGTAGTTAAACATTCTTGATTAGAATTTAATCAAGTGTTGGATATTCAATGTTTTATTGGGATTTGTTAATGTAGAACTTGGACCTAGAAGATATGAAGTCTCATATATGTCTATTTATGATCTTGTTGATTCTCTTTTATCTGCCTAGTTGTGTTCGATATTGAGTTGATTCTAGATCCTAAAGTGACTTATTGTATTGACTTACCCATTACATACACTAAGAGCATTCAACAAGGTCTTAAAAAATGGAGTTCATTGATTAAGACCTTAGACTTAAAGAGTTCTTTAAGGTTTACCATTTGAAACTTAGTGATTCACTCCCATTAAAATTTATTTCGAACTATGATAGCCAAAGCTCATTTTCAAGAGGATACTATCACAATTTGATTATTGGTTTTATCTTATCGCTTTTCTATTCCCAAAATCTAAAAAAAAAATCCATTACATTTTCTTACAATTCATTTATTTTTGTCCAAATTTCCAAAGATCAAACCGTCTTCCTTGCTAATTTGGTTTTCATATCATGACATATAGGCTAGCTTAGA
Organism: Erythroxylum pedicellare; assembly: GCA_027563575.1. NCBI lineage: Eukaryota > Viridiplantae > Streptophyta > Magnoliopsida > Malpighiales > Erythroxylaceae > Erythroxylum > Erythroxylum pedicellare. The sequence goes on from JAOQMP010000006.1 coordinate 18,529,989, forward strand.
TCCATTCATTAGGTTCCGATTAAGCGAAACAACCCGAGGTTGCATTCTATACTACAATCCTTGGAATTAAAAATTTTCATTTGACCTCCAAGGGTAAGAACAAAAGGCTTTGAATCAAAATGGCGCCATTACTGGGGAACTAGGCAATTGGTTCTCTAGGTTAGCTTTCGTCATTTTTGCTGCTAAGTGAGGTTAGGATCCTTTGTTTAGACTGCATTTTAGATAGTTTAGTTTCATACTTGTCAATAGTATAGGATTTCATTTTCTTTCTTTATCATAGAATTTTGAAAACATAAAAAAATAGGATTCCGAACTTTTTGCATTTTTCATACTTTGCAATTTTACACCTGCACAGTTCTAAACATTTCTTTAATTGCTTCTTGGTTCATACATACATACTCTATTTGCATACATACTCTGACACATACTTTACACACCTATACACTTGCATCCATCACATCTCACAATTTATTTGACTTCGTAGGCTTGCGAGTAAATTTTGTTACATCTTCTTATCATTTGAATTGTTCTCGTGCATGCCCCGGAGAGCTAAACTTCTTCCTTTCCAACCTAAACTTGAGACACGTTTGAGGAAGATTAGAAAGGAGAGGAAAGAAAAAGAGAGAAGTAAGGTAGTTGTTGAAGGAGAGTCTAGTTAGCCAAGTAGTGAGAGTGAGTCAATAGAAAGAGTGATAATGGTTGAGAATCCAACTTTCCTACAAAACCCTAACTTTCATGTTAACCAACCTAGGAATGGTGATAATGGAGGAAATGAGGAGCATGAGCGAGCTGGGGAGAATAATGGGAATTAAAGAAGGAGGACCATTAGGGAAGCAACTACCTCTGATGTTAATTATGATCCATTTACTGTTGCTTGTCCTAATTTTGATGTTAATTTTGAAGTTAAAGGATTACTTATTAACTCTCTTCCTAAATTTCATGGATTGACAGGAGAGGATCCTTACATGCATTTGCAATCTTTGACCATGATCGGTCTGAGTATGAAGCCAGTGGGAGCCTCACTTAATTGAGTACTATAGAAGGTTTTTCACCTATCACTAGAAGGAAAAGCCCGAGAGTGGTATATGAGCCTCCCAAGGCACATGGAAAATGCCAACTATAGTTGGGAAATTTTGAGGAAAGCATTATTGGAAAAATATTTTCCGGCCTATAAAACTTTATCGATGAGGAAGGAGATCTATTCAGCACATCAGGATTACGATGAGTCCCTTTATGATTATTGGAACCGCTTCCAAGATCTAAAGTCCAGATGCCCCCATCACTAGATACCTAATAAAAGGTTAGTGCAGTATTTTTATGATGGGCTAAAAAGTCAAGATAAAGGTATGTTGGATGTGGCATCGGGAGGTTCTTTAATTGATCTTATAGCTATAGAGGCATGGGATCTTATCAAGAAGATGGCCTTGAATCATCAACAGTATAGTGTTAGGGAACCAGAGGAGTATATGAGTTGGGAACTTCAACAGCCCAATCCAAAAGAATGGAGAGCTTGGAGTCCAAAGTTGTCTCCTTGGAGAATAGAGTGACCTCACAATTATCTTTCATCACTGTAGAACTAAAGAATATGAATATGCATTACCCGACATCTTTTATGGATCTTACTGTACCCAGTTGTGATACTTGTGGGTCAGTAATGCACATATCCAGTGTTTGCCCCAGTCAGTATGAAGAGGTGTCTGTAGTATATTAGGGTCAAATCAATCAGAAATGGGACCCCTATTCCAGCACTTATAATGAAGGATGGAAGGCAAATCCTAGGTTCAGTTGGAGGAATGAAGAGGGAAGGGGCCCAAACAGATTTCAACAAGGAGGAGGAACTAGTACTTCCACAAACGAGTTCCAAAACCAACATCAAGCCCTGGTTGTCCCACCAAAGGAGGACACTAACCAACTGCTACACAATATGATGACGTTAATGAAGGAGGAGAGAAATTCTAACAACTATCAGTTCAATGCTATAGCTTCTCTAATTGAACAAGACTCTTCAAAAAATGCTGCTCAGTTCAATGCTCTGGAAAAAAGAATGGAGCAATGGGAGACGAAAGTTGAAAATATCAACTCTTTTTTTACTCAATTGCCCAACAATATGAGTAAGAACTAAGTATGAAGTAATGGAACCATTCCCTCTAACACTATTATGAACCCTAAGAGTTTGAATGCCATAACACTCCGAAGCGGGAAACAAGTGAGGTTCAACAATAAAGATGAGGGAGAAGATGAAGAGGAGATCAAGAATGAAGAATTGCCTTCAACACATGAAAGAGTGAAGAAGTCAGAAAGTTCCAAAAAATGAGCACTTTTGACTAAAAGGGAGTCAATGCAATTGAAGAGCAAGAAAGCGAATTTTGAAAGCCACCAAGAATCAAGCAAGCAAGGAACCCAGGAAACAACCGATCAAGAGGTAAGTATAAAAGACCTTCCCTTTTTGAATTCATATTTGCTTAGCAAAAGGATGACTGATTGTAAACATGAAAAAGATGTCATTGACTTATTTGGAAAAGTAGAAGTCAACATCCCTTTGTTTGACCTAGTGAAAAGGGTTCTTGCATACACTAAATATCTCAAGGACTTGTGCACAAACAAAAGAAAGTTTAGACCCAATGAAAGAGTACAAGTTAGCTCAAATGTGTCTGCCCTTTTTAAACCATAAACACCTGTCAAGTGTCAAGACCCTAGATCTTTCACCATCCTGTGCACAATAGGAAAAGTTACAATAGGAAAGGTCTTGTTAGATCTAGAGGCAGCAATCAATGTGACGCCTAAGTCTGTCTATACAACATTAGGAGTTAAGAGTTTTAAGCCTACATCTGTAGTGTTGCAATTGGCTGATCGATCTCTTAGGCATTCAGTGGGCATTATAGAGGACATCTTTGGTTCATGTAAAGGGTTTGGTTTTTCCAGCTAATTTTTATGTACTTGACATGTCTTCAAAAGTTGTGCAGGACACTTCCTTGATTCTCGGTTGACCCTTCTTTAAGACTGCTAGTACAATGATTAGCATGAAAGAAGGCACAATCACTATGGAGGTAGGGGATCAATAAGTGAGTTATAACATGTATGAAGCTATGAAACACCCCCATGAGGATTATTCGATTTTAGGAGTTAACATGCTTGATGTTGTTATAGATGATGCACGCTCTGAATTTGAATTTCAACATGTTTACTTTGACTCTGTAATGAACATTTGAATGCCTTGATTGTAGCTGATGGCCATTTTAGTAGGACCTAGGTTAGTTTTCAGTTTATGCAATTTTAATTCAATAATTCATCTCCTTTGTTTTAGCTTGATTCATGATACATCATCCATATTTGAGGAAATTGATGTAAATGGATGAATTGCATTTTGTTTTCTGATGCTTAAGGACTTTTCATATACATTCTAAGTGATTTGAGTATCCACTTTAGTCTTTTTTAGTAAAATTTTTCATTTTTGTCTTATTTATTTTGCTCTCAGGAAAACTTCACTGTGACGACGTAAACCTCTAAGGAATTGTTGCCACAGCGACTTAAATTAATTTTGTCACTGCAGCGAACACCTTTGGGAACCTTCGCTGTGACATGAATTAATTCTGTTGCCGTGGCAAACACTTTTGGGTAACCTTCGCTGCGGCGTGAATTAATTCTGTCACTACGGCGAACACCTTTGGGAAACCTTCGCTTTGGCAAAAGTTCAATCTGCACGAAGATACCTTGATGAAATTTCCCTTCTACCTTTATTTTCTTTTGATCCTTCATCTTCCGTCTGTCCTGTTTTGTAATTTCTCTCTTCGCAGCAAAAGTCCAATCTGCGCGAAGATACCCCGGTGAAATTTCCCTTCTACCTTTATTTCTTTTCATCCTTCATCTTCCATCTGTCCTGTTTTGTAATTTCCCTCTTCACACCTATATCAATTTGACTTCCCCTTCTTTCTTTTTGTCTATTTCCCTCTAGTTTGTTGTAGCCATCTGACCCATTCTTCACCAAATATCTCGTATTCCAACTTCACTGCAGCGACTATCTATTCTCCTTGCTTCATTTCACATTCACCGGTCTTCTTTGCGAAGCTCTCTTTCTCCTTCGTAAGTAATTCCAGGCCTCACCTTCGTTCGGTTTCTAACTCATTATTTTTGTTATATTCAGGGCACGTTTGTCGCGGCAACGCAACTGTATCATCGCAGCGTGGTGAGTTATCGTTTTAGCTATGGTGACACATCATCTTTTCGTTGTGGCGAGCTAAGTGCTTGTTGCTTGCTGGGGCGATGTTGCGAAATTAATTTTTCACTGCGGCAAACCTAGTAGGTTATGAATTTCAATCAATTTTGTTTATTCCATTCATTTATTTTTCTGTGTTTGTTTTCTGCAGGAACATGCCTCGAACTAAAAATCCTACCCGTACTTCGCCCACTGTCCCTCCTATCATTTCCCCTATTATCTCGTCTAGTTTGTCTAGTTCATCCATCGATTCCAGTCCTCCAAATAGCGCTGATTCTGATTTTGCCGACCTAGCCGCAAAGGTAGACACTAGGCCGTTCGTTAAAAAGAGCCCATTTCCTTTAACTCCACCCAACAATCCCTTTGTCTGTCAACTAGTACACTCTCAGCTTACGGGATTAGTCCAACACGGGCTCAGGGCAATGATAAATTCATTCGTTATTTCTACACTTATGCCCGATTCCACAACTCAATGTGATGCCTAAGTCTGTCTATACAGCATTAGGAGTTAATAGTCTTAAACCTACATCTGTAGTGTTGCAATTGGCTGATTGATCTCTTAGGCATCCGGTGGGCATCATAGAGGACATCTTGGTTCAGGTAACGGGTTTGGTTTTTCCAGCTATTTTTATGTAGTTGACATGTCTTCAGAAGTTGTGCAGGTCACTTCCTTGATTCTCCGTCGACCCTTCTTAAGGACTGCTATTACAATGATTAGCATGAAAGAAGGTACAATCACCATAGAGGTAGGTAATCAACAAGTGAGTTTTAACATGTATGAAGCTATGAAACACCCCTATGAGGATCATTTGCTTTTAGGAGTTAATATGGTTGATGTCACTGTTAATGATACTTGTTCCGATGTTCAATTCAAAGAGGATTCATTTGATTCTGAGTTACATTCACTTGGTTCTTCTAACTTATGTATGATTTTGACATCTTCTATTGTCATTAATAATTCCTGTCAGGAAAGGTTTTTTGTTGGTTTTTCAAGAGATTTCAACATCACAAAGGCTGACATGGATGAGGAGATAGCTGAAGAAATTGTACCTCAACAAAAGTGTCCGATTGAAGGAATGCAGAATGAGTTGGCCCAGGAAGTTGCTACCATAGATGAACACAAGATGAGTTCAACACTCAAAGTAAAGGGAGGTTGTAGAGCCAACCGCATAGAATTGGAGCTATCATTGGTTGAAGGAAAGGGGAGTAATCGCTTTTCTCTTGAACTTAGTACATTGATTCCTTCTATTGTGCAACCTCCTGTGATTGAGTTGAAATCCCTACCTTCTATTTTAAAGTACGCCTTCCTTATGTCTAATGAGCATTTACCTGTTATAATTGCCAATACCTTATCCCACAATAAGGAAGAAAGACTTTTTGCTATTTCGAAAGAACAAAAAAGGGCTATAGGGTTGACTTTGGTGGATATACCTGGAATCTGCCCAGCCATTTTAACACATAGGATTTTGTTGAGTGAGGTTCAAAGTCTGTGAGGCAGCCCTAAAAGAGATTGAATCTGCTTATCTTAGACTTGGTTAAGAAAGAAATCACAAAATTGTTGAGTGCTGGGATCATATATCCCATCTCTAATAGTGAGTGGGTCAGTCCAATACATGTAGTGCCGAAAAAATGATAGGATGAGCTTATTCCCACCATAGTGCAAAATTTGTGGCGTGTGTGCATAGATTACAGACGATTAAATGACACAACACGAAAAGGTCACTTTCCTCTACCTTTCATTGACCAGATGCTTGAACGACTTGTAGGCAAATCACATTATTATTTTTTAGATGGTTTCTCTGGGTATTTTCAAGTACCTATTGCACCAGAGGACCAAGATAAAACCACCTTTACATGTCCTTTTAGTACCTTTGCTTATAAAAGGATGCCTTTTGGTTTATGTAATGCCCCAGGAACTTTCCAGCATTGTGTGATGGTTGTTTTCTGTGAATTTTTAAAGGAATGCATGGAAGTTTTTATGGACAATTTTACAGTTTATGGTAATTCTTTCGATTCTTGCCTATCTATTCTCGCAAAAGTTTTGAAGATGTACATTGAAAAGAATTTGATTTTGAACTTTGAAAAACGTCTTTTCATGGTCAATGAAGGTGTCGTGCTAGGTCATTTGATTTCTAGCAAGGGGGTTGAAGTTGATAAACCTAAGATTAAGGTTATATCTTCTTTACCTTATCCTGTATGTGTTCGAGACATAAGATCATTTTTAGGTCATACAGGATTTTATAGGTGGTTTATAAAAGATTTCAGCAAAATTGCATTGCCTCTTTCTAAGCTTTTACAAAAGGATGCAAAATTTAAGTTTGATGATTCTTGAAGAAATGCCTTTAACAAATTAAAATCCAAACGAATTTCCCCTCCTATTTTAGTTTCTCCCGGTTGGAACTTACCTTTTGAGCTTTCATATGATGCTTCTAATTGTGTTGTAGGAGCTATACTGGGTCAATGGGAGGAGAAATTAGCAAGAGTTATCGCCTATGCCGCGAAAACACTAGATCCAGCTCAAATCAACTATACAACAATTGAGAAAGAGCTATTTGCAGTAGTGTTCACTTTAGAAAAATTCAGTCAATATCTATTAAACTCCCATGTGACCATTTATATTGATCATGTAGTTGTCCTATATCTTCTCAAAAAAACACAATCGAAGCCTAGACCGATAAGATGGGCACTGCTTCTCCAAGAATTCGATATTGAGATCAAAGATCAAGATGGAGCAGCAAACCATGTCGCTGACCATTTGAGTAGGCTACTAAACGATTCACAGGGAGTGGACTCCTCTGAACTGACTTGTGCCTCTTTTCCTGATTTAGTGTTATGTGCTTTAGTTGGACGACTTACCTGGATGGACAGA
>JAOQMP010000006.1:18559601-18572167 GCA_027563575.1 Erythroxylum pedicellare
CATTATCATGATCTCATCATCATTTCCTCCATGCTATGTTTTGTATCAAAGACTTCATCAAATCAATTTAAGATCAATATCAAATCCATAAATGTATGAACATCGAAATAATAAAAAATGCCTTTATTAATCATGAAATAATTTGTATAATAAGTGCTAAAGGTGATTGCCTTTAGAGCTTTTCTCTAACAAACTCCCACTTGTTCTAAAGCCAATCACCTTGGTACCTAATACAATAGGCGTGTACATGTCACATAAAATGTTTTTGGGAAATTGACTTAGTCAATGGATCAACTATATTCTAATTTATGGGAACTCTATCTATCATAATGTCATTTCTACTAATGATTTCTCTCATCAAATGGTAGCACATGAGTACATATATGGACTTCTGATGAGACCTCGGTTCTTTAGCCTATGTTATAGCCCCATTGTTGCCACAATGCAACTATACTGAATCAACAAGGCTTGAAATCACACTAAGTTCCATGATGAACTTCTTGATCCAAATCGCTTCCTTTGCTACTTCTAAATCTGCAATGTAATCCACCTTTATAGACAAATATACAATCGTCTCTTATTTAGAACTTTTCCAACTAGTTGCCCCATCATTCAGTGTAAATACATATCTAGACTGGGATTTGGAGTCATCCCTATCAAATTAGAAACTGGCATTAGTGTACCTACTTACCACAAGATCACCTTCTTCATATACCAAGAATACATCCTTAGTTCTTCTCAAGTACTTACGGATATTCTTGACAGCCACCCAATGACCCTACTACTTGTGACACTTAGAGTATATCATACATCGGATCTAGTACATAATATAGCTTACATGATTGATCCTATAGTTGAAACATAAGGAATCAAACTCATACAAGTCCTCTCATCTTGTGTCTTCGGAAATATAGATTTAGGGAGTGCAATCCCATATACCATAATAAGATAACCTCTCTTGAACTACTTTATACTAAACCTCTTTAGCATCTTGTCTATGTATATAGACTGAGAAAGACCAATCAACCTCTTAGATCTATCTCTATAGATCCTTATCCCCAAAATATAAGTTGTTTATCCAAGATCTTTCATAGAGAAGTTCTTAGCTAACCAAATTTTGACTTATTGCAAAGTAGAGACATTGTTTCCTATTAGCAATATGTCGTCTACATATAGAATAAGGAACACGATTTCCCTCCCACTAACCTTCTTATACACACACGGCTCATCTAGATTTTGTGAGAAACCAAACTTTTTGATTGCCTCACGAAATTGGATATTCCAACTCCTGGATACTTGCTTTAATCCATAAGTGGATTTTGGAAGATGGCATACCTTTTCTCCATTCACAGATTGTCATATATACATCCTCAGTTAGGTTTCCATTAAGGAAAGTCATCTTCACATCCATTTGCCAAATCTAATAATCATAATGACCGACAATGGCTAGGAGTTGGGAAATAGGCTTAATCAACGGATCAATTACGTTTTGATCGGTGGGAACTCTCTCTATCTTGACATCATTTCTAGCAATGATTTCTCTAATCAAATGGTAGCGTCTGAGTACATGTTTGGACTTTTGATGAGACATCAATTCCTTCGCCTGTGCTATAGCCTCGTTGTTTTTACAATACAACAGCACTGGGTCAATGATGCTCGGAACCACATCAAGTTCCATAATGAACTTCTTGATCCAAACCACATTCTTTGCCGCTTCTAAAGCTACAATATACTGCACCTCTGTTATCGAATTTTCAGTCGTCTCTTGTTTGGAACTTTTCCAACTAACTACACCACTATTCAGTGTGAATACATGTCTAGACTGGGATCTAAAGTCATCCCTAGCGGATTGGAAACTGACATAAGTATATTTTGCATTGTCTATGTTCTTTGTGTTCTTACATATGAGTCATCTCCATTTGCATTTTCTATAAGAAGATTAACTTTATCATTTAGGTATAAGAATAACTTCCATAATTCTTCAAGCATCCTTCTCTATCACAAAACTAAAATAAAGATCCATTATTCATTGACCAGAACTTGTTAAATGAAAATTATGTACCATACAATGTTGATTATATACTCTATTTCCAATTGCTTTCCACCTTCAGCACTAACATTTTATGCTATACATAATTATCTTTATTTGTTATTTTAAACGTGTAACTTAACCTTAATTAAAAGAAAACTTCTTCTGATCTAAAGCGTATTCATCTTTTTTATTAAAAAATGTTTATTAGTTCTCTTTTCCATTATATAATTCGAACAATTTCTAGTACAATAAAATCTTCAACGTAGCATCAATTTAACAACAAGTAACCATCTCTTATAATCGTATATGATCTAACACAAACAATTAATAAAGAATATCTATAGGTGGAGCCACCATGTTCTGCATTTCACTTCTTAATGGAGGGAAATAAGTTAGCTTCTAAGTTGGTGAGGTATCTACAACTTCTTGGTACCATTATCTTCTTGCATTTTTATGGCGTTTAAATGCTCCAACATCAATTTCATAAGTAACATGACTTGATTTAGGCCTATTACCCATAATATGTTCCTATTTTAAGTTGATTTAGACACCAACTTAGTGAAGTAGTTTACGTGACATAATCAAAACATAAAGAGTTACATCATCTAGACCTTCTAGAAGAGCATCAAACATTATCAAAGGATAAAAGAAGACAATTAAATCTTAAGCAAGAAATTTATTCTCTATCTCGACAAATTGACTCTTTGTGGAGACAAAAAACATAATGAAAACCTAACCTATAAAATTAAATTAACCTATAACGTGTAATAAAAACCTAACGTTCTTGTGGCTGATAGCGAAGTATTGATGGTTAAATTTCGACAAAACGATTGAGTCAAAACCCAAGTCATAAAGAATTCAAATTTAACTAATCCAATCTATTACTATTCTTAAAACTATTCTCTATTATCTATAATAAAATTCTTATTTTAAATCCAGTTAGTAGCTTAGAACAAATTAAATAAATAAAACAAGTACGGAGAAAGTAAGTTGATCAACGGATAGACAATCTCGTAAACACTGTAAATGAATGCTGGAAAGTTAGAAGCTTCACAATTTTCATGCTTTATCACCACACTCATTATTAGCATGAAACGCATATTAGTAGCGTTACAAAAACTATACTATAATCAAGATGAAGACCGACCTTATAGACCTGTGGCTTAATCCTAACTTAAGACTTACTTATAAATCAAATAAAGTGTTGATTTAGGCCCAGACAAGAGTTGAAAATCATAAATAACAAATTATGCGGTTAGGAGTTCAGCAAATGGTGTGGTGCCCCCTGCCAGCCCTAAAGTAGGCACGTGATCATTAAATTATCATGGTAACTTTGCATTGCATTTATTTGCGGCCATGCCGTACAATCTTCTACTTCAAAATTTTAAAAAAATATTTTCAATTTTTATGTATATGTATGAACGTATATATAAATTTTAGGTGAAATTTGATGGCAAGTGGAGAGTTCAAATTGTGTATAAAATTTAAAATGCTTAAATTTAATTTAATTTAATTTAAAATTAAATTATTAACTTTGAGTCAAACAAAATTAAAAAGGTTTGAAATAATTATTTCATTGATTTGTGTTATCCAAATCAACACATTTATTATTGAAAATTTCTAGCTAGCTTTTTTTTTATTTATATCGAAATTTTAATATAGGACAAATGTTGTTACGTCTTTAAAGTTTTCCATTCCACAGTTAATAATCACCCCCGATATGTATTTCCTTGACTACCCTTGATCTTAGATAATTTCCAAGGCTTGGATTCGTTATAAGATTTAAAGTATTATAAAACCTAGCTTGCTTGAGGAAACTTTAGTTCAACCCTCTTCTTTGGAAATTTAGCTCTTTAATGGCTTAAGTTTCCAGTAGAACATTGATTGCTGGAGGGCTATAGTACTGAAAGTAGCTAACTTAAAGTAGGTAACGTCCCTTACTCGCCATCCACCAGTGGGACCAAGATCTTGTTATTATACTTTACTGTAACAATAACTCCACCACCTCAATGCACAAGGCGATCTCTTCACATTTCAAATATAGTACAGAACATAGACGAAGAAGGTCTGACAGGTCAAAGAAGTTGCCATGCATGGCAAGCACGGTCTAAGATACATTTTATCAGTCACAGATGATAGAACTGGAATAGAAAAATGCAATTAACTTTTGGGTATATCTGTGTGGTTCCGAACTTTGTTTTGGACATGGACTTTGGAAAAAAGAATGGCTTTTATTCGTTTAGTAAGTCACATCCTAGAAAGTTAAAATGTCTAATTAATGCTTTAAATGAGACTATCATAATAAATTGTTGGGAAATCAAGATAGGTTTGATCTTTATAACAGTAGAATAATTACGTAACTTTTTCGTATTTTGATTTTCTAAAAACCAAGATTACTTGAATTATATAAAATAATTAGCAAATAAATTATAATAAAACATAAATCTTATTTTATACCTTACTTTGAAGCTTGATCTTTTTCTTGTCATATTCTTCAAATTATTTCCAGAATTGATTCGTTTCAACTACCGTAGCCGCATAATTGTCCAACCTCTAACAATATTCATAAAATAAATTAAGAGAACTCTGTAACTCTTACAGAAAGGATTGACTAAGGAGTGCTAGTTTCCTTAATTTAATTTTAATTAAATTACTAAAATGTCTAAAACTATTGTAAATAAGCTAAAGCTATAATGAAGCTAATTCTAATTTTAATTAAATTTCCATTTACACCCAAATAAGATCCAATCCTTATTTATTAAATATCATATTTAATCATAAAGTTTCTCAAAATTTATAATCAATTCTAACTTGATTAAAATATTTTTGCTATATTTAATACATTCTTTATGTGAGACCCATTAGGTTCCCAAATATGTTGGCATTTGATACAAATTGTAACCCTAAATCCTATTTTGAATTACATAAATTAACCTCCTTTAATTTATTTTTAATTCTCTAATTAAACAATTTATATCCATATATCAAGATTATTGTCAAGCAACACATCATGACTATCCAAATATTTAGAAATGTCAAAGTGATTTTGACTAACCTTTTTGCGTATCATTATTTTCATATAATTTAATCATTTCATCATATAATGGTCCGATTAAACATAGAGTATGAAATTAATGTATACTCTATTTTAAGTCTAATCTTATTAGTTCTCCACCATTACTACTTATTCAATTAATGAAATTTGTAAATTATTTCCAAAACGTCATTTTACCTTGGCCAAGGATTTCTTAAATCAATACTTATCCAGAATAGTCACATTATCATTAATTAATTTAGGGTGATGAATCTTATCTTGATCACTTAGCTATCTCCATATAATTAATATGATATCCAATGGCTATCAACTAAACTATACATTAAAAAAATAGGTTATAAGTAGCATCAAAACATAACAATCCTTATGCAAGATAACTTTGGAGATATTTAGCTAATGGATCACTTATACAATCATCATAATGAGAATTTACATTGACATACAAGTAATGTCCTAAATGGATTTCTCCTATGGGGTCAGTTAAATAAATTTGTTCTCTAACAAATACATACACATTTACATTTTATTAATGTCCAACCTTAACAAGAAAATGAATAGGAACAATTTAGGGATAATATTTAAATGTAATGTAGAATTATCCCATAGATTTTATCATATATATCTAAGTACATATAAAATAAAGTGTGATTTTAAATTATTTGGCCACTAAACTACAACCAATCGGTTGGCTTTAGCACGTAAATCAACAATCTCTCATTTGTCCTAAGCTAATCATTCATGTCGTCATATGATGATTATGTTACTGTTCGGACACAAGCTTAAAAAAAGAATCATACAAAATTCTCGATAATGAGCACTTACTTAAATCTTACAACTTTCATCTTATTTATCATTATAATTAAAAACGATAGAATAAGTTCATCCTTGGATCTTTAGTGAGACCTTAGCCCTTTTTTCCCTCCCAATGGCTCTAATATTCTATAATACATTACTATCTATAGCAATGCAAGGAACTATATCAAGTTAACTATGAAATTATTGATCCAATTGATCATTTCAACTAAATGAAAAATGTATCATGGATTAATTAACAACCATTGCTACATTGGAACCTTTCTAATCTCAAAATAATGTTGTTCTAAGTAAAATATATCTTAATTTGGATTTACTTTTAAAATTTTTTAAAAATATAAATTTAATAAATATCAGTTACAAAAGGTTAGTCATTAGAATACATCCTCAAGTACACCCTAAAACCATTGATCCCTACATTCAAGCTTAATATTCAAGATTTATAACTAAAACTTGAAATGCATTAATTTACAAATTTGAGGTTAATGGAATCTCCGAGAACACATTAACTTCCTTTTACATTTCCTTACCATCTGATTAGTGATAAAATTCTCCTTAATTCTTGCAATTGTTAGCTCTATAATAGTAGATAAGTTTCTAGACTTCCCCGAAAATCTCCTGAAATTTGTTTATTTTCTTATCTCATGAAAGCATGTTATTTTTGCTACCATTTATACCTCTTTATCCTATCTTAGGCTTGGTAATGGTAGTAACCTTTGTACAATGTCAACTAGCCTACTTTGATTGAGACTAAGCCTACATAGTAAAGAGATCCTTTGCCACATACTATTAGAGAAATTGCAATTGAAAAACTAATGATCCCTATCTCATCCTTTAGATTGCAAAGAACACAAAATTTTAGTGATAGAAAGGTACTTTAATTTTTCCATTATGCTAAGCCTATTCAATATTGCTAGCCAAAGCAAGGAGTTGACATTAGGCTTAAAGGTTTTGTTCCAAACCAGTCTACTACACTCTACCTTTGTACCAGTCCAAAATAAAAATTCCTTAGATTTTTATTTGTTAATTATGTCATAGGTAGTTTGAACTAGAGACAAATATCTTCATTTTCTGTGTTTATAAATTGAGGAATTGACAAGTCCCTCACCAGCTCTAGAGATAGAATCCAGTTCCCATTCTCTATCAACTCTTATACATTTGTGTTCTTTCAGAACTTAGAAAGTGAAGTCTTAGCCAGTTTGTTATATATAAGAGCTCCTTGACCACATTAGCTATCAAACCATAGAGAAGCCATAGTTCCCATCCCTATTTTGCAGGTAACATATTGTTGAACCATATCCCTTATTTTTAGTGTCTGATTGAAGAACCGTGAGTAACTATCTTGAGGAATTAAAGCCCAAAAACTATTTCCTTCAAAATTGTTGGGTTTTGATCTTGCATCATATGCATTGAAAAAAACAACATTGGAAATATAAAACAAAACACAAAAAGCCAAGAACTTTCAAGTGCCATTAGATGTAACTTTAACAAAAACATGAACTTAAGATGTGTACCTTACAATATCCTTCGTTCTTCATTGCCTTCACCTCTTCGGGTTGTCATAAACCACAAAGACCAAAGGAGCATGTCTCTAATGATATCCACGTAAAGAGTGAAGCCTGAAACCTTTTATGAAGTGTGGTTTTTGATGTATTCTTTGAGAGAGTGTTTGTAGAGAGTGAGAGAAGATGATGAACACTTCACCAAAAATATATTGTTTTTACAAAACACTTGGATGAAAATTAATGATTCTTACACCCTTTGGCCTTCCTCTAATCCCCAACATCAATGGAGAGTTAGTGGGAATTAATTGGTTTTTAATCCCACTTAATTTAGCATGAAACTTCCACCCTTTCTTTAAAGGTTAATTTTGTCATCTTACCTAATAAGCAAGATTCACATGTGTTATATGATTCACAATCAAATGACCCTAAACTACCATACTTGTGTAGCTTAGTCATGCATCTCTCATATCTTAGGTCCCCATCCAAAACCATTTTACTCATTCTTCACATCTTCAATGTGTGTGACCTATTAGATTCTCAGTTATGTTGGCCACTGAATCAATACTTAATTCAAGCAAGTCATGAGTAGTATCTAGCAACACATCATGACCCCTAATTAACTAAAAAGTAAGCAGTTTGATTATGAACCCTTCCATATACAATGTTCCCATGCAATTCATGATTTCACTGTCTATACCCCTCTTGGTTCAGAGTATGGTTAAAGTGACAACTTCCACTTGACTGACTACATCACATCTAGTCCAAGTGACATTAGTTTTTGTCCCTGAGGCTTAATGCTTAATTGGATATGTCAATGAAGACTATCTTCATCACATTTTCACTCTGGTCAGAGATTCTCGAGTAATGACCACGATAAGAGGCTGTAGGTATCATCTCCTTCAATCAGGAATGGTGAATCCTTTATTGGCTACTCAATTACCTTCAAATACCTCAAGTTGTAGTCAATCACCAACTCTATGAGCAACCTATAAAGACAATGAAGAATGGAGTCAAAGTATAAGATTAGTATCCAAGATATCCTTGAGCACCTCAAGTCTAAGGATATTTGCACCATTGTTATGATAAGACTGTCATTGACATTAGAATAGATTATCCATATGATTGTCTCATGGCAGGTGATCCAATGTACTTACTACTCTTAGTAAACATCCACATGCTAACTTAGAACAACTCATGCTTACAACTTATGAGATCCATTACTTGATCTAATCAGGGAGTATATCATCTACTAGTCTGTTCGGATTAATAATGTCCCATCTCATTAATCTTATGAAAAGAGACAATTTAGATACTAACATAATTACACATAATTTAGATACTATTATAATTACACATGATAGGAATCTCATCATGATTTCCTTCATTGTATGTAATATATCAAGGACTTCATTAATTCAATTTAAGATCACTATTTATTAATAACATGAACATCAAATTAACAAAAAAGCCTTTTAATAATAGAACATTTTGTACAATAAGTGCTAAAGGTGATTGCCTTTAGAGCACTTCTCAAATAACCTCTCACTTGGACTACAGTCAATCGCCTTTGTATTTAATACCATAGGCGAGTGCATAAGATTTATATCGGAATCAGTTTAATCAAAGGATCAATAATATTCTAATCAGTGGACACTCTCTCTATGTTGACATCATTTCTACTATTGATTTCTCTAATCAAATAGTATCACCTAAGTATATGTTTGGATTTCTGATGAGACCTTGGTTCCTTTCCTTGCGCTATGGCACCATTGTTGTCACAATACAATTATACTGGGTCAATAATACTAGGAACCACTCCAAGTTCCATGATGAACTTCTCAATCCAAACTGCTTCCTTTATTGCTTCTAAAGCAATAATGTATTCTACTTCAGTTGTTGAATCTATAGTTGTCTCTTGTTTGGAACTCTTCCAACAAAATGCTCTACCATTCAATGTCAAAATTTATCCTGACTGGGATCTGTAGTCATCCTTGTTAGATTGGAAACCAGCATCAATATACCTACTCACAACAAGATCTCCTTCTTCATATACTAAGAATACATCTTTAGTTCTTCTCAAGTACTTAAAGATATTCGTGATAGCCACCTAATGAACCTCTCCAAGATCTGACTAGTATCTACTTGTAACATTTAGAGAATATGATACATCGAATCTTGTACATAACATAGCATACATGATTAATCCTATAGCCAAAGCATAAGGGATCAAATTCATGTGAGTCCTTTCGTTTTGTTTCTTTGGACATATAGATTTCGAGAGTGTAATCCCATGCGTTATAGGAAGATAACCGCTCTTGGATTACTTTATGCTAAACCACTTTAGCATCTTATCTATCTAAGTAGACCGAGAAAGGCCAAACAACTTCTTAGATATATCTCTATAGATTCTTATACCCAAAATATAAGTTGCTTCCCCAATGTATTTAATGGAGAAATTCTTAGACAACCAAATCTTGACTGATTGTAAAGTTGAGACATCGTTTCCTATTAGTAGTATGTCAACTACATACAACACAAGGAATACGATTGCACTCTCACTAACCTTCCTATACACATAAGGTTCATCCAAATTTTATAAGAAACCAAACTCTTTGATTGTCTCATCTAATCGGATATTCCAACTCTTGGATGCTTGCTTCAATCTATAAATGGATTTTTTAAGCTTGCATACCTTTCCACCATCTCTGGATATAAAACCATCGGATTGTGTCATGTACACATCCTCGATGAGGTTTCTATTAAAAAAAGTTGTTCTCACATCCATTTGCCATATCTCATAATCATAATGAGTAATAATGTCCAAGAGCATCCTAATGGATTTAAGCATGGCTACCTAGCTAAAGGTTTCGTCACAGTCAACTCCTTGTCTTTGACGATAACCTTTAGCTATAAGCCTAGCTTTATAGGTAACTACATTACCCTCCATGTCTATTTTATTCTTAAAAACCCATTTACACCCTATGTGTTTTATCCCTTCTGGTGGGTCAACCAAAGTCCATACTTAGTTTTCATACATGGATTCTATTTCGGATTTCATAGCTTGAAGCCATTTTTTAGATTCTAAACTCTTCAGAACTTCTTCATAATTAGTCAACTCATTGTCTTATATGAGCAATATGTCATTATATTTACTCATAAGAAATCCATATCTCTCTGGAACATGATGTATCCTACTTAGCCTACGAACTTCTTGTGTATTAGAAGATTGAACTATTATTTTATCATTATAAACAATAGTCTTGGGTTTAGGCAGTTGATTTACATTTGTTTGAGCATCTTGAACTTCCATAAGTTCAATTTTTTCCCACTGTCCTCTTTTAGAAGAAACTCTTACTCTAAAAAGACAACATGCTTTGAAACAAACAACTTTTGTTCTAAAATATTGTAAAACTGATATCCTATTGTTTCTTTGGGATATCCTACAAACAGACACTTATCAAATTTAACTTTTAGCTTATCTGACTGAATCTACTCATATAAGCTAGTCAACCCCAAACTTTCTTACGAGAAAGATATGATTTCTTGTTAGTCCACATCTCATATGTAGTAACATCAAATGACTTCGAAGGAACTCTGTAACACAACAGTCTCGAGTATATATCTCCAAGAGGATTTTGGGAGATCTGCTAAGCCCATTATTGACCGTACCATGTCCAACAAGGTTCGATTTCTCCTTTCTGTCAAACCATTATATTGCGGCGTGTAAGGTGTAGTTCACTGGGATGTTATCCCATTATCTCTAAGATAACTTAGAAACTCTTGGCTTAAGTATTCACCACCTTGATCTAATCAAGTTGTTTTAATACTTCTGCCCAGCTATTTCTCTACTTCATTTTCGAACTCTTTGAACTTTTCAAAGGCCTCAAATTTGTATATCATCATATATAAGTGTAACGATCCGGTCATACATCTCATACATAATATAGATCAAATATAGGTGGCGAAAAGTAAAACGGAACCTCAAAAACCATATTTGCTTATGCATATAGATATAGAAAACAAAAACATGAAATGTAAGCTTTTTACATACCTTTTTAACACTCGCCTTCATTCTTTAATCTTCCCCACATTGGGTTGTTGTAAACCACAACAAATGGATAGAATTCTTTCCTTATGCTAGCAAAGACAAGAACTCTTGCAAGAGTTAGAGAGAAAAAGAGAGTGTATGTGTGAAAGAAACCTTTCTTTCACTTGTGTCTTACATAAGAAGCATAAAAATCATCTCCATTTTCAGCACCATTCGACCTTCCATAAACCCCATCACTATGCATTAATGGAAGTTATGTGACGTTAATGGCCATGAATAGCATGCATTAATTGAAGTTTAGGAAGTTAATGGACAAATTGGTAGTCAATAGCACTTTTTTCTAATCCATTCCATGCAACATTTTCTACCACGATCACATCACGATAATATCCCGAAACATTCTCTCATATCTTGAGTCACCATTTAAGACCATTTTTCTCATCCTTTAGATCTCCTATATGTGTGATCTATTAGGTTCGCGGTTATGATGGCCACTTAAATTAACACTTGATTCAAATAAGTCAAGAGCGGTATCTAGCAACACGTCATGACCTAAATTGACCGAAAAGTCAGTGGTTTGACTATAAACTCTTTCATACGCAATGTTGTCATGCAATTCATCCTTTCACAATCTATACCCCACTTAGTTCAGAGTATGGTCAAAGTCTCAACTCCCACCAGATAGAATACATCACATCTAGTCCAATTGATATTAGATCTTGTCCTGAGGATCTCATTACTCCATGTATCATTGAAGATTATCTTTATGACACATATCTACTTTGGCTAGAGACTCCTGAGTAATGACCTCAACAAGAGGTCATGGATATCATCTCCCTCTATCTGGAGTGGTGAATGCTTTACTGGCTACTAAATTACCTCTGAATACCTCAAGCTGTACCCAATCACCACCCGATAAGTAACCCCTAAAAGGCATCGATGAATGGAGTCAAAGCACAAGATCAGTATTTGAGATATACTTAAGCACCTCAAGTTAAAGGATACTTACACCATTGTTATGATAAGACTATCACTAACACTAGAATAGAATATCCATATGATTGTCTCATAGTAGGTCAATCCAATGTACTTACTACCCTTAGTAAGCATCCA
>JAOQMP010000006.1:18582575-18596247 GCA_027563575.1 Erythroxylum pedicellare
AATTTAAATAAAAATAAAAATAATTTATTTTTAAGTTTTATTTAATTTATAATTAATAATAATTATTATTATTATTATTTTATTTTAAAATAAAAATTAAAAATTCACAATAATTATAAAAGTTGAAGTAAATAAAATAACTAATTAAAAAAATTTTGAAAAAAAGAGGCGGAAGAAGAGGGGGAGTGAGAGAAGAAGAGCTTTAAAAAATTTTAAATTTTGCAAAAAAAAGATTCTATTTTTAAAAATTTTCAATATAAGCTAATATTTAGCGGATATTGGGTGATATTTTGTTGAATTCTTTTCTTAAAAAGTTGTTTCTAGACAAGCAATACTTCTTGTCGAGGCTGCCTCGAAGCTCTTATTTAGGATGCGCAAGTGGGTACGAGGAATGAAAGAGTCCTGAAACTTTCTTACAAAATAAAAAGAATACAACAAAAAGCGTCAGTCTCTTTGTTACGCATTTAGATTAACATCATACTTTACCAAAAGCCGTTTGATTATGTAATGATGCTCTTGATTAACATCTCATTTAAAATACAACACCAGTAGAACTGTCGTAAATGATTAAATGTAGAAAAATGGAGGGTAGGGTAGAGTAAACTGACCCGCTTGGAAGTACGAAGCAGCAGAGGGGGGACTGTATAGAGATCTTCGTCGATAGGCTGAGGAGGACTAACAGTCAATCTAGGACGTGCAAATGTGACATCACCATTCGAGTTCTTCTTTCCATTATGTGAAATAGTGGGGTCTTTGTTGATGATGTTTTCTCGGCTGTTCAATGACGTCAAAAACTGTCCCTTGCTTTCTCTGCTCCTTCGTATGCGTTACCCTTTTTTCTCTCCACCTTGTCTAGAGTTTCAAACACCGTCATCGTGTCCACATTCCAGACCTTACCTTACAGATTATTACCAAGTCGGAATTTTCTCAGGGTTGGTATTAACTTTAGACTTGGGAAACCATGTCTGTAAGAGTCGAGCTTTTGGACTCCACTTGCACAAAAAGACAAATTACATTGTAGAATCGCTAAAAATGCCGACTTTTTTTACCCCATTAAGCGTTCACGTTATGAGGTAGAAGAAAGTTCCAGGACGCTTTCCATGCCTCGTACCCCCTTGCGCATCCTAAATATGAGCTTCAAGGCAGCCTCTACAAGAAGTATTGCTTGTCTAGAAACAACTCTTTAAGAAAAGTATTCAACAAAATAAGAAAAGTATTGCGCATCCTATATATGAGCTTCAAGGGGTACCTGTACATTAGTACATATCGGTGTCCAAAACACTACTCTCTAGTTCATTAATGACGGAGTCATTCATATTACACTATTTGCTTTCTATTTCAAATTTTTTAAAAGATTAAATTTAAGTTTAAATTATTAAAATTTATAAATAATTGATTAACATCAATATTTTCAATCATCTATCATTTCATATTTTGATTCATTTATACATATGGTTATACAAATATTTAAATTAAAATATAAGACCATTTTTTATTTCAAAGATAGAGTCTGAAAATAAATTTAAAAACTAAATCTTAATTATAGTAATTATTTCTCTAATTATTAAACATTTTCTTGTGTTTTGTTTTATGTTACCAATATAATAAATTGTTTTATAATAAAACCTCAAGTAAGATATTCAGTTCCTCCTTTTATCAATTATTGACAGCCTCCAAGCCACGATCAAGATATTATTTTAGGGGCTTAAGTAATTTGTTCAATTAAGGTTTTTCAACTTTGTTCTATTTAATTTTATTCACATATTTATATAATTAAAATATTGATTAATTAAAGCGGATAATCTAATCCTAATTTGGGGTAATGAGCAGGTCGAAGTTGTTGTATCAAATCATTTTCTTTATTAAAAGAATCTTTTTTATTAGGGGATCACTCCATTGTTTTGGATTCCGTTCCGTACAGGCCGATACGTACCGTATCGGTTTAAGCCTCCGTTTGGTTAAGCTTTTATTAGTAGAGCTTTTGTCAGTAGAACTTTTCTGAGAAGAGCTTTTTTTAAAAGTCAGTTGACTATTTGGCTGTTAATTTAAAAAATAGCTTTTTTAAAAGAGCTTCATATAGTAGACTATTTGGTAACATAAAAATAAAAAGTACTTTTATTAATTTTAAATATATTTTATTTTATAATAAAATTATTTATGGTAAATAATTTTTAAAGTATATTAAACAATATGCAAAGTACCATATTGTAGGAAATTTTAGATAACCATCTTGTAAGAAACAATTTAAAGAAATGTCTCATTTTCTTATAGGAAATAAAATTAATATGAAAAATAAATATTAAAATATGTAAAATTGTTAAGCAGAATCGATGGAAGAAATCCAGGGGCAGAAAGCATTCAACTTTATTACAAATTGTTAAGCAGAATCGATGGAAGAGTTTGGTGGTTTAACAACATCCATGTACTGTTGATGAGTAATTCTAACATTCATCTAATTATGCGTGTTTATGGACTATTACACAATTACAGGCTATTTAATAGAAATTCCCATATATGCCAAGAGAAGATATACACAGCAGGCCTTAAGCCACAAAAGCGTCCAACAAGTTTTTGACATATATGTAAGTGACCCCAACATGTTTATTTTTTATAAAAAAGAAAGCAAGGAGACAGAGATACAAGGCTGAGTCAAACGCAGAGGACTCTACGTCTGCGTCCTCTGCGTTTGACGCAGACCTTCTACATTGAAGGTAGACGTTTGACGTCTGCCTTCAACGCAGAAAAATAAATTTTTAGGACTAATAAAATTATAAAGAAGAGAACTAATCTGAGAAGTGAGAGGGATTGATGAGCAGAAGAAACAAAACAGTTGGCTAGTAGTTTTGTTTATGTAACAACCAAGAGGAGAACAGACGGTAGGTATTCTTTACGTAAGTGACAGAAAGTAAGAGAAAAAATAGCTTCCCGAAAAAGCTGTATTTTGGCTTTTTAAAAAGCTATTTATACTGTAAAAGCACTTTTGAAGTTTTCAGCCAAGCAATCATTATTTTCTTAAAATGGCTTTTGCAGTAAAAAAAGTGCTTTTAGAGCTTCCAAAAGTCGAACCAAACAGGCACTAACTTATTAACTAAATGTCATTACACTAAAGACAATTAGTTGAACTCTTGAATTATTAAATATTATGAGAACATATATTTTATATCCAATTGCAAACCCTATTTAGAACTTTAATATAGTCATCCGCACAATAAAGGATAAAATTACCGTTTTACCCTTATATTGGTTTTTTCTTCTAGATCTCCCGTTTTACTTTATATGGTGATTATCATACAAGATCTCATCTTGGTGTTAAGACTTGATGGGTAGCTAGTCCATCAAACTATTGGCGCCAGTTTAATCACCAAATCTCCTTAAAACATCTAGAAGTGATGATAGCACTATAAACTCTTTATTTGAGTGAATGTTCCCTGATACATGTTTCAATTAATAATTCCAACATGCAAACACTAGATTAATACTTTGTAAAAATTCATTCTGATTGTATCAAGAATTATAATGAAACACATATGAGTTCCCCACGCATCAAGATTATGGTTCATAATAAGCGAATGCTTAAGTTGTATGTTTTAAGATTAAAGTAACAACCCACATTATTCAAAAAAACATATTTGATTCCAGATTCATTTAATATTGCCATTATCGATAGTCAACTACTACCATGATATGAAACTCATGATTCCCTTGAAGTAAACGCCTTTACTTATATGGAGATAAATTGCAACACTACAGTCTAAACCCATAATTAAGCGACCAACTTGGTTATTCAACTGTGAATCAATTAATTTAGATTCTAATAATATACATGTTTCCCAATCATCTCTATGTATATGTATATTACTTACTAAAGAATCTTGGTACCTTTTGACCAGATATATAACACTCACACAAATAAAACCAAACTTTTTTGTTTTATTAATAATAAATATTTTCATTACAAAACTGTATCTGAAGAAGATAAAGTTATATGTAAATACACTTGCTTTCCAGGGCACTATATTTACATAACTCCAAGACTTCCTTCTATCCTTTTGTATGCTAACCTAAAAATAGGTTTTTTTTCAAAAGCGAGTTGCTGGTTTGGGTTACACAGTTGTTTAGTTTTCCAAAAATGGTTAGGGTCTAGTGCCAATTCGAATATATCATCGTGGAGAAAGGATGAGTTCGTCGGGATGAACTTTTCTTGAAAGATTTCTTCAATAATTTGCTGATTTTGCAATGATGAAAGCATTATTCTCACTGCGGTGAAATTTGTTTGAAATTTTTCTTCAAAGATCTTTGATTTCCCATTGGCAAAATATTATCCTCACCGTGACAAACTTTGCCTGTTGCCCTCGTTGACTTGTGCTCTTGGTCTTCACTCCTTGGCTCTACTTTTTGAATGTCTTACAATGAAAAATAGTAGTTTGTAGTATCAATTATTCTAAAAATCAATTTAGTGCAATTAATAATTATTTGTGATAATTTTACCCTCAAACTACATTAATTTAAAACAAGCAATCATGAGCTAAATTAAGCACAAAATCCAATAATAAGAGCCAAAAACTATAACGAAAACTATGAAATTATCACCAAATGATATAGGAAACTTGGGTTCAATCAAATTCCCCCACACTTAAACCTTTGTAAGTGTAAAAGAAAATTCCGACCATGCTTAAAAATGAGAGCAGAGAATTAGTTAAGTCACTTCTTCAGAAATTAACCCAAGTAGGATGAAAGAGCACTAAGAAAATAAACACTATAAGTATTGAATCCAAGAGATTTCTCTTAAGGAAATGTGTATAATCTCTCAACTCACTTGTCTTGGGATAATTTCACTCTACAATTTGCTTAGTCCATTCTCTTCCACAAGCTTGTGATAATCCTATCTGTCTACGACAAGACTATAATTTCGAGAATCAAAAGGACTTTCAGGGTTGTAATATACAGAAGGCTAAATGAAGTGGATTGAATAAAAGAAGGAAAAATGAGTACATGCATCACAATTATTTTTCTCATGAAACAAACTCTAACTATGCGTAAGAAAATTTTTAAACAAACAACAAACATAATCTAACACATTTTTTTATAACTTTTCTATTATGAGAAAGCTTTCTATTTTTTAAAACTTTTTGGAACTTTTGGAACTTTTTCTTTCTTTTCTTTTGTATAGAAATTCTTGTTTTCTCTTTTTTTAGATCATCTTTAAATGGAGATGAGAACTTTACATTAATTGTGAAATATGCATGCACTCAAAAGATGGCTCAAAGGGGCTAGCAATGGTTAAGTATTTAGGTTTTGTGTTTAAGTAAGTAGGGTTTCAAAAAGAGTGCCTCTATCATATTAACAAAATTTTAGTTCATCAAGCTTTTGTCAAGAACTAAAACAAGTTCTAGAGAGATATGAAATTAAGTAGATACACACAAAAATGAAAGAATTCAGGCCCAAATATTCCAACAAGGTTAGTATCTCAATTAAGCAATCTCAAGGTTTTAAAAAAATGCATAACGCTACTCTCTCAGCGTACCCTCACTTGCTTCTCGTGAAAACATTGAAAATGAAATTAACCAACATCAACTATCATTTAAAAACATAGATGGTGTTCTCAAAAACACATGGACAACTTTAAAATTTATAAAATCCTTAAGACACAGGAGTGAAAAGAATCTAAGTTAGGAGAATTATTTAAATGAGGGAATTAAAGCAGTTTCTTTTATGAAAGGGATATCGTCGCTGTGGTGAAACCAAGAGTTCGCCACGACAAAAAATTGCAAAAACATTTGAAAACATGTAATTCACCTCAATTACCAAGTGTAAAAATTTACAGAGGACACATAAATGACTTGCACAAGTAGTTAAATGGCCAAAAATGATGCATAAAGAAAAATTGTCAAAATGGAATAACCTCCCCCACACT
Source organism: Erythroxylum pedicellare (assembly GCA_027563575.1). Classification (NCBI taxonomy): domain Eukaryota; kingdom Viridiplantae; phylum Streptophyta; class Magnoliopsida; order Malpighiales; family Erythroxylaceae; genus Erythroxylum; species Erythroxylum pedicellare. The sequence goes on from JAOQMP010000006.1 coordinate 18,588,490, forward strand.
TAAACTTCATATTGTCCTTAATGTGAATAACAATTAAAACACCATGATGCATTGAAAAGTAAGAGGAAGGCTATTGAATAGCAACACACCGGGAAACGCACAATGACAATTATATAAACAACCGGCCATTAATTTTGTACATATAAAAAATGTAATTGAGTATCCAGCAGACTGAAAACTAAAACATGACTAGATAAAAAAAACAAATGACTCAAGCTACTCCATAGGAAGATCATCCCCAAATCCAGATGGACCTGCTCCAGATGTGCCAGCGCCGCTAAGGGGGTTATCTTCATCAGATGGTAACTAGAAGTGTAAATGCTCAGTGAGCAATGCATCCATATGCCTGCGATACTGCCTATCCTAGTCATATAAATCCTCTCTCTCCTTATACCGTGCTATCACCTGGAAAAGAGTGTCTCAAAGATGGGAGAAATCCACACAAAGTTTGTTGACTTACCAGCGAGGGTTTGTAAAGTCACAAGCTCAGGAGCATCCTGAGCTAGAGGATCATCTTCAACTAGCATCGCAGCTGTAGAGGTTGCACCAATATCTTAAGCATGGGGGGAGGGACGAGGTGAGTGAATGGTAGGTTGCTTAAGGAGGGTATATCTAAAGAGTGGGGCTGGGTCAAAATAGCTGTCAGTATTCAATTCTGGGACATTGTGTGCTCAGAAAATGTTAGAGATAAGATGAGGAAAGGTGATGGCATTGGTGAATTTGGTGGTAGTGATGGAGTCATGAAGGGCGGAGGCGATAGTATTAGCTATATCAACCAAGCGACCAGTCATCAAAAGGTAGATGTGTAAGGCTTGTTGCTTTGTTGCTTTGTTCATGTTTTTCAACTCTGCAGTGATGAAGGATAACTACGAAGTCACTTTACTTTCTAAAGAGTCAACCTTAGACTCCAAACTTTCTATTCTTTTGGATTAGGTTGTTGAAACTCCCAACTCATGTATGCCTCTGGTATCTCTAACACTATACTATTGGTGATTTAAAGCCAACTTCTTAATTAGATCCCATGCGTCCGAAGTTGTGAGGTCAATCAAAGAACCTCCTAATGCCGCATCCAACATACCTTTATCTTGACTTTTCAGTCCATCATAAAAATATTGTAATAACTACTCATCATGTATTTGATGGTGGGGGCATCTAGACAACAAATCTTAAAAATCGTTCTAATAGTCATAGAAGGACTCATCATAATCTTGACGTGCTGAATAGATCTTCCTCATTGACGAAGTTCTGGAGGTTGGAAAATATTTCTCCAAGAATGCCTTTCACAGATTGGCCCAACTATGATAGGCATTTGCCACATGTCTTGGGATGCTCATATACCACTCCCTTGCTTTTCCCTCCAAGGATAGGTGAAAAACCTTCCATAGTACTTTATCAAGTGAAGCTCCCACCGGTTTTATACTCTGACAAATCTTAGACAACGATTGCAAGTGGATGTACGCATCTTCTCCTGTCAAGCCATGAAACTTAGGAAGAGAGTTAATAAGCAATCCTTTAACTTCAAAATTCACATCGAAATTAGGGCAAGCAGTAGTAAATAGATCATAATTCACATCATAAGTAGTCGCTTCCCTAATGAGCGTCCTTCTTTGATTTCTGTTATTCTCACCAACTTGCTCCTGCTCCCTATTACCTCCACTATCACCATTCCTAGGTTGATTAGCATTAAGGTTAGGATTTTGCAGAAAATCTGGATTTTTGTCCATCATCACTCCTTTTAATGATTCACCCTCACTGCTTGGCTGACTAGACTCTTTTTCAACAACTACCTTGCTTTTCTCTTTTTCTCTCAATTTCAGGGTTGAAAGGTAGAAGTTTGGTTTTCCAGGGCATGCAAAGGAACAATTCAAATGAAAATTAAAAGTAACAAAATTGACTTGTAAGCACACAAGTCAAATAAAAAGATGAGATGTGATGGATGCAAGTGTGTGAAATTATGTATAAAATTAAGTATGTAAGTATGTATGTATAGGTCAAAAAGCAATCAAAGGAATGTTCAAAACTATGTTGGTGCAAAAATGCTAAGTATGAAAAGTGCAAAAAGTTTAGTATTCTTTTGTTTTGTATTTTCAAAATTTTGATGCTATGCAAAGAAAATGAAATCCCATCCTATTGACAAGTATGAAGCTAAACTATCTAGAATGCAATCTAAATAAAAGACTCCTAACCTCACTTAGCAGTAAAATCATAAAAGCTAACCCAGAGAACCAATTTCTTGGCTCCCCAGCAATGACACCATTTTGATTCGGACCTTAGTTCGTACCTTTGGAGGTCAAATAAAAAAAATAATCTAAGGATTGCAATATAGGATATAACCTCAGGTCGTCTCACTTAATCAAAACCTAAAACGAATGGACCTAAGTTAACCTATGTGTCATGAAATGCAAGCTAATTTGGTAAGGAGGGGGGTTTTATCTTTGAAAACATTGACTTTACTAAATTGAATTGTAAGAAAAATATGTAAAATATATTTTTAGATTTTTGGGAATAGAAAACAGAAAGATTAAGGTAAATGATCAAATAGGGATAGTATCCTTTTGAAAATGAGCTTTGACTATCATAGTTTGAAATTAATTTTTGATGGGAGTGGAAATCACTAAGTTTCAAATGGGTAAACCTTAAAGAACAATTTAAGTCCAAGATCTTAATCAATAAGACTTAATTTCTTAAAACCTTGTTAAATGCTCTTAGTGTGTGTAGTGGATAATTCCATGCAACAAGTCACTTTTGAATCTAGAATCAACTTAATATCAAACACAACTATGCAAGATAAAAGAGAATCAACAAGATCACAAATGGGCATATAAGAGACTTCGTATATTTGAGCTTCAAAGTTCTACATCAACAAATCTAACCATACATTGTATAGCCAACACTTGATTAAACTATAATTAAGCATATTGAACTACAAATTACAAATCCTAAACCTAGGAATTCATAAATCATAGCTAAATATGGATTAAACCACTCCCCTTTTAAGCCCATTGAAATCTAGCCATTGCTACATCTTGAAGAGGAGAGAGATATGCCTAGCCACGCATAGCTCTAAGAGACTTCACAACCGAGAAGCAGTTGGAGACACCCATGGTAGAAGTTGATGGTAGAAATGAGAGAAAATGATAAGGATGTAAAGAGGACGATGATGGAATGATAGCTGCATGAAGAGGATGTAAAAATATGAGTCTGGAGATGACGACTCTCTCTCCCTTTTGTAAGTTAGCCTAAAATAGGTTTTCTTCAAAAATGGTTTAATGCGTCAGGTTACATAGTCAGTTAGTTTTCCAAAAATAGTTCGGGTCTGTGCCAATTAGAAGATGTTGTCGCGACGAAAGGATGAGTTCGTCGCGATGAACTTTTCCTGAAATATTTATTTAGTAACTTTTAACTTTTACCGCACGTAAACATTATCCTCGCTGCGATGAACTTTTCCCGAAAGATCTCTTCAAAAGATCTTCTGATTTTACCACAGTGAAACATCATCTTTGCCATGGTGAACTTGCCTATTGCCCTCATTGACTTGTTGACTTGTGCTCTTGGTCTTCACTCCTCGACTCTATTTCTTGAATCTCTTGCAATGAAAAAATAGTAGTTTGCAGTATCAATTGTTCTAAAAATCAATTTAGTGAAATTACTAATTATTTGTGACAATTTTACCCTCACAATACATTAATTCAAAACAAACACTCATGAGTTAAATTTAGCACAAAATCCAAAAATAAAAGCTAAGAAGTATAGTAAAAACCATGAAATTGTCACTGATTAATATAGAAAATTTGGGTTCAATCAATATGCATGTTTGTTAGAATATTGTACCTATTCTTTCAATTTATGACACTTGTTTAGATCAATGTATGAGGATGAACTTATAATTAAATTCCTTTAAATTTATCGACATCATTAATAGTCTTTCATCGGAGTGACTGGCTAGGAAGAAATGATGTAGGTTAGGAAATAAACATAATAAACCTATAAACATAAAAGTAATAGGCAGTTGAAAAGAGATCTTAATTTCTTATTCAATTGCCTATAAACATAAAATTAATAGGCAATTGGAGAGAGATCTTAATTGTTTATCAGTTACCCATAGGATTGTTTTAAATCTAATAGGATAGTTAGGAAGAGTTTTGATAGATCGAGAAGTTACAATTCAATTTCTATCTATTTAGTTAGGGATTACTTAGTTAAAATTTAATAAAGGGTAATCATAATTATTGGACATTTGGGTCAAGTATGATTAAATCAATAAGGTTAAATGAAAACAAATAACAATAAAAGTAATTCCTAAGTTTCCATCACTGATTAATCAATTATTTCATTATTGACTATTCAATCATTAATTCTTTTATTTTTTGTTTCGTTCTTATTTATTCATCATATCTTTTTTTACCTTAAAAAGATGTTACAGTGATTTGTAGGTGACTAATACAATCTTGTTAGGAATGTGATATGACTGAATCGTCTTATATTTTCTTATACATTTCAATGTCTTTTCAATCCTATTGATGTGTTTAAATACTAAATTTATGTTCATCTTGTGTTTACATATAGATTAAATAAGTGAACACAAATATATGCTAAAAGGAAGAAGTTTGACAAAGTTTGGAGAGCCATCCATGGAGGAGAAACGACTAAGGGCATTTAGAGGAGAATCGGAGAAGACCTGAAAATTAAGCCAGGACCACGATTATGGTAGAAGCTTGAGCACAGGGCCACGATCGTTAACTTTTAGTTCATGATCGTGGCTTGCTCACAAACAAATGTGGACAGCCTTCCAAACTTAAGTTTTTGAGGGGCTTTTTGGACTTTTGAGGCAGAGAAAGATCCTAGGTTTTTACCCTAAATGGAACATACTACATAAAGAAAGAGAGGAGGACTTAAAGGAAGGGACATAATCTACCAATTTTGGAAAACTTCAAGAAGAGAGAAGAAGAAGATAGAAAGAAAGAAGTAGAGAAGTTTTTGTTATTTTCTTTATGTTTAGCTAGTTTATGTCATTTTCAATGCTTTATTTTCATATGTCTTAATCTATTGATTCCATTAGTTTAGAGCTTTCTTAGTATTAATCACTGTTTACATATGTTAGAATATTTACAATGAATGATTAATGGATTTTGTAGTTAAAACTCATGAATTTTGTAATTAACCTTTGTGATATATCAATGAATGTTTATTCCTACAATTTTCCTGTTTTAATCTTGGTTGTTTGAGTTTATTTATATAATTTTGCAAATATGAATTTATTGGGCATTTGAATTTTTAAGGATTATATTATGGGTTTTGTTTACTTAATATCAATTATGCTTGAAATGATTATGTGTGGTTAGACTATGTAGGGGTTTGGAGATATTATAAGGATGAAGGGATGGAAATTGTGAGAATAAAGTTAGACTTGTCTTAAATTGGTACTTGTAGGTTTAGGTTAGTTTGGGATTTATGATAAATGTCATGAATTCAGAATTACTTGTAAGTTTGATCACCCTTTAGGTAATTTTCTAACTTTAAGGTTAGGGTTGAGCATTTGATATCTAATAGTCCATAGTGATTCCCGGATAGTTGAATTTGTTAGGATACTTAATCAACTAATCTAGGATCCCATACCTTTAGGTTACACCTTCCAAGTTCATGAGTAGGTGACCTAAGTTAGTTGTTTCTTAGTACCTAATGCATCTTCTCTATAGAAATTAGAGAGTCTATTCTAGGTTATAGTAGAGATCGGGGTATTTCTAAAGCTTATTAGTTTTGCCTATTTTAAAGAAATTAAGGAGTTAGGCTAACACTATGATGAGAGTACCTTTTATTTAGATTCAAGGATTAATGAACATCCCAAAATCCCAAAGATATCTCTAGCCCACTTTTTTTTTACCATTGTTATTAGACTTTTCTAATGCTTTGTGCTTATCTTTTTGATTACATTTATTGCATATTAGTTGTCTCATCTTTATCAGTTCAAGTTGTTTTGTTTTCTTTTGTTATAACATTTGAAATAGCATTAGCATCCCAACTCTCTGTGGTTCCACCCTAGCTCACCATTTATTGCATAGTTTGGTAGTTGGGAATTTATTATCTGGTAGTGAATGATAAGCTATCAAATTTTTAGCGTTGCTATCGGGAGTTGACATGTGTTAATTGTTGTTTCTTGAGTTGTTTTTATTTTTTTGTTGATCTTTTTCATTCTTTCATCGGTTTGCATGTCCCACAGTTCCTCAAAACACATTCGTTTGCGTAAATTTGCTAAGTAAAACAGAAGTTTATTAATTCAGGGAGTGCGGTGTTTTAATTTTTTTATGATTTTCATTGGTGTTTTTTATATATTTGTTCATAATTGATTTCTTTTCAGTTATTTCGTGATCTTTTCATTTTTTGTTTCGTGTTTGTGAAAAAATAAAAACAATTTTTTTTCCGATGTGAACGGAAGTAATTGCTTTTATAACTCATATTCTCAATCCTATAACAATGTTTGGACTAATCAACCTAACTTTTGTTATAGATAGGATAATCATCAGAATTACTTGCATCATATTTTGCAAGACGCATAACAATTCTCATACAAACCGGAAGCTTCCTATCACAACTTCGGTCCATCTCTGGAAGAGTTGATTAATATTGTGAACACTAATACTTTGAAATTGCAACATAATACTCTGCACACACACATATAGTTACTATATAACTATATGATATGATATGGACTACCCAATCAAATCACACACACACATACACATATATAGTTACTATATAACTATATGATATGATATGGACTACCCAATCAAATTGGGTCTAAGCCCATAGCCATCCATCATACAAGCCCACAAATTCTCCTAACCATAATGCATATATGTAAACACATCATTTTAGTTATGACATCTTATGGATCCTAACATGAAAGCCCAATCTAATAGTTGGATCTAAGCCCAATCCAACACTTAAATTTACTATCTTCCTTTCACAAACTTGGCCAAAAATACTATTGTATGTTATTTCATTTAGAATTAATATTAATATAATTAACATGAATTCCTAAGTCCAGAAATTAATTCATAATTAATTTACATTAAAATAATTATTTGATATCCAAAATTAAACAACTTCAATTTTATCACACATGTCAATTTTTCTAGTCTTACTAGAAAATATATTGCTCTACTAAAATTAATTCTTATAATTTTTTAAAATTTCAAAAACATCAAATCATCATTCCAAGCATCTCTAGGTCTTTTCATGATGATCAAAATAATTTAGGAATCACCCAAAAATTATTATGATCACCTAAACATCGGTAAAACATCAAGATGGACAAACATGACTTCTAAAATTTTTTGGATATCAAATTTTGAAAAAATCATTTAGGCATGCATGAAACATCAAATTAACACATTTTTACCACATAAAAATATTTTTAAGGTTCTCAAACCGAAATATAAACATACAAAAACATCAATCAAAACAGATCCTACAATTTCTGAAAAATTGCCCAAATCTAAAAATTGTTTGATAAAATTATTAAAACATTTTTAATAATTATAGAAACATTAAAGAGGAATAAACACATCCCAGATATGTTCATATAATTTTTCCAGAATCAAATTCTATGAAAATCATATGTAACCTCATTAGTTTATCCAATAGACATCACATGTCCAGCAGAAAGACAGATTTCATGCATGTTTTTGTAAATTCAAAATTAAGTATTTTAATCACATTAAATTTTTTTTCAATCACACTGAATCATTCACATACATC
>JAOQMP010000006.1:18601730-18612186 GCA_027563575.1 Erythroxylum pedicellare
AACTCCATTTAATGATGATAAACCATAATAAAGACTATCTTTATTTAGCATTTTAATGTCAAATGTGCAGCTGCACACTTAACCCTAATAACCAAAGTTGCTCCTTCATTTCTTTAAAAAATTTGTTTTAATATAATTAATCTAATCAATTACATTAAACCAAAGTCTATCCTATTTCTAAAAGAACATTTGGGCTTTCAATTAACCATTAATTAGTGTAAGCCCAATATTCAATTACGAGCTTCTAAAACCTCCATTTAAATTTCTTACTTAGCTTGATAACCTTACTTGAAGCCAAGTAGGGAATCTTATTAGACCTTGATAATTCAAGCTCCAATAAGCCTAGAATTAATTTTTTATTAATTTAGTCTCATTAAAATTAATTCTAGCTTATTAACTAAATGTCATTCTACTAAAGACAATTAGTTGATCTCTTGAATTATTAAATATTATGAGAACACATATTTTATATCCAATTTCAAATCCTATTTAGAACCTTATTATAGCCATCTACACAATAAAGGGTTATATTACCAATTTGCCCTTATGTTCTTTTTTTCTTCTAGATCTCCCGTTTTACTTTATATGGTGATTAACACACAAGATCTCATATTGGTGTTAAGACTTGATGGGTAACTAGTCCATCAAACTACTGGTGCCAGTTTAATCACAAAATCTCCTTAAAACATCTAGAAGTGATGATAGCATTATAAACTCTTTACTTGAGTGAATGTTCCCTAATACATGTTTCAATTGATAATTCCAAAATACAGACTCTAGATTAATAATTTATAAAAATCCATTCCAATCATATCAAGAATTATAATGAACCACATACGAGTTCACCAGTCATCAAGATTGTAGTCCATAATAAGCGAATGCTTAAGTCGTATGTTTTAAGACTAAAGTAACGACCCACTTTATTTTTGAAAACATACTTGATTCCAGATTCATTTAATCGTGTCATTATCGATAGTCAACTACTATCATGATATGAAACTCATCATTCCCTTTAAGTAAACTCCTTTACGTATATAGAGATAAATCGCAACACTAAAGTTTAAACCATAATCAAGCGACCAACTTGATTATCCAACTGTCAATCCATTAATTTAGATTCTTATAATATACATATTTCCCATACATCTCTATGTATGCATATTACTTACTTAAGAATCTTAGTACCTTTTGACTAGATATATAATCCTCAAACTAATAAAACCAAAAATAATAAATATTTTCATTATAAAACTGTAACTGAAGAAGATAAAGTTGCATGTAAATACACGTGCTTTCCAGGGCAACATATCTATATAAATCCAACAAAAAGTTCAGGAGAAAGATCCCAATATGGTGAAACTTATAAAGAAGGTAAAGATGAATCTGGATTCTGAGTTTAAGATTAGGGATGAGACTTTGTGGTTGAAATAAAGGATGTGTGTGCATAATGTGGATGACCTCAGGAAGGAAATACTTAAGGAAGCTCATACGGCCACCTATACTATGCATCATGGTACTACCAAGATGTATAACACACTAAAGCAACATTTTTTATGGCTCGGAATTAAGAAGCAGGTGGTAGAGTATGTATCAAGGTGTATGACATGGCAGCAAGTTAAAGCTGAGCACCAAGCTCCAGTAGGGAAGTTACATTCGCCGCCTATTCTATAGTAGAAATGGGAACAAATTACTATGGGCTTTATTATGGGATTGCCTAAGAATTCGAGGTAGAATGATGCGATATGGGTCATAGTAGACCGGTTGACTAAGTCGGCCCACTTCTTGCCAATGAGACAGAGTAACTGATATGTGTTTAATTATTGATATATTTAATTATTTACAATTAGTGATTAATGATATAAAAATTCTTAAGATACTCACTTTAATTCATATGTGATTTTAGGTATAAATTGGAAGCAAAGAAATTAAAGTGAGTCGAAAACACTACATTTGGGTTATTATCTGAAGGTCAATTTCTACTTGTCATTATGGAGCAAGAAGAAAAAAACATAAAAGATAAGCAAAATGGATCACAAAGAAGGAAACAAGGAGAACTAAACGATAGCGCATATAGGAAGATGAAAAAGAGGAAAATGCAGGTGTGCGCAGCTGTTCTTACGTTAACGCAAAACACTGCTCATAACGTTGTGAGGCAAGGGTTTTAAAAAGGAGCAAATTAATTCATCCCATCAAATGGGAATAGTGAAGGCGTAAGTGTATGGGATAAAATAGAAGAGAAGTAACAACGGTGTGTTAAGGTAGCGTTAAACACAGCATAAGCATACGCTACATTTAAGTAGCACAAGTCCAAAGTGAGGAGCAAGGTTTTAAAATGAGGTGACCCTTATTTGTCTTGTCATTGCTACAGGAACCAGGCATAAAGGCGCAGCTGGGTAGTAGGCAAGCGTGAGTTACGAACCTACTGAAGCTTGCTGGTGTTGGCGTGGCTGCAGCTTGGTGAAGCAGACGAGGAGAGCAAGCAGAACAGTGGAGGCATTAATTCATCAATTCAATGAACAGTAAAATAGAGAAAAGCTTGCAGCAGTAAGGAGAAATTAAGGGATTTTTGGTTAGGGATTGGAATAGGGGATGAAGCGTTTTTCCATGAAAGACCCATAAAGGGCTAGGCACTCCGACGCCAATTCGGAGGTGACATTGACGCCGACGACCTGGGTTAAGTAATTTTTTATTATTTTGTTGTTTCTTTCTCTCATTAGGAATTGATTGTGATATCCTATGTTAATTGATTTGGGTTATGTGTATGGATAATCAGATTTTTGTTATTATTTGGTCATTTTTGTATGAACCTATTGCATAATGATAGTTGATGATTTTAATGCGTTCATTGAATCATTAATTTCAAACCCATTGGTAGAATTTTGATATAATCCGTAATTGTTATGTTGAAATTCATGAGTAGCGACTAATGATTCGTAATCATTAAGGATAACATGACCTAGGTTAAATGACGCATCGTATGTAGTTATTGCCTTAATTAATCAGTTTTCCTAATTTGTAATGCTACTGCCTAATTAAATCTAGAGATCGTATCCTAGGTTATTTACTGGTTAGGTTTAATTAGCGATCATATCTTGATTAAACAAAACCTAAGGGAAAACTCGGGTTAATTTTTAATCCATGATTAATAGTTGCTGTGAGAGGTTAAAGAACAACAAATTAATAAAATATGCTTAATTAGGGTGTAGGTAGAGATCGAATCAAGGAATCGGGTCCCTACCGAATTCCCCATTTTTATCATTTTTGCATGTTTTCTTTAATTTGTTTTCATTAGTTAGTTTTATTTTATTTTCTTCTTTAAAAATCCAAAACCCACCTTTTTCTTAAACACTGGTTAATTTCATTCCATAAACTTTACACACTCTCTTTGGGATCGACCTAGACTCACCACTGTTATAGTAGTAGTCTAATTATTTTATTTTGACTAGTGTAACGACGCGTTGTCAAATTTTGGTGCCGTTGTTGGGGAGTGCAGTGCTTTTCTGTTTGTGAGTTAATTGGTGTTTTGTATATATTTGTTCATAAGTGATTTCTTTTTTGTTATTTCGTGATCTTTTCTTTTTTTTTTGTTTTGCATTTAAAAAAAATCAATATGGACAGAAGTAATTTCTTTTATAACTCATATTCTCAATCCTATAACAATGTTTGAACTAATCAACCTAACTTTTGTTATGGATGGGATAATACCAGAATTACATCCATGATGGTCTGCAGGATGCACAACAATTTTCGTACAGACCAAAAGCTTCCTATCACGACTTCGATCCATCTCTGGAAGAGTTGGTTTTGTAATTATAGGAGAATACTTTACAATTCCAGAAGGATGGAGGGTAATTTCCAAAAAACGCATGGTCTAATGCTCAAGATTCGGAGAGCCAACATGATTCAATTGCATCTTTAGAAGAACTTGTTAATAATATTGCTGTTAATTATTTGCAATTTCTACAGGATATGTAGCAATTTCAAAAAATATGTAAGAATTCTGATAAGAGATAAAAGCAAGCCAACAGAGGATGGAACACCTAATGGGTCAGATGGCAATAAGTCCTGATCGCCTACAATCGCAAAGCAAAGAGGAGCAGCCGTATCAACCCGAGGTGTACCCAATTGACGTTTGTGCAGAAAATTTTCAAAGTGATGAGGAGCTTGAGAATTTTGAGGTCAACCCTCAACGAATTGTTTGTGTCGAAGAACTAGAGACGGAGCTCAAAGCCGCAAAGGACATATCTTTTAGCTTAGAGGTAAGTACTGAGTCCGTAATTATTTTTGAAACTAACTCTTTACCTTTACGTAGCTAACTAGAGGAATTAAATAATGAAGAAAAAGGTGAACAGACGTTTAAAATATTTCTGGAATGTATGCACTCATCGGAATTGAGATTTTGAGGATAAGGAAGACGCTGAATGAGGATGATGACCAACTAAGGCCCTATCTGGAACTACCTCACGTGGAAGTGGCGTTAACTGTAATACCTAAAGATCGCAATTTTGTCACATGAAGATAAGAAGGAGTCGTGCCAGTAACCCTAAACAAAGGGGCTTCTTGGGAGGCAACCCAAGAGAAGTAAATTTCTTTTCCTTTATATTTTCGCATTACTTTTTATATGCATGTGTGTTTTTGAATTTGTTTGTTTTACTTGTTTTTAAGTTTTCAATCAAAATGAGAGAGAATAAAACCAATAACAGAAACATTTTCTCATTTTCTATTTCTTCTAGGATTATATAATCATGATTAGAGTGTGTTTTGACTAGAGAATTTCATAGCAACTTTAGCATGTACTTTTGCTGTTGTGATTGGTCGATATGCATTATCTTTGGAAGAGTAGTGACTAATGGTCGACAAAGCCGGTGAGAATTTGAGCCATATTTGAATGACACATCTATATCAGTCTCATTGCCTTTTGATAATGTATGACCTTCACGACATGTACGTCCCGATTTTGCATTGATTTTCTATTTGAGACCACATTTTTATCACATGCATTAACATGGATATGATTAGGCATTCTTTGTTTTCCATAAACGACATTGGCCAAATAACCTATCCTATTGACATGATTTTCCCCTTGATAAACCCCTTTAAGCTTTAGCCTTTCTTTTTGTATAAACCACATTTTATGCTTTTAAAATTAACCAAATGCCCTACCCAAGTCATAAAGCTAGTGGAACATTTGTGATTGTTGAGTCTGTGGATATACAAAATTCTAAGTGTAATGGTGTACATATATGAGGGTTGGTTATAATCTTGGGATGTTATTTTATGTCTTATCATTGAAATTCCCATGTTGATATAGTTTATTTTCATTTTTTACAAGGAAAAGAATGAAAAAAAGAAAGAAAAAAAAATGTTTAGACTAAATGTATCAAAGCAGAATTCCATATGTGTTGAAAAGTTGTTTATGATTTATGCATCTTCCTAGAGATGTAATGGATGTGTAATTTAAGTATGTTGAATATAAGGTAGAGGTTGGCTTGGAAGGTTCACTCTTATGATTTCCTTGGCATAAATTATATGAGTGATTCCTTCGGAGTGGTATATGCTTCATGTGGTTTATGTGTGAGAGTTAAATGAGGTTGTGAAATATAAATGTTGTATTCGTTATAACTGACGATACCTACTTTTTTATGAGTGTTGCTTTGTTTCACTAGCTTTGATGACTTTCATGCTACTTGACCCAAATATATCTCCCCTCAACTTTTCCCACATTATAACCTTTAAAAGTTATTTGGTTCGTGATTTTACATGTGAACATTAGTGGTGGAGAAATGAAATAATATGCAAAGTTATGGATTGTCATGATCATGAATGGCATTGAGTTTACCAGTGGATATATTTTAATTAAACACATTTTCTGAGTCTACCATTAGATTGTTCAGTTTTTGAAGATATTGAATGTTGATTGATCATAAGTAAATGCTTGGAATGTTGATTTCTTGCTATAATTTTCGAAAGTCGCTCATCTTTGGTCATGATTATACAGTCTTGGAAAAATATGGGAATTGAGTAATTATTTTGGGCAATGAGCTTAATTTTAATGTTTTACTCGAGGACGGACAAAAGCTAAGTGTGGGGGAATTTGATATGTGTTTAATTATTGATATATTTAATTATTTACACTTAGTGATTAATGATATAAAAATGCTTAAGATACTCACTTTAATTCATATGTGATTTTAGGTATAATTTGGAAGCAAAAAAATTAAAGTAAGTTCAAAACACTACATTTGAGTTATTTTTTGAAGATCAATTTTTACTTGTCTTTATGGAGCAAGAAGAAAAAAAACATAAAAGACAAGCAAAATGGACCACAAAGAAGGAAACAAGGAGAACTAAACGACAGCGCATATGGGAAGATGAAAAACAGCAAAACGCAGGCGTGCGCAGCGTTTCCTGCGTTAATACAAAACACTGCGCATGACGTTGTCAGACAAGGGTTTTAAAAAGGAGAAAATTAATTCATCCCATCAAAAAGGAACAGTGAAGGCAGCAACGCTACGTTAAGGTAGCGTTAAACGTAGCATATGCTACGTTTAATCCATGCAGTATACGCTTTGTTTAAGCAGCACAAGTCCAAAGCGAGCAGCAAGGTTTTAAAATGAGGTGACCCTTATTTGTCTTGTCATTGCAACAGGAACAAAGCATAGAGGCATAGTTGGGCAATAGGCAGGAGCATGAGCTGCGGTGCTACTATCGCTTGCTGGTGCTGGCGTGGCTGCGACTTGGTGAAGCAGACGAGGAGAGCAAACAGAATAGTGGAGGCATTAATTCATCAATTCAATGAACAGTAAAATAGAGAAAAGCTTGTGGTAGTGAGGAGAAATTAAGGGCTTTTGGTTAGGGATTCGAATGGGGGCTGAAGTATTTTTTCAGGAAAGACCCATGAAGGGATAGGCACTCCGACGCTAGTTCAGAGGTGACATTGACGCCAATGACCTGGGTTAAGTAATGTTTTATTATTTTATTGTTTCTTTCTCTCATTAGGAATTGATTGTGTTATCCTATGTTAATTTATTTGGGTTGTGTGTATGGATAATCGGATTTTCGTTATTATTCGGTTATTTGTGTATGAACCCATTAGGTATTGTGAGTTGATGATTTTAATGCATTCATTGAATCATTAATTTTAAACTCATTACTAGAATTTTGATATAATTCGTAATTGTTATGTTGAAATTTATGTGTAGCGACTAATGATTCCTAATCATTAGGGATAGCATGACTTAAGTTAAATGACGCATCGTATGTGGTCGTATCCTAGGTTATTCGGTGGATAGGTTTAATTAACGATCGTATCTTGATTAAACAAAACCTAAGGAAAAACTCGGGTTAATTTTTAACCCACGATTAATAGTTGCTATGAGAGGTTAAAAACAACAAATTAATAAAATATGCTTAATTAGGGTGTAGGCCGAGATTGAACCAAGGAACCGGGTCCCTACCACATTCCCAACTTTTATCATTTTTGCATGTTTTCTTTAATTTTTTATTAATTAGTTTATTTTATGTTCTTCTTTAAAAATCCAAAACCCCTTTTTTCCTAAACACTAGTTAATTTCATTCCATAAACTTTACACATACTCTCTATAGGATCGACCTAGACTTGCCACTACTATAGTAGTAGTCTAGTTATCTTATTTTAACTAGCGTAACGATGCGCGATTAGTAACTCACTAGATTAGTTGGCCCGGAGATATGCGAATGAGGTGGTGAGACTGTATGGGGTTCCAGTGTCTATTATATCGAACAGGGATCCCAGATTTACTTCGAGGTTTTGGAGGAGCTTGTAGTCTGTTATAGGTACTAAGTTGCACTTCAGTACAACATTTTATCCTCGGATAGATGGACAAATTGAGAGGATAATCAAGACTATTGAAGATATGCTCAGAGTTTATGTATTGGAGTTTCGAGGAGTTTGGGATCAATATATGGCATTGATAGAGTTTGCTTTTAACAACCATTACCACAGTAGTATTGGAATGGCACCGTATGAGGCACTGCATTGTAGAAAATGTCGATCGCCATTATATTGGGATGAAGAGGGCTTGAGAATGGTTGAAGGCCCAGAGTTGATACAAGATACAGTAGGCAAGGATAAGTTGATCCGAAGTCGAATTAAAATAGCTCAGGATAGATAGAAGAGTTATGTGGATCAACATCGACGTCATATGGAGTACAGTATGGGAGACAGAGTATTTTTGAGAGTGTCACCTTAGAGAGGAGTCTTGAGATTTAGTAAAAAGGGCAAGTTAAGTCCTAGGTACATTGGTCCTTATGAGATCACCGAAAGGATAGGACCTTTGGCCTATAAGTTGGCTTTACCGAATGAGATGTCTCAATTGCATAATGTGTTTCATATGAGTATGCTTCGAAGATATCTATCAGATCTGACAGATGTGATTCCGGCTCAAAAGATTGAGGTTACTAGTAACATAAGCTATGTTGAGGAGTCGATCAAGATTGTAGGGTCTCAGATCAAGCAGATGAGGAACCGAGTCATTCCATTGGTGAAAGTCCTTTGGAGGAAATACTCAACTGAGGAAGCAACTTGGAAAATAGAGGAGCATATGAGGAGACAATATCCCCGCCTGTTCGAACAAACAGGTAAGAATTTCAAGGACGAAATTTCTTTTAAGGAGGGAAGAGTTGTAATATCCAATTACTTGTGGGGAGGCTAGAAAAGTAAATATGAGAGATTATGAGAGATTATAAATGCATTGCATGCTCATGATACACATACATGTGAATAGAAAAATTTTGCACATGAAAATAATTGTACATGCATTCATGGATAATTTTGGGTATAATTGAATTGAGTTAAGATATTATTGGGAAATTTTAATTTATTATATTGGAAATTTTAATGATTAGTGTAATTGTTATATTTTTGAATTTTGGTGAATTTAAGAATAATTTCAGAACTTTTGGATTATTACGGAAAATAGAAATAGGAGTCAAATGATATTGGATATAATTGTAATTTAAGGAGGAAGTTAAAGGAATTAGTTCAAAAGGAACTTAGTTAGAGCCTTATATATTACATAGGTGACAAGTGTCACTAATTTAGTTAAGTTGCTTTTTATAGTTTTGTTAGAAAGTAAGTTATGTTCTCTAAGAGTTAAAAGACTAAGCACTATGTCATAGTTACTTTCTTCGTAGCCACCTTCCTCAAGTTTCTTCTAATACACAGAGTTTTTCATCAAATATCCTGTAAGAGTTAACTTTTGTTTTCCCTCATCTTCTACCACTCCCACTTTGCTATCTGTTCCTTCTTCCCCAAAATATATATATATATAACCGAAACTTCTCAAACTATACCATGGTGTACGTGAATTGTATGGAGTTTAGGGCTTCGTAATAGTCGAAGATCTTGGAGTTTATTAAGTAAATGTTATGTAAATCTTTTAGAGTTGTTGATTTATGAGATAAATTCGATGAATTAACTGTCATTTGCATGATCATCGAATTAATGATCATCTTTATGAACATTGTGTTAATGAGATGAAAAATCTAGATATAATTTTATTTAGTATTTGATGCTTATTTGTGATCAGATAATGTAGAAATGATTTTCTTGGAGTTGAATAATCTTAGAAAACATGTATAATTAGGTGTAGAAACAATTTGAAGAAAATAGAAGTGAAGGCTCTGTTTTCATTGTATACGTGAGTGTTGAATATTTTTAAGGATAAGAACAAAATGAATTTTGAGTTAAGGAATAAGTATGTGGTAATGTATAGGAAGGAAAATTAATGATCTCAAATAAAATATGAGGAATAAATGAAGAAGACGCAGAAGTTGAAGGTGCAGAAAAATGAGAGTGAAATAATGTAGTAAAGTGGAGTTCTGCGCGGATGAAGTTTTCTAGTTCTTTTAATGACTTTTGTGAAAACTTGGTTTTTAAAATTTTGTTTATGAATGATGAGTGTAATAAGAGACGAGAAGATTGTTTAAAGTGGATGTTGGGAAGAAAAATATAAAATGTACAAAAGGGTTGAGAAGTAGAGAACGTGAAATGTAGACTATAATGAGTTACATAACTAATATCTGGTTTTTGAGGACTTAGGGATTTTGAGTAAACTTGCTTATTTAAGGGCACCATGAAATTTTTTTATGAATGAGTTGAATGGAAATAGAGTAGAAATAGAAAAAAATTGAATATGGAGGTGTAGCAGTTAGTGGGAGAAGAAGTATAATGAATGAAAAAGAGAAGTTTGAAAAGTTAGTAATGATCTAAAACTTCCTTGATTAAACTATATTGATATAGAATAAATTAGACAAAGTTGTCTTCTAAAAAGTTGTAGCTTATCTTTCTATCTTTCCAATGGTATATAGTATGAAAGTTTTAGACATATGAGTCGAAGGTTATGATCTTTATAAGTGGAGATGCTCTGGAGAGTGTAGTTAGTGATTCAGAACTTTTGGTGATGTGAGGAAGACC
>JAOQMP010000006.1:18626061-18645432 GCA_027563575.1 Erythroxylum pedicellare
TTTCAGAAATTCTCCAAAATTTCTAATTTAACAAATACACTCTCCAAATCAATTTTTCCATACATAAAAACCACAATTCTAAATAAAATCACATTTCACATATATAAATCAATTATACTTGGAAGATTTCAAAGAATGTATGTACAGTCATTTTCATGTGTAAAAATTCTCGTCTAAATGTATGTCATATTATGCATGAGCATGAATGCACTTTCTAATTTCATGATAAGCTCTCATATTTACCATTCTAGCCTTAAAATGGGTAACGGGATGTTACAACACTCCACTCCTTAAAAGAAATTTCATCCTCAAAATTCTTCCCTGATTGTTTGAACAGGTGGGGATATTGTCTCCTCATATATTTCTCCATTTCCCAAGTGGCTTCCTCAATCGAGTGATTCCTCCAAAGGACTTTCACTGGTGGAATTACTCGATTCCTTAACTGCTTGATCTGAGATCCCACTATCTTGATTAGCTGCTCAACATAACTTAGGTTACTAGGAACCTTAATCTCTTGAGCCAGTATCACATGTGTCAAATCCGGTCGGTATCTTCATAGCATACTCACATGAAACACATTTTGTAATTTAGAAAACTCATTTAGTAAAGCTAACTTATATGCCAAAGGTCCTATCCTCTCAATGATCTCATAAGGACTAATGTACCCTAGACTCAACTTGCCCTTTTAAACTCCTTTCCAAGGTGACACTCTCGGAAATACTCTTTCTCCCACACTATATTCCATGTCCCTTCGATGTTGATGTACAAAACTCTTCTGTCTATCTTGAGCTGCTTTAATTCGGCTTCGGATCAATTTCACCTTGTCCACAATATCTTGTATCGATTTTGGGCCTTCAACCATTCTCAAGCACTCTTCATCTTAATATAAAGGCGATTGACACTTTCTTCCATACAGTGCCTCATATGGTGCCATTCCGATACTACTGTGATACTGGTTCTTATAAGCAAACTTTATTAATGTATATATTGATCCCAAGCTCCTTGAAACTCCAATACACATGCTTTAAGCATATCCTCAATAGTCTTGATTTTCTTGTAGCTCTATCCATCTGATTAAGGATGAAATGTAGTACTGAAGTTCAACTTAGTACCTATAGCAGACTGCAAGCTCTTCTAGAATCTTGAAGTGAGTCTAAGATCCCTGTTTGATATAATAGACACCGGAACCCCTTATAATTTAACTACCTCATTCACATATGAGTTATTCTCTCTCACTGGTAAGAAGTGTGACGACTTAGTCAATCAGTTCACGACATCCCATATAGCATCATTCTACCTTGAAGTCTTAGGCAATCCCATAATGAAATCCATGGTAATTCATTACCATTTTCACTTTAGAATAGGCAACGAATGTAGCTTTCCAACTAGATCCTGATGCTTAGCCTTAACCTGCTAGCATGTTATACACTTAACGACATACTCTGCTACTTTTTTCTTAATTCTGGGCCACTAAAAATGATACTTAAGCATATTATACATACTGGTCGTACCAAAATGCATAGCAGAAGCGACCATATGAGCTTCCTCGAGGATTTCCTTCCTCAGATCATCAACATTAGGCAAACATAGCCTCTATTTCAATTATAGTGTCTCATCCCTCATCTTAAACTTAGAATCTAGATTCATCTTCACTTTGTCTATAATCTTCACCATATCAGGATCTTTCCTCTAGACCTTTCTTATTTTATCATATAACATCATAGCGATCAATGCCTCATCTTGCTACAGATTTAACTCCATATTTAAAACTTTTAAATGAATTAAGTTTAGTAACCTCGATAACTCAAACTGAGCTATACTAGTATTAGACTTTCTACTTAAAGCATCAACCAACACATTAGCTTTCCCCGGATGATACTCAATTGTGTAGTCATAATCCTTTAATAATTCAATCCATCTTCTTTGTATCACATTTAACTTCTTTGACTTAGCAAATATCTCAAACTCTTATGAGCAGTATAAATCTAGAATGTCTCCATAAAAATAATGTCTCTATAACTTTAGAACAAAGACAACTGCAGCAACCTCTAAATCATGTACCAGATAGTTAATCTCATGAGACCTTAGTTCTCTTGATGCATAGGTTATATGTTAAGTCAAGAAGACTTCACTTCTATTAATTTTGATGACAATCAAATAATAATAATCTTAGAAATATGTTAACTGTTTTGATAAGTTTGTTAAGTGCGCAGAAAAATGTAACTGATACATAGTCAAAACCAGAAGATGTGTAGTCAAACCCAAAAGATATTTAAAACTCAAGACGAATGATGTAAGAAGATATAAGTCAACATAAGCAGATACACATCAACATAAGAAGATACACGTCAGCACCAGAAGATATATGGTCAACACCAGAAGATATAAAAAGTTGACACCAGAAGAAGTGTGATACTAGATGAAGCAGCACTAGAAGAAGTATAGTACTAGACGGTGCAAATGGAAATTATTCTAAAACGTCAGTCAGTTAGTTGGTTAGAGTTAGTTACAGGACTCAACTAATAATGATTTCTAGAAGATTAAAGAAGTAGTTTCTCAAGAAGACAATTGAAGACTTAGGCTATAAATACTAGGTATAGTTGTAAACAAAAAATAACATTTTTTACAATAGAGAAAAACTTATTGTACAATACTTAGAGAAAATTTGTATTCAAGTGTGAAAGAAAGAGAGCGAATACATCTGTAACATGAAGCTCAAACAATATCTTTTAAAGATAAAGAAAGGCTTGAGCCTAGAGAGGTTAAGAAAGCAGATAAAGAATAATTTGTGAGAGAGACCTGAAGAGGCTCTGCAAGTGTATAAATAATACTTACAAAGTTAAAGAGTATAGTGAAATCTCAGACAAACTCTAAAGAATAGACATAGCCCAAGGTTAAGGGTGAACTAGTATAAAATTGTGACATCTATTCTCTAACCCTTATGTTTTAATTTTCTTGTTGTTAAGAGAGTAGATAATATTTTTTGCGACTGCATTACCCATAGACTTTAATAATTTTTTTGTGATCATCTGAATTTGTAAAGAAATTTAAGAAATTCCTAAAGTATAATATCTTTGAAGATTTTACACAATTTAACCCCCCTTCTTGTGTATTTTACATATTATAAGTGATTTCTATATTAGTAAGTGATTTACTTCAGTTGGTATCAAAGAAAGGTTTCCAAGAAACACTATTACAAAGTGAGGACAAAGATCCATGGCTGAATCATATGTTTTTATAGTTGAAAGTGCCACGATCACAAGACCTCTCACATTCAATGGTGAAGATTATCATTATTGGAAGGACAGGATGTGACTCTTTATAGAATCCAAAAAAATTGATCTTTGGGATATTATTGAGAATGGTTCATATACACCAACAGATGATGAAGGCAATAACATCTCTCATGACAGATGGTCAGCTGATCAGAAAACTTGATTTCAGTTAAACTTAAAGGCCAAGTTCTTTTTAAGTTATGCTCTAAGTAGAAGTGAATATGATAAGGTTCATAGCTGCGAATCTGCAAAGGACATGTGGGACACATTAGCCATTGCACATGCAGGTGAAAGACTCTAAGATTAATATTCTTGTTCATCAGTATGAGTTGTTCAAGATAAAAGATGATGAGTCTATTGATCAGATGTTTGGAAAATGACAAACAGTTGTTAACGAACTTAAAGCTCTTGGGAGAATCTACGATAATCAAGATCAAGTTAGACAGATTCTTAAGAGTCTTCCAAAAAAATGGGGACCCAAAGTAACAGCAACACAAGAGGCCAAAGATTTAAGTAAGCTGAAGCTAGATGAATTGCTTGGTTCACTAAAAATACTTTAAGTAAAGCTTGATGCAGAAGATAAACCTAGAAGAGATAAATCTATCGCATCAAAGGCTGGTCAGAAGAATTAGAAGATACAGAAAAATAGAAGCACATCTTCAAAAGCATTAAAGATTGAAGAAATTAAGAATGATGAAGCTAGTGAATCTGATCAAGATTTAAGTGACGATGATGATGAGCTATCCTTCATTTCATGAAAGATTAGGTGGATGTGGAAAAAGAAAGCAAAGGGAAATAAAGACTTTTTTTAAGAAGAATAACAAAGACGAGTAAAAGAATGAGAAAAGTTTTATCGTCTGCTATAAATGCAATAAACCAGGACATTACAAGTCTGAATGCCCATTGCTCAAAACAAAATAGAAGAAGAGTAAAGAAAAGAAAAGGAGCATGATGGCAACTTGGGAAGATCTGGATTCGTCTGAATTTGACTCTCACTCAGAAACTTCAGAACAAGCAGATATATGCTTGGTAGCTAAAAGGAAATGGGATGATGAGGCAACTTCTAACTTTAATGATCTTCAAAATACTTATTTAGAATTGTTTAAAGATTCATATGCTATCTTAAAACAATATAGGATATTGAAAAAGAAATTTGTTTAAAGTTTAAAGAGCAAAGAACTCTTACAAAAAGAAAATGTCTTCCTTAAGAAACAAGTAGACGATATGAAAAAGAAAGTAATTGTAGATAGATATGAGGAAATTAATCAACCGAAACAAAGGATTAATAGTCTTAGCAGATTTATCAGCATTTACTGAAAGTACAAAAAGGATGAACAATCTGATTGGAAAATATAGACATCCAAAAGATAAGAGTGGTTTAGGTTTTAACAATACTAATGTTTATCATAATAAAAGTTGTGTTCCTAACAGAAAGAAAAAGAAACAATATTCTTATTACTCGATGAATAATTGTAAGTCTAACCCTAAAGGACCCAAGAAAATATGGGTACCTAAGAAAGATATAATATATACTACAGATCTCTTTTCTTAGAAAAAGCAATTAGCACTAATGGTACATGGACAGTGGATGCTCGCAACATATGACAGGAAGGAGGTCTATGTTTTGAAACCTCCAAAATAGGCAAGGAGGATTAGTAACTTTTGCAGACAACCAGTAGGGTAAAATAGTTAAAATCGACAAAATTGGTAAAGATTCTTATTCATCTATTGATAATGTTCTGCTAGTTAAAGGCTTAAAGCATAATGTAATTAGTGCAAGTCAATTATGTGATTCTAGTTTTGAAGTATCCTTTTAAAAAAATTCTTGTGTAGTTAAAAATAAGGACGGTTCCATATTCTTTTCTGCCAAGAGACGAAATAATCTCTATAAAATTAACTTCGATGATTTGAAAAGCCAAAATATTTAATGTTTTATATCAATAGATGAGGAAAAACTGATTTCGCATAAAAAGCTAGGTCATGTAAGTTTTAAACTTATTTCCATATTGGTTAGACATGATTTGGTAAGAAGATTACCAAAGATAAGTTTTAACAAAGATTTATTTTGTGAGAGTTGTCAGAAAGGAATATAAGTTAAAAAATCTTTTTCCTCTAAAAATGTTGTAACTTTGTCTAGACCTTTAGAGTTGTAGAAAGAAAGAACAAGGTGATTCAGGAAATGACAAGGACTATGCTATGTGAAATGAATCTTCCTAAGTATTTCTGGATAGAATCTGTAAATACAGCTTGTTATATTCAAAATAAAGTATTTTTGCAACCTATTTTAAATCTCCATATGAGTTATGGAATGGAAGAAAGCCAAATATATCTTACTTCCATCATTTTGGTTACAAATGCATTATATTGAATACAAAAAGAAAAGTTGGATAAATTTGATTCTAAGATCAATTCAGGAATTTTTCTAGGATATTCAATTATTTCTAAAGCTTATAGAGTTTATAATCCTGTTTCTAAATCTGTAAGAGTCTATGCATGTCAAATTTGCTGATGATTCTCATCTAGATAGAAGAGATGATTTTGATAATGAAACTCTATCTGCTCCATTAGTTAATTACGTAGATACATCACCACCAGACAATCCACCTGATAAGGTAGAAGATATTTATGAAAACTTTAGTCTTAGAAAAGATTGGAAGTACAAATCTTCTCACCCAAAAAGCCTGATTATAGAAGAAACATTAAAAGGAATGAGAACCAGGTCTAAATTTAGAAGAGAGGCAAATGTAGCTTTTGTTTCTGAATTAAAACCTAAGAAAATTGACGAAGCTTGGATTTTAGCCATGCAAGAGGAGTTAAATCAATTTACAAGGAACAAAGTTTGGTCTTTTGTTCCTAGACCATACAATAAGTCTATCATAGGAACCAGATGGGTATTCAAAAATAAACTAGACGAGTCAGGAAGCGTAAATAGTAACAAAGCTACATTAGTAGCTCAAGCCTATAATCAACAAAAAGTAATAGACTATAATGAAACCTATGCTCCTGTAGCTAGACTAGAAGCTATTAGGATTTTGCTTGCATATGCTATTCATCATCATATAAAACTTTTTCAAATGGATGTGAAAAGTGCTTTTTGAATGGTTTTATAGATGAAGAAGTTTAGTTAAAGTAATCCCCTAGTTTTGAAGATACTAATAAACCAGACTATGTCTATACACTTCATAAAGTTTTGCATGGATTAAAACAAGCACCTCGTGCTTGGTATGATCGTTTGAGTTCATTTTTTATTAGAAATGACTTTATTAGAGGACAAGTAGCTAAGAATTTTTTAACAAAGCATACTAAAAATGATTTTATAGTTGTACAAATATTTGTAGATGATATTAATTTTAGGGTAACTTCTAAGAAATTATATGTTCTAGTTTTGAAAATCTTATGAAAAGTTAATTTAAAATGAGTATGATGGGTGAATTGAAATTCTTTCTTGGTTTAAAAATTAAACAAACCGAAGAAAAGATTTTTATTCGTCAACAAAAATACATCAAAGAACTGTTAGTCAAATATAAAATGGAGAAGGTCAAACCTATGTCAACTCCTATGCATCCTTCAATCCTCTTATCTAAGGATGAAGTTGATAAGAAGGTTAATCAAACCCTTTTCAGAGGACTTATTATTTCTTTACTTTACCTAACTGTAAGCAGACTTGATATACTATTTAGTGTTTGTTCGTGTGCAAGATTTCAAGCAGATCCTAGAGAATCTCATTATATTGCTGTCAAAAGAATATTGAGATACCTAGTAGGTTCTACTGATCTTTACTTAATATATGAGAAAGGTAAAGATTTCAGGTTAATTGGTTACTGTGATGCTGATTATACTAGAGATAAGATTGATAGAAAGAGTACAAGTGGAGGTTGTCACTTTCTTGGTCATAATCTAATTTCTTGGTCAAGCAAGAGGCAAAGTTCAATTGCTCTATCTACTGCAGAAGCTAAATACATGTCAGTTGCAAGCTGTTGTTCACAAGTGTTATGGATTAAGTATCAGTTAAAGGATTATTCTATCCAAGAAGATCAGATTCCAATCTTCTGTGACAACACAAGTGCTATTAATCTCTTAAAGAATCCAATACAACACTCAAGGGCAAAGCGTATTGAAGTTAGACATCATTTTATAAGAGACTATGTACAGAGAGGAATCATCAATCTACAATTTGTTGAGATAAATCAACAATGGGCAGATATCTTCACCAAACCCTTAAGTGAAGACAGATTCAAGGAAATTAGATGAAACCTGAATATAGTGATGTTAAATGACCATTCGTCTGACACTCCATGATCTAGATGATTCGTCTAGAAGAAGCTGAAAAGTTGTAAGTTTTCAAGTTAAATAGTAACGGTAACTTTTCAGGCGTGTGTACAAAAAGAAATCATCTCAAAATTTTGAAACACTTTACACTCTAGAATATTCTTAAAAAACTTCGAAACTAACTTGTTTAAAGTACTCTCAATAAAGACGATCCAACACTCTATTCTAAACTTCAAATTCTTCTCATTTTATATGTTTATCTTTGTATATACTAACCTCGCTTCTGTAAGCGAAATACATTTCTGTGTTTAGCGTTTACTTTTCAAAGATTAAAAAATGCCAAAATCTCTTGTCTATGGGAGACTTGTCAATTTCACTTCTTTGAAGAAAAATCAGATGGATATCGAACCAGAGATTGAAGTAGTTGGCTAGAAGAATTTCTTCAACATCTGAGAGATGGTATATCTAAATGAAATATATGAGTTATGGAAGAATGCGAAGGTGGTAGACAACACGTTAGTATCGATGGTAAATGGGTTGTTGGTAATAATAACATAAGATTCTATCGAGAAGGCTATTGGGTGTACAAGTATTGGAGCAAAACTGTTCAATAGTACAGATTGGATCGCTCAAAGATATATAGATAAAGCCAACATCAATCGACAACTATATGGATCCAGTAATCCAGGAGTCAAGAAGTCTTCAACCCTCATTCCGAAGGCTAGGGTTCTTCATTCACTTCTTCTCCATTGTATCCTAACAAGAGTAGGATCAACGAACATGGTGACAATGAATGATGAACATTGTTTGTTTCATCTACTTACTCACTAACCCGCTAATCTTCCGTTCTTGATTATGAAATACTTGATAAAGGCTAGGCAGGATTATCATATGAAGAGTGGTTCTTTACCTTACAATATGCTATTAATAAGATTCTTTAAAGAATTTGGAATCCTACTTGATAGAGGAAACAGAGTAAAGATGAATGTTAATAGTGTTATTAATGCCTCTAATATTCATAAAATGGGAATCAAGACTGAAGCTAAAGTGGATGTAGATTTCACACCGAAAGCAAAGTTTAAGGGGGAGCTATTAGTAAGACGAAGCAAGAGTGAACATGTTCCATCAGAAATACAAGCAAAACATCAATCGTTCGGAAGAATATCAATAGAGGAAAAGGTTGAACAATCGTTTGATATTTCGATTCAAGTTAAGATGTTTCTAAAGGAAAAGGAAAGCAAGGCTCAACAACCAACTCACCAAGCGTCTTTAAAGAGGAAGGTTGAGATGCTCCAATCAGAAAGGCCCGCAAAGACAAGAAGGTCACCAAGACTATTGACTTTATGACAATAAGAATAGAAGAAGAAGAAAGTTCTAATTCTTCGTAGAGATTCTAAGAGTAAAAAGAAGCAAGAGCAACAATAGCAGCCTAACAAATCAGTTGTCTCTATCCCTCATATTCAATCAACACAATCATCTAGAGAGAGAGATAAAAAGGAAGATAGTATTTGAGAGGAAGAAGCCTCAACAATAACTCTCTTCCAAACCAGTAGAAGAACAAAAGAAGATGAAGTTTATTCAGAAGAAGGTTTCCTCATCTGATGTTCCACAAAAGACACAGACTGTTGAACACCAGCTAGTACCTTACAACCCTCCTCAACCAATGAAGAAAACAAATTTGAAAATGAATGTCATAGAAGAATCAACACCTGATCGAAATAGAAGTTCAGTTATTATAAAAGAACCTTCTAAATAGACAGTTAAGGTTCAAGTTAATCCTATAACAGCAAACAATCAGACGATACATCTTCTAAGTTATGAAGAATGAAGACTATATGGTATTCTGCGAGATGAAAATTCAGATCCATATCCACTAAAGATTATGAAAGATCGTTATATAATCTATTCGATAACAAGCAGAACGACAATCAAGATTGTACCAGATGTACAACCTAGATGTCCAACACCAGTAATAAATGAAGGAAAAGGAAAGAAGAAGATGTTTCCTCAAGGGCATGAAGATGATCTTAAAGAAGAACAGATTTGAGTGGCAGTGAAGAACATAGATGATGTATGTCATGCAACTCAACCTATAGGTGTCTATGTATCACATCACATATCAAGGGCATCAGGAAGTCAATTTGGAGCATCTACCAAAGACGAAAGTTTCAAGGTAGTTGGTACAAAATCAGAAGGGAGGTATAAAAGTATCACAATTGAAGGTATCGATTTTAATTTAGAAACCTTTGTGCATTTAATCATTCATTTTAGACCCTTAGTTTCATACCTTCAGTTAAAAATGTTTTACACCTTCTTAGGCAACTAATTTACAAATTATCTAGACCTGGTGATCTTGATATCCCTGAAGGAAAAGAAACCTTCAAATTACCCTCAATCAAAATTCTAGAAGTAGATGATTCACTTAAAAAAACATCTAGTTTTTAACACACTCATCCACTTAGTGAAATACTACAAGATGCTACTGTTAATTCGGAGTTCTTGAAGAATTTCACCAAATGGACTGAAGCTAGTAATAAGAAGATGGAAGTTTAAGAAGCCTTAGCTAAAAGCAATGAGGAAATTAGTACTAAGGTTGATGAATTAGGTGATGCAGCGAGTGATCTTCATGAGGAACTAGCATTTCTACATGTTTCTATAGAACAAGACCTTAAGACGATCCACACTGATATTCAACACATGTATTTTGAAATTTTGAAGTGTTTAAAATGAGTTATTTTTTTTATTAATAACAAATAGGGGGAGAACAGTCGAAAGCAGTAGAAAACATTCATTGTATATTGATATTTTTTGCATATCTTGTATATCCTGCTTTCTCTATTTATTCGTCTGAATTCATCTTAATATTATTTTATCTTCTAATATTATGATTATTTGTTATCATCAAAAAAGGGGAGATTGTTAAGTCAAGAAGACTTCACTTTTATTAATTTTGATAACAAACAAATAATAATAATCTTAGAAGTGTGTGAATTGTTTTGATAAGTTTGTTAAGTGCGTAGAAAAATGTAAGTGACACTTAGTCAATCACAAAAGATACATGTCATCACAGAAGATACACGTCATCATAGAAGATACATGTCATTATAGAAGTTACACATCATCACAGAAGAAGCATGATACAGAAGAAGCATGACACCAAAAGAAGTATAGTACCAAATGAAGAAGAAGGAACTATTCTAGAACGTCAGTCAGTTAGTTAGATGGAGTTAATTATAGGACTCAACTAATAATGATTTCTAGAACATTCAAGAAGCAGTTTCTCAAGAAGACAGTTGAAGACTTAGGTTATAAACACTAGTTCTAGTCGTAAAATAAATAATGTTTTTTTACAAGAGAGAAAATTTGATTGTACAATACTTAGAGAAACGTTGTATTCAAAGTGTGAAAGAAAGAGAGCAAATACGTCTATAACGTGAAGCTCAAAAATATCTTTCCTAAAGAGAGAAAGAAAGGCTAGAGCTTGGAGAGGCTAAGAAAGCAGATAAAGAATACTTTGTGAGAGAGATCTGAAGAGGCTCTGTAGGTATAGAAAGAGTACTTGTAAAGTTTAACAGTATAGTGAAATCTCAGAAAAAGTTTGAGGATTGGATGTAGCCCAAAGTTAAGGGTGAACCAGTATAAAATCACGGTGTCTATTCTCTAACCCTTATCTTTTAAGTTTCTTATTGTTAGAAGAGTAGATAATAATTCTTGTGATTGTATTACTCATCGAATTTAGTAAAATTGTTTTATGATAATTTGAATCTGTAAAGAAATCCAAGAAATTCCTAAAGATTAATATCTTTGAAAATTTTACACAATTCATCCCCCCTTCTTATGTATTTTACATATTCTACGTGATTTCTATATTAACAATTGATTTACTTCAACCTCTCTCCTTTTGAAGATGTAGCAATGGCTTGAGTTCAATGGGCATAAAAGGGGAGTAGTTTAATCCATGTTTAACTATGATTTATGAACTCCTAAGTTTAGGATTTGCACTTTGCAATTGAACATTCTTGATTAGAGTTTAATCAAGTGTTGGATATTTAATGTATGGTTAGGATTTATTAATGCAGAACTTTGAGCTCAAATATATGATGTCTCATTTATGTCCATTTACGATCTTGTTGAATATCTTTTATCTAGCATAGTTATGTTTGATATTGAGTTGATTTGAGATCCCAAAATGACTTGTTGCATTGATTTACCCACTACACACACTAAGGGCATTTAACAAGGTCTTAAGAATGGAGTTCATTAATTAAGACCTTGGACTTAAAGAGTTCTTTAGGGTTTACCCATTTGAAACTTAGTGATTCCCACTCCCATCAAAAATTGATTTCGAGTTATGATAGCCAAAGCTCATTTTCAAGAGGACATTATCACCATGATCATTGTTTTTATCTTCCTGTTTTTACATTCCCAAAAATTCAAAAATACATTTTTATAGATTTTTCTTACAACTCCTTTTAATTCACTTTAGATTCCCAAAGATCAAAATTCTTTCCTTACCAATTTAGCTTGCATTTCATGACATATATGTTAGCTTAGGTCCATTTGTTTAGGTTCTGATTAAGTGAGACAACCCAATGTTGCATCCTATATTGCAATCCTTTGATTATGTTTTTTATTTGACCTCCAAGGGTACGAACTAAGGCTCGAATCAATGTGTTATATTTCAATGCATGCTCATTTGACTTTCTAGGTATGTATTCTTATATAAATAGCTTGACCATCTAAACATTATAGCTTGTATACAACTAGTTTGCAATCAGGTTTATACCTTAAGTAAACTTGATTTACTCCAAATTCTTCAATCATACATTCACCAGACTTTTCTAGCAATATATATTCATACAATTACCCAAGTCTCATTCATAATTACCTCATTTTCTTTAATGCTCATTCATTCATGCCTAATATACATTTCTCATATCCTTAAGATCATGTTTGCATTCATAAGAACACCTTTATTCCTTTATCACATCATAATTTACAGATTTGGATACATTGACATTAAAACAGTACATCTTTTAAGTTATGACATCAATTAACAACCTAAACATATCAAGCTCTTAACCAATTAATCAAGCAATAACTAGGTTAATTCCAAGCCTTAATCAAGTCCAAATAAATCAATTTAGAGTGACTTTTCCTCAGCTGGTTGAACATGTACGCAAGGCTGAAATTAACAATCCAAAACTAGGCCCACAATCATAGGGGACCATGCCACGATCATGATAGAAACTTGTGCAATAGGACACGATCATGCACTGAGGGCCATGATCATGCACTATCTTTCTTCCCTCAATTTTGCATGAATTTCACATACTTAGAGATATCACTACCATATGCATTATTTCCAAAATTCATGTCCTTTAAAGCTACGTCATTTATATTAATCTAGCTTTCATATTGGTTACATTAAATCTCACAAAAATTTGCTCATTTGTTTTATTACCATTCACTTTATACAATCATACATGCAATCCTAACTTTTCCAGATTTGAAAACATTTCAATAACAACTCTCTTTAGCATGAATTCATCATCAATTATACCTCAAATCCTAACTTAAATTATCCATATAACAACCCATAAACTACTATTGTCATACATCTAAAAATAAAATAGAAGGTACCCCATGCATTCATCATTTTCCAGTAGAATTTCAACACTAATACCACATTCAATCTATACGTAATCAGTCATCATAATTTTTTCTAACACATGCCACAATAGATCAATACTTCACTTACTTGTTCAGATCGAATGGCACCTTAATGCATCAAGCCTACTTTGTCTCACATGCATGCAAGATTATCTTAGGAATAATGAGGAAGTCAAATGAGTTTTAGTAGAGACAAGAAGATGATAAAAAAAAAAATATCTATCTTTCTAAAGAAATTGATAAAGGTTTTGAGCTGGTAACGGACAAAATTTAGAGCAAATACTGAAGATGTGATGGAGGAGGGAGTTTCAGCAGTGACACAAAAAAGGAGAGAGTTACAACAGAATAAAATTAAGATGATTTTGGAAGTGTCTATATCATATAGTGTAGGTGTAAGATGAGTTTAAGGACACTTGCAAGTGTCTAAGCCAGTTATATGTCCACTCTTTAGGCTGCCAAATGTCACTTAGTTCTTTTTCCCTTGTCCCTCAATTCTCTAAGCCATTTGTCACTCAAGTCTACTACCATATGTCACTCACTTTATAGGCTTAGTCATCTTAAATTTCCATATGTTAACTTATCTTGCCACTTGAAATTTTTTTCCTAGGCTAAATGTATATATTAATTTATCAACCTCCCAACTGTAACAATTAACTCCAAATTACTAATTGTAATCCATCAATTCTTTTTATTAGTAAATCAAAATACAAGACATCAGAAATGCACAATCATATTATAATCATTTTTAAACTTTCATAACCCAAAACATGTCAATTGAGTACAATTTTTCTAAATCAAAGTTCATGTGTGTATGCTCATATTATCCATAATCATATCCTAAATTCACCAAATTCATTCTAATATGATGTAATTAATGTGACTAAGTAATCTAACACTCTAACTCTCAGTAGTTTTAGAAATTGACTATTATAAGCAATCCCTTGAATAGTCCTCTTAAGATTTCAAGCTTCTCACCATTGTTTAAGGTTAGCGAGCTAATATTAGTTAGATTTACCTTAGGTTAGGATGCGAGCTTTCCTTCAACTTTTTTATTCTAGGTTGTTAATAGTCACCGCCACTTGACCCATCTGGCTCCCCAAATTTTGGATCTTTGACCTTGTATCTTATAGAAGTTATGTTACATATTACTAGAAATGTAGAGTATTAGTGGCGATAGAGTTAACTAAATCTTCTAAAGATCTACCTAAGTTGGAATAAGAAGCTTCTAATTTATGTTGGAATTGTTGTGCGCCCTATAGCCTATTTAGGAAGTATTTTTACCGGCTATCCCCTATACAACCAAGGTTCAGGTGATCTCTCTAACTTGAGTTATAGGATTAGGAATATGGGTTATGGGTAAAATTTCCCCCAATAGTATTGACATACGCCCTTTGCATTGTCCGTTCTATACACTAACACTAACACACATGAAAATATTAAGAAATAAATGTAAAAACTAATTATAAACAAATATATACAAAATACCAAATAGGGAAGAATTCAATCCTATTCATGTCTAGTTCCATGCCTAAAACCAACCTTTCCAATAATAATGTTTGCTCACCTATGTACCATAGACCTATTTCCATAATTATAAGTAAACAATCCTCATCTTTGAATTCGAAGATGAAAAGGTCCTTTTTGGTAAGGAACACCTTCTACAAACCCTTGATCCCCAATTTGGAATGAGCTAGGTGTCGACTTGAGGGAATGAGGGTCTTTTCTTTAAGAAGAATCCAACTAAGTTACATAACCAAGCTCTAAACCTTGTCTTTAGAAGCTCTTCTAGTGGGGAGACAACTTCATTTACCAATGTAGAATGGAAAAGCTTCAACTTCTATGGAGGAACCACAAAGGAAATTATACTCTTGCATATTTTAGGTACCTTCTTAGTAGCCACTAGAGTCTTTCCACTTCCTTTACTCATGTCCAGGGAGTCACATATGGAGGGAAATTCCAAATCAGGGAAGATGCTTGCATTCAAATGAACCTCAGGATAGTTCAAGGGGCTCACCATGTGTGTC
The DNA here is from genome assembly GCA_027563575.1 of Erythroxylum pedicellare. Lineage (NCBI taxonomy): Eukaryota > Viridiplantae > Streptophyta > Magnoliopsida > Malpighiales > Erythroxylaceae > Erythroxylum > Erythroxylum pedicellare. Next base: position 18,641,303 of record JAOQMP010000006.1, read on the forward strand.
ACCATAAAGCTTACCTAAATAGGAAAGTTACCAGTGGGTAACCAATTACTTACTAGATCAGGAAACCTACTATTTAGGTGGAAGAAAAGGTTGTTTACTATTAATTTTTAAAACCAGTACGATGCTTAAATTCCTATATTTGAGTTATCTTAAAATTGTCTTAATGTTTATTTATTCTTGAACACTTGTAAATTTGATCTAAATTAACTTTTAGACAACTTGAGAGAACTTGTTTAGGAAGAGGGGTTTGAATGGGGTGCTCGAAAGTTACCTACAAAATTTTCCTACTATTATGGTTAAATCTTTCATATGATTTCATAGAGCTTAGTACATTTAAAGTTTATAAATGGTAAAGATTTCAGATAACAAATTGGAAAATAAATTTTTATAGCCCATGAGAGTTCAGTTTTAGTGCTTATGAAATCTTGCCAATCTAGAGTTTGTATCAAATCTAGATTAACTGAATCGTAAAGTCAAAAGTACCACTAGGGGATTATCTATAGTTAATTTCCTTAATTATTTTCTATTTTTTGTTATATTTTATATTACATTATTAAAAAATCAATAAAATCATCTTTTTATTTATTATCCTTAGAATACTTAATACTGTTAGAAATTTTATTCCATATTACTTCTTCTTATGATTTGACCCCCACTTACTATTATATTACTTACCAATGATAAGTACACTTGCCTAGTTAGTTAATGATATATTAGTATTAAAGAAAAGTCTAGTAGCGTTGGCACATAGATGCCTAGCTTATTATGCACTCACTATATTGATTGAACTAGGCACTTATACTAATGAATTAATAGGACTCTAGAAATAGACCTACAATATGCTTTTTGCTTTAGTTTGATCTTTAGGTAATTTTCCAAATCTAGAGAAATTATTATATGAATTAACTAAATAGATATATATAAATATATATATTAATCAATCGAGGGGTAGGTGTTTTTGTATCAAAAGGTGATAATCTATTACACTAGAGTACATTGTTGGTTTAAATTATGGAATCACTAAATCACTGAATCAAGGGCACAAAATGATGCTAACAATGATTTAATTCTAGATGTTATATCATATTTAATTTCTTCTTATTGATTAAAAACTTTTTTTGTTTCTAATGGTTTCTTAATCTATTTAGTTAAATTTAGAATTAAGTTAAATCAATCTCAATTTAATTATTGACTAGACAATAGTAATAGGGTTAGATTTAGTACTTACTTTACTCTTGTGGAATCGACACTCAACATATCATTATATTATTGGTGAATGATACATCCACTTGCATTTATTCTTATATTAAGATAGTAAAGAAAACAACAATAACAGTTTTCTACTAACATAGATTTTTTCTAACTATAATACCTATTTCTTCTAGCTTTTTATAAAATCCTACTTAGTACCTCTAATTTGATGGTCTCTTTGACTAGTTACTAAATTCCAAACTATACTATTCTCAAACTTATTACACTTCATCATAGAAAAAGCCCAAATTTCATCATTAAGGGCTCCTTTCATAGTCGTATATGCAATTTGAGAAATAAAAGCATGATAAGATAATTCTCTAAGTATTGTGTTATTATGATTAGCTGAAAATAATACCTCACTCTCAATAACTATGTAGTAGAGGACACAATGGTTGATTCTATAAAGAGTACCTAGCCCTATTTTGTGTTTTACAAATAAAATTATGGGGTTTTGATTATGATGAAATAATATAAAAGTCATATTCAAGAAATAATTCAAATATAATAATGAATAAATCAATAAAAGTTAAACCTTTGGTTTATTCCATATTAGTCTTAGGAATTATATACCTACCATAGATAGAAGAGTAAAGAAATTTGTACTTTGAATAGTCACCATTGGAATTAATTCCTATTTCTCATTAGTTCTTGTTAACTAGAATGAAAACATAGTCCAATTATCCTTAAGTAATTAATATCCCTAGAAAAATGCATAAAATTCAATTAAGTAATATCCTTCAGAACTAAAGAGATTGATGAAACACAACCTACATGGTGCATTTAATTTAGTCAATTATCCTTCCTAAGATTTGACAATCCTCGAATGTAGCAATTTATTAAACCCTAGATTCTTTCGAGTACAGATGTATTAAACAATTATGAATTTAATATCTAACTTATAAATAGATTTCACTAAGTAATAAACTAGTAGGCCCTCAAAGTAACTAATCAATACAATCATAAATAATGAACATAGAAAAATTATTGATACTCGTATATAAATTAAATAATGAAATAAACAAAATCTCAAAGTTTAATATATCAAAAGATTTCAATTTTTCTTAGTCGCTGTAAAGAATAAGCCATAATAGATAATAGATAATAGATGAGACAAGGATGAAGAAAAGTAAAGACAGTTGCTCCTATAAACCATTGAAAACCTTAAAAGAAATACAAACAAAAAACTAGGTTTTTGGATCTTTAAATGAGGGGTCCTACATCAAATTCATCGGTGATATAGTTTAGGATGTGATCGAGTACTAAACTATGAATCTCTCTATCAAACTCTTAGAATTTACATGGTTTGAGCAAACCTATGTCTCAGATTATGGATCTTCTCATATCTTTCTAAGAATATGTTGGAGTTATGTAAATATAGTGCCCTGGAAAGCAAGTGTATTTACTTTTAAGTTAATTTGCTTACAGTTACTTTTGTAATGAAAATATTTATTATTAATAAAATAAAAGAGTTTGGTTTTATTTGTATGAGCAATATATATCTAGTCATAAGGTACCAAGATTCTTTTGAAAGTAATATGCATATGTATTGAGATGTATCAGAAACATGTATATTAGTAGATACTAAATTAGTTGATTCACAGTTGAATAATCAAATTGGTCGCTTGATTATGGTTTAGGCAGTAATGTTACGATTTATCTCCATGTAAGTAAAAGAGTTTACTTCAAGGGAATGATGAGTTTCATATCATAATAGTAGTTGACTATTGATAATGACACTATTAAATGAATCTAGAATCAGTTATGTTTTTAAAGAATAAACTAGGCCATTACATTAATCTTAAAACATACACCTTAGCATTCTTTTATTACGAACTACAATTTTGATAAGTGGTGAACTCATATGTGTTTTATTATAATTCTTGATATGATCAGAATGAATTTTTATAGAGTATCAATCCAGTGTTTGCATGTTGGAATTATTAATTGAAACTTGTATTAGGGAACATTTACTCAAATAAAGAGGTTATAGTGATATCATCACTCTAGATGTGTTACGGAGATTGGTGATTAAATTGATGCTAGTAGTTTGACAGCCTAGATATCCATCAAATCCTAACAACAAGATCAGATCTTGTGTGTTAATCACCATATAGAGTAAAATGGGAGACCTGGAAGGAAAAACCAACATAAGGGCAAAACAGTAATTTTACCCTTTATTGTGCGAATGGTTATAATATGGTTCATAATAATGTTTGCAATTGGAAATCTTATTTGAAACATGTGTTCTCATTATATTTAGTAATTCAATAGTTCAACTAATTGTCTTTAATAGAATGACCTTTGGTTAATAAGTTGGAATTAATTCTAATGAGATTAAATTTAGAATTAATTCTGAGCTTATTGGAGCTTGAATTATATAAGTCCAATTAGATTCCCCACTTAGCTTTTAGGAAGGTTATCAAGCAAAGTAAGAAATATAAATAGAGGTTTTAAACCCTATGATTGAATGTTGGGCTTGCACTAATTAATTGTTAGTTAGAAGCCCAAATGAACATTTAATATTAGACTAGGCTTTGGTTTGATTTGATTAATTAGATTAACTAAATTGAAACGAAGTTATTGTAAAAGGGAGGGTATATTTCGATTTTTTATAGCTAAGTATGAAGCTACAAATTTGTCATTGAATTGCTCAATTTAAGATGGTTTTTATCATGCTTCATCATCATTAAATAGAGTAATGATCTTATCATTAAATAGTTTAATGGTTGTCTTTTAATGATGGCATGTAATGTAAACTTTTAGCATTCAATTGATTAAAGAAGGAGGAGGCGCATTTGTTGTACTCTCTCCCTTCTTTCATCTCATAACCGAAAATGAGAGGGTCTCATTTAGGTTATTGGTCTTTTCATATAGCC
>JAOQMP010000006.1:18660979-18680279 GCA_027563575.1 Erythroxylum pedicellare
CACCTCAATAGCCACCTTACCTTGTTTTCAACGCAATCATTAATTGCCACCTAAATCAAAAGAAAACAATTACTAATTATATATAAAAACCCAAGATGGTGTGTTTTTTTTTATTGTTTAAGTTAAACTCCAAGTGTACATACAGTATTATGTTGGACCCACATTTCCAATATTGTCCTGAAAACATCAACATGTAATACCTCATTGAAATCCTGGTGGAAAAATCGCGTGATGGAGTAATAATAAAGTAATAAATGGCTGCATTTTGTGATGAAAAAAATCCTATGCAATACATTTATACGTGTCTTATATTGTTAGTTGTGAATGTGACTGAAAATGAATGAATAATGTATGTATTGATGCAAAAGAAACATAAATGTGAATGTGAACGTGACTGATCAAACGGTTGAAATTATCCCATCACGGGGACATATTGAAGCCCCTAGTTGTTAGCTACAGTGCTGCCCAACAAACACCTATACCTGCAATTGCCACAACAACCCAACGCAAATATTGGGTGGTTGGTCATTCAACCAATGTGTATCTTCTTCCTAATTCAACTAATATGTCCTAAAATTTCTGGGGGACAGCTCAACCCTCTCCCAGCCGACTTTCTTAAATAACAATAATTTAGATATTGGATACCTATTACCTATTGGTTTGGTGACTAAAGGGCTTGCTTCTATTTTTCTTCTTTAGTGGATGGAGCACCATACTATTCCTATTCCTATTCCTCTAAATACAACAATGAGCTAAGAAACTAACTTTGGATTTAGCTCGAATAAGTTTAACGTAATAATAAGATGATGTGAATTGATTGTTTGAGATGTTTCGAAAGGCTTTTGCAATATCTATTCTGATCGAAATGAGATCTTCTGTGCCCCTATAACTTAGTTCTTATTCTAAATTAGAATATCTCTTCCACACACATTTCTTGACGGAAGCTCTAATATTACAGATATATTTTTTAAAAAAGAAATTGTCCTCCTGCTGTACCTGTTAATATGTGGATACATCATACGTTGGTTATAAAGACTGATGTGAGTCACTTTAGAAATGAAAGGATAGAGCCATTTTGTCCTTGAGATTGGAAAGATACCGAGCATCCATGGATGGGGACCTATTACCCAAAAAGTGAATTGTCTACACCATTCCATTACTCATCCAAATTGAAAATTGTGATATTTTCCGTTAGTTTTTGAAGAAAATTTCATTCTTTTTTTATACACAGAAGACACTGAATAGTATTAGTGTATAGTATTCTTCTGATTAACATGCCTACCTAAGACCTACTTTTTTTTTAAGAAAATGATAAATTATAATTTATGACCCAAGAACTTTACAAGAAGCAGAATAAAAGGAAACAAAAAGCAATTAAAAATTGTCAGGCCACCAGAAGCAGCTTTATCTGATCTCCCGTCTCCAAACCCTTTCATGCTAATGATTCCTCAACTTCTATCTTAACTCTCTTTCTCTCTAAGCCCTCTCTCTTTCTCTCTCACATACACTATATGTTTCATGTTTTTGGTCCTTTTCTTTTTTAATCATTTAGATGGATGTCTTCTTATAAACTTCTGCAATAACTCAGAAGTGGTGCAGAAAGTTTGTGTCTCAGATCCCAATATGCCACTTCCTCTCTCCATGTCTCTTTCTCCCTTACACCATTAACAAGAAAACACTGTTCTTTAACCCTATCCCTCTCTCTGTCTATAAAGACCCAATATTGAACACTGTACCTGTCTCAGACACAACGGTCTCTCTCTTTGTGGTCCTAAAAAACCCTCAAACAGATAACTCGCTTTGGTTTATTTAGATCCCTCCTTTTACTTCTGTACACCTCTCCGCCTTTACTTTGAGCGTCCAACTCAATATACATACAGACAAAGGCATAATACATAACAATAATATAGAAATATGCAAGAACCAAGCTTGGGCATGATGGGCAGCGGCAGTAGTGGTACTGCACTTGGTGGTTTAAGCAGTGGAGAAGTCTCCGGTGACCAGAGCCTCCAAGTTAAGGCGGAGATAGCGACGCACCCACTTTACGAACAGCTACTAGCAGCTCATGTCTCCTGTCTCCGAGTGGCTACTCCAATTGACCAGTTACCGCTTATAGATGCTCAGCTCTCACAGTCACATCAGCTTCTGAGGTCTTATGCGTCTCAGCATAATCATCATGGACACTCGCTATCTCCGCATGAAAGGCAAGAGCTTGACAACTTTTTGGTGAGTAAATGACCATTGGTTTAGTTTAGTTTATTTGTTTTAGACTTGGTGTTGGAGAAAGTTTCCTTTCTTTCTTGACTGTTTTCGATCTATGCGTGTGTTACAGGCACAATACTTGCTGGTGTTGTGTACCTTCAAAGATCAGCTTCAACAACATGTGAGAGTACACGCCGTTGAAGCTGTCATGGCCTGCCGTGAAATCGAAAATACCTTGCAAGCTCTCACTGGTTTGCATTCTCTCTCTTCTTCTTCTTATCTCTCTAGCTCTGGTAATCGTTGATGTTGCTTTCATGATCTTTCACTATCATCATAGTTTACTTTAATCAAGAATTACATGATCTCAATTCCCAAGAAAAACTTCTCAGATATATTACTTTGTTTGTAGTGAAACATATATGCACATATATGTTTATTAACTAAAAACAATTAAGTAGCCAGCTTATTAATTTCTGTAATCTGGACATACTTGGTTTTGGAAATTACCAAGTGCAATAAAGGAAGAATGTTTCGTGTCCAACACTTATCACAAAGTATATATTTATATGCCAACCAGTTACTATTTGGTGGCGATTAAGATATTTTATTCTCTCCTTCCTTGATGTTTGATTGATGAGTCTGGTAGGCAGATGAAGGATAAGAATTAGCCAGCAAGCTGTATGTGGGTTTTCTTTTAAGTTTGAGAATAATATTCCTACATAGCAGGCTTGCGCTGTAGGTCCTACTAATACAAACATCTTAAGTAGTTTATGGTTGGAGAGGTGTTAGTCCGGTGAAGGAAGGTCATAAGATCATATGGATATTCTGGGCTATATTATATTATATGGAAATTGTTGACTGGTTTGTGAAGGTTGATAGGCATGAACCTTACAACCATGTAATTTCAACACATCTTAGTTAATCGTGACAACTGTACTAGTTAATAGAGGCCTCGCATGTCTGGTCCCGGTTCTCCCTAAGTTGGGCAATTTGGTCCTAGAAAGTCGGCACTTTCCTTCTGTTTTTGTTGCTTTCCTCTATACGATCCATGTCCAACAAACTTAAGTTCTTCTATGTCTTGCAATGCAATTGTCATCTATACTTCATATCTAATATAATTTATTGGATTAATTTAGGCATTTAATAGCGTATTTTCTTCATTTATCACCTTATACATTGGAGGAGATACGTTGCTTCCCATATCCACCGTCCATTTCTAGGGCTCGTCAACTAAAAGGATCATTCTACGAACTATAATGTTATAACCACAGAAAGCATATATTGTTGAAGAATCATTCAATTAACAATTGTCTGAACGATTGCTTCAGGCATCTAAGATTACTCTTGGAACTTAGAGCTACGATTCCCTGATCCCTATGTCACCTAAACATTAATTTAATAAGAAGAAAAAGAGCTCCTTATGGAGCCAATGAACCAATTAGCTGCTAAAACGTGATACCATGACACTGAAGACAAGTTGGAGCACAGAACTTGCAGCAGATGTGCGACCATCTCAATAAATCGTTTGAAGTACTGGTAAACGTCGTATTGTTGGAAAGAGTAAAATGAGAACTTCATGTGGACCAAATTGAATATAATTTAGTAATTAATGATTATTTTAACTCAAATTTGAAGTTCATCTTTGATGTTTGAAATTTTTATTAGGTGGTTAGACAATGGAAAATATATTTGCTAACTTATGTTTTAGAGTTAGACATTACGTACCTGTTCAAGGAGTTGGTGCAATTTATTCTATGTGTTTATGAAATCCCAAGGTGCCATACAGGAGTTATTCAATTTCATCTATAAGCAACTTGATTAGTTTAAATTTTATTAACTGATTGCTCGAAATTATTTATCGTTTAAAGCTCACTTGGAAGTGATACTTCATAATTTGTTTTGAGCAAGTCTAAATATAGATACCAAGGAAAACTGATGAGTAATCTTCATTTTCTAATAGTACAGAACTCTGGAGTCTCAACACATAATTTATACAAAAAGGAAATGAAATAAGGCGTAAAGGTTTCTTTCAGGTGTAACACTAGGCGAAGGAACAGGTGCAACTATGTCAGATGACGAGGATGACCTGCAAATGGATTTCTCTTTGGATCAATCGAGTGGTGATGGTCATGACCTAATGGGATTTGGTCCTCTTCTCCCTACAGAATCTGAAAGGTCTCTCATGGAGAGAGTTAGGCAGGAACTGAAGATAGAACTAAAGCAGGTGTGTTACTTTATGATCAACTGCATGCTAGTGTTTTTTTTAAATTTATTTATACTTACTGTAGGTAACATGGTTATATATGGATTACTTGGGCAGGGTTTCAAATCAAGAATTGAAGATGTGAGGGAGGAAATATTGAGAAAAAGAAGGGCTGGAAAACTACCTGGTGACACTACCACAGTACTCAAAAACTGGTGGCAGCAACACTCGAAATGGCCTTACCCCACTGTAAGAGCCTTATTCCCACTTTTGGAATTCAAATCTGTGCTGGCAATATTTACTGATCACAAGAAACAATTGGGGTATTTTCTTATCAATTAAGAGTCCATAGAAGCTTCCAAGATAATAATCTTGCATTAACACTTAACTCGTAAATTTTACATGTAGCGTGTAAATATCTTTTACATAATGGCACCCAGTGGCCATGCGTGTATCCTCGTTGGACAACATAAATTGCATCTTACCTGATCAAACTAAGACGCAGTTTTTTGTTTTGTTTTAGTTTGATCAGTCTATACTTGGCAGCTATATAATATAACATGTTTATAAACGATGAAGTGATATTGTCCCCTGTTATTTGCCTCCCCTTTGTGAACGGTACGTGAAACAGAGTCGACAATTTTCATCACTACAAGTAGTTGTCTAAGCATGAGGTCTAACAAAAAGAGTATTTGCAGGAAGATGACAAGGCAAAACTAGTGGAAGAGACAGGATTGCAACTAAAACAGATTAACAACTGGTTCATCAATCAAAGGAAGAGAAACTGGCACAGCAACTCCCAATCTGTAACATCTTTGAAGTCGAAGCGCAAGAGATAAGCAATCCCGCCCATCTTTGATTCAAAAGAGTCTCGACTTCACAAAGGTGACACTTATATGTCGATATTAACTCGAATATGACCTGAGGGGTACATAGTGTGTTTTCTAACAACCTGGTACAGAACGTAATATATGCTTAGCCTTTCTTATCCCTTTCTCTGTTTCTGGTTTTTCAAATATAAGGTTGCTCCTTACAACATTAACCCTTTTGGAAATAGGCTAAATCATCACCGTAATTTCACTGGAATATGCCATTCAGGTTTTTGCAATTTCAATTGTAAACACTTTCTGCCTTAAATTTTAGATTGCACTCATTAAGTGGATTGAGTTTTTTCGCAGCTGAATACTGCCTTCAGTTGTAGTTTTAAGTTCCGTGTCACTCGGACGTGGTGATTGGTGAATATGATTAATGATAAACTGATTATATAAATATAATTTGTTCATTAACTACTATTTTATTATAGTGATCCATGTTCAAGGATTAACTATGATTGAAGAAGAAAATTAATATTTAAAATTTTTTTCTTCTTCACTGAATAGCTTGAAAAACAAGAATAAAAAATTAAAGAAATATACCTTATTCAAAAATTTTTGGAGCTTTTCTTCACCAACTATTAATTACAAGTTGATCACGTGTTTAATCCCCAACTGTATTTATTGATTAGAGAAAAACAATTCAAATGTTTTAAGAGAAAAATACAAAAGTGCTACCTCCTTAAGGTCTTTCCTATTTATGGAAATAGACTTTAGAGTTTTTTTTCAATTAAAATTGAATTTCTAATTATAATTATAGTCTACCATTATAGTTTAATTTTAATAAATTAAATATCTCATAATTGATTCTTAAATTTTCTCAAACATTAAAATTAAGTCCAACTTAATTTAAATTAAAATTTGTCTCTTTAACTGCTCTTTTATGTGACCTATTATGGTTCTAATATGTTGCAATGATTATAAATTACAATTATAATTTATAATTAGAATTATTTAAATGGATACTCATTTTAATTATCTTTAGTTTTCAATTAAGTAATGATCAATCATTGATCAAGATTGATGTGTAGCAATCTATTATGATCATCTAAATTTTAGGAATGTTAGTAGTTTGATCAACCTGTTCATTCATTATTATAATGCGCAATTTAATATTTTGGTCATTCAATGTTCCAATTTAACATATAGTATAGAATTAGTGTATATATTATTTAAATCCAGTAATGCCCATTTTTGTTAATTAGTAATTAATTTATAATTGATATTTAAAAACACCTTTTTAAATCTTAATGTACTTTAACGAAAGAATTCCTTAAATTACTACTAATTAAGAACGATTGAATATATTTTCCCTTATTTTAGAGTAATGAATCTTTTATTGACTTATTCAACTATCTTAATTTAATTCATACTATATCTAAATATTATAGTCTAAATTTTCCTAAATATAATATGTTATAAGCAGTATCAAAACATACTGATTCTCACATGAGATATTTTGGTAATATTAATTTTAATAATCAATTATACAATCATCATAATGAAAAATCTCTAAGCATACAAGTAATATATGAAATTCTCATAATCAACCCATTTTGTAAATTTAATCTCTAATAAGCATATAGTCAATATGTTATATATTTAATACTATATCCATCAATATATTGATCATTTTTTTGAGATAATAACTTAGTGAGAAGATATACAAACTTCTCTTCATTAGAAACTCGCTCTAATATAATTTCTTTTGGCTCCACTATGTCTGTGATTAATTGAAACTTCTTTGTACATTTTTAGACCGATCATAGGACTTATGTTTCTTTGCCTATGCAATGGCACCATTATTTTCATAGTACAATACTATTCCCTTAATAATACTAGGAATTACTCTTAAGTTCAATGATGAACTTCTTGATCCAAAATGCTTTTTTGTCACCTTTGACACTGAAATTTAATTTGCCTCAGTTATAAAATAAAAAATGGTTGATTGTTTGGAAAATTTCCAACTTACCACACCACCATGCAAAGTAAGGATGTACCTTAACTGTGATATGCTATCGTTAGGATCAAATTAGAAACTAGCATTTGAATACCTTTATACTCCTACTTTAGCTCCTCTATATACTAAGAAAACATCTTTAGTTCTTCTTAAATACTTTAATATACATTTCACAATCATCCATTGGCCATCAGTAGGATTGGCTTGAAATTTGTACATTATGCTCAAAGTATAAGAGATGTCTAGTCTAGCAAATAACATTGCATACATGATTGATCCAATGAACAAAGTATATGGATCATAATCCTTTTTATCTCCCTCCTTGTATCTTTGGACCATCCTTTGTGAGAGAGAAATCCCATATGATAATGAATAAGAATCTTCGCTTGGAATTTTTCATGCTATACCTTTTTAACACGTTGTCTTTGTGTGTGGATTAAGAAAAGTGACACAATGTCTTTTTTCTATCTCTATAAATAGGCCACTTCTCTTATATCCTTCATATAGGAATTCTTAAACAACTAAATCTTTACAGATTGGAGAAGAGGTATGTCATTTCTAATTAGTAAAATTTAATCAACATTTAGTACTAGGAAGAAAATTGCACTCCCACTAACTCTCTTATAGACATATAATTCATCTATATTTTTGATAAAATTAAACTCTTTGATTATCTCATCAAAATGGATGTTCCAACACCATGATGCTTGCTTAAGTCTATAAGTAAAATTTAACAACTTACATACTTGGTTAAGAAACCTCTTTACAGTCAAAAACTTCAAGTTGTGTTGTATATACATCTTTAAACAAATTTCTATTAAGAAATGCTATTTTGACATCTATTCATCATATTTTATTATCATGATATGTGACTATAGATAACAAGATCCTTAAGAACTTAAGCATAGTTATTGTCAAAAAGGTTTCATCAAAATCAACTTCTTGGCTTTATTTGTATCCTTTAGTTATATATATGTATAAAAGTATTGTTATACTAGTTTTTCTCTTAATAACCCACTTTCATCAATAGGTACAATACCATCATTAGCATCTACAAAATTCCATACTTGGTTAGTGTACCTAGATTCCATTTAGTAAAAAATATGATTTGCCCTTTAATGTTTCATTAAATGTCTAAATTAGTTCCTACCATTATCTACAATACCAAGTCACCCCTAACAATTATAAAATAGAACAATTAGTACCCTAAAGTGTCACTACATTAGGTTTCATTAGGTGGAGGTGACAACCCTATTATAAAGGGACATGTAGACTATAAGATCAGTCCTAAGTAAACTAAATAAATCTAGTCTTCAAATCCTTCTTCTTCTACTAATCTTTATTTTAATTAAACCCTAATTGACCCCCAATCTTGTCTATAGTTCTCTTTGTACTACTAAAAATGTAAAGCAACCTTTGTGTAATAAGAACTACGCTTTAACTTTTAGGACTTGAAAGACTAAAGGGCAAGTTTTGACAGCTTCAAGAATTTTGCTAGTTAAATCAACACCAATAATTCTAGCTAAAGTACTAACAATGTTTGATATTATCCTTGCATACTTTAAAGCAATATCTATATGATTCACTATAAAGCCAACCTTACTAAGTGCTAAAAAGCCAAAGGCCACATATATGTAAAAGAAAGCATCAACAAAAATTTTGAAAATGCGAATTGTAATAAATGAAAAAAGCCACAATAAACTCAACATCATTAGTAATTTTCATTTTATAGTCAATTATTTTTTTGGTAGAAAATGGTCAATGGCCACCCTACTAATTTTTAATAATATAAACATGTTGAGACAAGGTAATATTTTAGAAGAACCAATTTCATGAAAACTAAGCTAAATACCCTGTTTATGATACATTAGTAACTAGTTTTTCAATACATATTGATTGACCTAAACTTAGGACCAATATTTAAATTAACTGCAAGTGCATAGTGTAGCTGTAGATAATACAAGCAAGTACAAGTCGAATCCCACGAAGACAATGAATACTAGTAATTACCATTATCCTATTATCTAGTATATGAATTTGATTTTAGTTTTAATAAAGAAAAGAAAACTTTAAAAATTAAAATAAACGGAAACAATCCTGAGCAAAGAATAAAAAATCACTTAGAAAATCAATATCAAGAATTAGTATCTAAGTAATGAATCCTAAAAATATTAGAAAATTAACCTTTTATTATGCAATTGTTTTATTGATTATTGGACCATCAAAATTCCTATTGTATGCTAATAACTCACTTGAGATGACTAACAACTAACTTTAGTTTTATTAATTGAATTAGTTAGGTTAAAGGTTATAAAATTTCTTTTCCAATTTGTGAATTCCACTATTAAGTTTGACCTTAATCTAGAGGATTTATATTGACCTATCTCTAGGTTTGCAATAAGCTCCTTTCAATTACGAGAAATTTATTCATACACAGGATTTCTCAATCTCTTTGTTATGAAATCAAATTATTTACTAATATTCCGTATGTATTATAATATATATATTAAACATATAATTAAATCACAATAGATCAATCAAAACAATTGCATCAAATAAAAGAGTTAAAACATATTGTAGCAAAGCTAGGGTTCATTACACCTAGACACTCACAAAGCATTTAGCTACACATGATAGAAAATGAAATCAAACATAAACAAGAAGAAAAATGAATAGAAAACAAGGAGTTCATAATTTTTAAATCTCCCTTCTTTTATATTGAATGTTCATGTAAGGTACAGATTTGATGCTGTAATCTATTGGATCTTTTGATGATTTCTTCACATTTTCCACATATCTGGATCAATATCGCCCATTATAAATGATCTCTAAGTCTGGAAGCACCTTTAAAATTCTACTCTCCTATTTTTCCCCCGCTAAAGTCTTTTTATAGTAGTTTTTAGGGTGTCTAAGAGATATACAGTCTGATTCATAGTCGTGCACTAAACTGTTTATAACCCAAAATCTTCATAATTCACAATTCTACATGGCCTGAGAGACTTACACAACTATAGACACTACCGTGTATCCCTTATTTTCTTCAATTCATTTTACGTCATGTTTCCATCCAATTTCTTCTCATTTTTGTCCATGAAGGCGATTATAACTTATAAATGCACTTGGAGCTAATTAAGTACCAAATATGCAATAAAAATATAAAATATCAAGAAAAAATGCATCAAATATGAGGTATAAATATATTCAAATATGCTTCTATCAAACATCCCCACACTTAAGCTTTTGCTTGTCCTCAAGCAAATCATAATCAAAATCATAAATCTTACAACATCTATCCATCATTAATCTTAATTTGTCCATCCATACTATAAATCATGACGTCATATTAATCAATTTAGCATACAATTAGAATCAAATTATCCTAAAATTAACTTTCTAATTTCATATTAATAGTAATCACATCAACAACTGCATTGAAATCAAAAGCATAAACTTTTACACCCTCACCAAGGTTTCATTTAATGCAGTTAAGTGTTAAGGTAAAAAGTATCAAACTCTCAATTAATGCATAGTAAAACTCTTACCATATGCTTGTAATATTATCACATCTCCACCATTTATGTATAAATTACAAACAAAAATGAAAAGTTCTTTATACACTATGGTTGGGATAATAACAAGAGTTGATTGAAGAAAATTTACTAAAGAGGTATTATAAGAAACTTGTTTATAATAGACATAGGTCCTTTCTTTATAAATACAACGATACTATTTTTTCTTTTTTTATTAATCAAAACAATTTTGATCATTCAATACCACAATTAAAGAAATAATGGATCTTTTAAAAATTTCAAGTTTCAAACAAGTACGTAATGCAAATAACTTTCAAGGTTCAAAAAAATAAAAAGGCTTCATAAAAAAAGATGATTAAGGTTAATAATTGGGTTATAATCAATGAAAAAAGCTAAAGCTCAACTTGGTTATTCCTAAAGATAAATTTAAGGAAAGGTAATTATCAAAGAAATAGACTCACATAAATTATTAAATCTAGGTTTCTTTATCACTTTAATGCTTCTAATTTAACAAATATGGTCTCAATATGCATAATAAAAGCAACTTCTAGAATTATCTAACTATGCATGATAACACTCATGAAAGAAATAAAAGAGCATAAAAATTTTGACACTTTCACTCTTAGACTCAAAAGCACATGAAAAAGATAGGTATATATGTGTAACTAGTATGGAATTTCCATTCAATTTGACTATCTCAATGATTAATAGAAATATGACTTATAAAAGCAATTTTATTCTAACTCTCATCCTTTTCCATACTAATTCAAATCAATATTCAATAATGAAATATGATTTTGATATATTAGTTCATAAAATCCTATAACCAAGGTTATAATAGGCTTAAAAAATTTATAAAAATCGTTAATTCCTTCCCTCACTTAAAGTCACACATTGTCCCTAATATACACAATATAAGTATATGTTATAAGTGAGAAGGTTTAGTGATACTTTCCTGAATATGACGATTTTTTTTTATTATGAACCATCCAACATGAGATTACATCATTGCAAAATATAGCAAAAAGGCATAAAAAACAAAAGAAATAAAATAACACATATAAAATTAAGAAATAAAAATAAAATTAACTATAATGCTGGAGAAAAGAAAATAATAAACACATAATTAATAAAGAAAAAGAAAACTATGCAAAGATCAAACATCTCCCTTAGTATATGATCTTGGTTGGTCCAAAGAAGTAGGGTCCTTGGGTGGATGATCTTATATCGATGGAGGGCCCACAAAGGAAGTGCCCTTGTTAGATGGTGGAGGTTAGAAATCATTTCCTGATCGACTTGCTATTAACAACAACAACTCTCCCATCCACCCAACTATAGGCTCAGGTCTTTCAAGTCAATCAACTGCAGTCTCAAGCTATCTTACCCTCTCAATAAGCTCTTCCAATTATCGTCGGATAGTGATTTGAGTTCCCACAAGCTGGCCCACCTATCTCTCAAATAATACTAACTTTAGCTGAGCTGGACTTTACATCCTAGCTCTATGACCTCTCAGAATATCCAGCTCTGGTTCTTCATTTCCCATATCAGATGGCAGTGGCAGTGGTTGGGTGGTTGCTCTAATACAAGTGGCTCCGCTCTAAAAATGGGTAATTGAAATAAAACTATCCATTATGGCTCTATATTTGTTCGAATAAACTGCTTAGCTCGAAAAATCCTTTCTTCTTTTAACTTTTTGACCTTCCCATTCTTTCCCTGTAGGCCTTTCATCTCCTAATTCTTTCCATTCTACCTGCGAATTGAAGAATGAGGAAGATTTCCCAGTTTTGTAGAGTTTGAATCCATTTTTTACTGTTACTCTTTTCTAATTTATTCTAATTGGAATCCTTAAACTTAAATGGGATCTATGGAAATCTAGGGATGATTGTACCTATTTTTACTCTTATATTGGGAGTTAAAATAGGTATATTAGTAATTTTGTGGTTATATTTATAATAGTAATGTGACGTAACCGTCAAGGTGAATTCGAGACCTCTAGTGTTGGCGCCTGAATGTTTTTTTTAGTTACGCATGATTTAGATAATTATGAGGTTTGGATAGGTGAATTCTTGGGAGTAAATTTTTTTATTTATGTCTATGTTAGTAGAATTTATTTCATGGGTTAGTTGAATTAAAGGTGGTAAAAATGCATAAAGGGGTATTTTGGGTAGTTTACTTAAGGTTAAAAACACTAAGGCATTAAAGGAAAGGCAAGGTGGCCTTTTCTCATTCATTAAGGGTAAAATGGGAAAGGAAAGGTGTTGTCTTGTGGTTAAGAAGAAGAAAAACGTGGATTAGGAGAAAGAAGAAGTGAAATACAAAAATAAAAAGTGAGAAAAAAGGGTTTCTGTGAAGAGAGAAAAGAATGGAGTTTTAAGCTAAGTTTTATCTTTTCTTAGTCTTAAAAAGAGAGTTTAAGGTTCCTCAAGAAGGGAAAAAGAAAGAGGAAGGGAAGAGCTTTCTTTAGAGCCAATAATCTCATAAATTAGTCAAGATTAAAGGTAAGTTTAATTTGTATACTTTGGATATATGGAAGGGTTTTAGTTCATGAAGTTTAATAAATACATGGGCTTAAGCAATCTACAGTCAATTTTAGTGAATGTGCTTTATGGGTTCTTAAATTGAGTTCCTATTGAATGGAAATTTTTTCATTTATGAAGGAAAACAAGAAGGGGATCAAGAGAGGCAAGAGGAGCAAGAGGAAAGACACCCTTAAGGTAACTTATTAAGCAAGGAATTCAAAGTGGGTTACATTTTTATAATTGAGTAATAAGCTATTAATTTTTTTTCCAAATCAAGAAAGTTAAATGTTTTCAATTGTGCTATAAATGTGCATTTTATTTCTCTTTGAATGCTTTGAAAATGTGCTATGAGTTTAGTATGTGGATATTGTGTTGATGATTTATAAAAAGAATGTGAAGATGATTTTTGAAAAGATACTATGATTATGACTCACTTTTCGGAAATGTGCCATTTTGGGCAATATGTTTTCAAGATGTGAAATACATGATTATGTGAATTTGTGGTGGTCGCCTAAGTTAAGTCAAGTGCTGTAACATCCCGTTCCCATACTAAAGATTAAAAACCCTAAAATTCGGTACATATGAGATCAAAGAGAGATTTAAAAAAATACATTTCATGCTCATATAAAATGTCAGCATACACACATTTGAATTTGAATTTTTACACACATTAAAATGATTGTTCATGTACTCATTTGACACTTTCCGAGTATAATTGTTTATAAATGTGATTATATTTGGAATTGGGGATTATATGTGTGAAAAATTGATTTGGGAAGTATATTTATTTACTCAGAAATTTTGGTGAAATTTTGGGAATTATATATAGTACAATATACTGAGAGATTATTTTGTAATTTTTTTTAAAATTAAGGATTATTTTATAAATTTAAAATTTTACTTTAAAATGATAATTGATATTGATCGATACAGGTACAGTATTATACAAGAGCCAAATTTGGTACCAACATCGGTATGATATTCATAACATTATTTTTCTCAACTTGAAAAAATATATCAAGTTTTAATCTCATCATTTTTAAAATTTAACTTATAATTAAAAACAACATTGGAGATATAATTGAAAATTCAAAGTCTAATTTATTTTTTTCAGTTTTTGTCCTTTTCTTATCAGTTATATGTATGCCAAATTTTCTTAAAAGGGTGTTGCCGCTTTTTTTCTTTTCCTTATGAATTCCAACTTATATAAATTATAATAGCCAAAATGAAGGGTTGTTATATACTTCTACACTAACTCAAAATTTACATCCACAGAAACTCTCCACAGAAATCTAAGCGTAATGTCTCTACTAGGTTAATTAGTAAGTCAAAATTGGCATCATTTGAAATCAAGCAGAGTTTCTTGCCTGGCCTGGAGATCAGAGGGTACAAGGGTCTCATTCACACTCATCTGTATATATATGTACATACGTAGCCAACAACCAAAATTTCCCCTCAAAGACATGACTATATACGCTTTGGTCGCTTCTGTAACCGCAAGTGAGAATATGCCTAAAATAACAAGTGTTTGTAGTGGATAATTGCAGAAACATCTCGATTTAACAAGCCAACACAAGGCTTAGTCATAAAGAGCAACTTCACTTAATTACTTACTGATTTTTTCGAAGGGAAAATAGGTAAAAGGAACAAGAGAAGTAAAGTAAATAGGAGGACAAACAGGATAAAGAATGGATAAACAGCAGAAAGGAACAGAACATGCAAATTTGTCCTTTAAGTTATAAAAGATTCGCAACACTCCACACACACATCCTCTGGACAGTGGCGGAAGTAGAGGCCAGCTAATGCTCTCGACATAGACTTCACACCAACCTCTCTATTATAGAGTCACACAAGCACACTCTCTCCCCCTTAACCCCACATCAATTTATATAAAACCACACCTCCATACATGCTTAGAAACCATAATCATTCTACCACTGTATTCTTCTCTGGTCTGTACACCTATATGCCTTTAGCACACAATATCCGCATTCTCTGCCCACACTACCCGAGCTAGGTACTCACCACAAAATATTTGCCATATAACACTATTTCACTGATGGAGTATGGCAAGCTTGGCCCAAGCGACCTTGGAGATGCTTCCTCTAATTCACAATCTGAATACCGACGTCTCTCCCCTCCCCGGAAAAACAAGATCATTCTCTTGACCCTCCTTTCTCTAGCTTTAATCGCCGTCTCCGCCTTCTCCGTCACCCTGTTCATCACTCTCCGCAGCCGTATCTCCGACCATCCTGACTCTGTTACCCACCGAAAACCCACCCAAGCCATTTCTAAAACATGCAGCAAGACCCGGTACCCTGCTCTCTGCGTCAATTCACTCCTCGACTTCCCCGGTTCCGCCACCGCAGACGAGCAGGACCTCGTTCACATTTCTTTCAATATGACTTTGCAGCATTTTAGCAAAGCACTGTACCTCTCATCGGAGATTTCATATGTCGACATGGACCCTCTTGTACGCTCGACGTACGAGGACTGCCTGGAGCTTCTTGAGGATTCTGTGGACGCATTGTCGCGGTCGCTCTCCACGGTGGCCCCCCCTATGGACGGAACTCCACAACCCATCGGTGGATCAACGCAGGACGTCATGACATGGCTCAGCGCCGCGTTGACTAACGAGGACACATGCACTGAGGGATTGGCAGACATACGCGGACCTGTTAAAGACCAGATGACGGAAAAGTTAAGGGACTTGTCAGAGCTGGTGAGCAACTGCTTGGCAATATATTCGGGCATCGATAGTGATCAATTTTCCGGCGTGCCCATACAAAACAAGCGGAGATTGATGCAATCCGAGGAAAATGTTGGTGAATTTCCGAGCTGGGTGGGGAAGAGAGAAAGGAAATTGTTGGATCTGCCGATTCCGGAGATTCATGCAGATATAGTGGTGTCCAAGGACGGGAATGGCACGTATAAGACAATATCGGAAGCCATTAAGAAGGCGCCGGAGTACAATAATCGGAGAACTGTGATTTACGTGATGGCAGGAAGGTAAAATAGCACGAGAAAGGACAATTACTTGAAAAGCTAACACTTTTAGACACTTTACAATGTTGGTGAACTTTCAACTTTGCTTTATCCATTTTGCAAAATGACATAAATACCTCTGATAGTCTTTATGGTTAGAAGTGAACCACCTGTGTTTTATGTGAGTAGAGTTCAAATTTGAATGATATATGGTTGACTTGAGAATTAGCATGATAAGCATGTTGACTAATGTTCTAAGTGTAAGATGTATCGGTGGCTGTCATATTCAGGTATGAGGAAAACAACCTCAAAGTGGGGAGGAAGAAGTGGAACTTGATGTTCATCGGAGACGGGAAGGGCAAAACAATCATATCGGGTGGTAAGAGCGTATCCGATAAGGTGACGACTTTCCACACAGCATCATTCGGTAAGACACTCGAATTTCCTTTTCTGCCCCGTGGGTGTGACGTGGGCCAATATGCATGCATGTCCATAAGCCAATTGCACCCGTGGTGTACAGCTCTTATATAAATTCCATTCTTTTGGCCTTTTGGGCAAAAATCTAAGAGAGCCAATTATTTAAGGCTTTATAACTATAGTATGATATGATGCGGTTCTACAAAAGGATGTTTGGCGTCCTAAATCGCTAATTATAATTGCATTTTTTTTGGTTATTACTGCATCTCCAATTCATTGTGTGGTCATAATCTAAAGATGGGACTAATCACATTTTTGGAGGTGGGTCACGTTCATCACATGATTTTATAGTTGTAGTTTTGGCAGTAGTGAATCATAAAAAAGGACTCATGGATTTCTGCACCTCACCCTAATTTGCTGCTTTTTTTTATTTTGAATCTTAGTATTGAACTTAACTTCTTTTTCTCTTTTTAAATATAAAGAATTCATCTTGTTATTGAACTTTTTCTATGTATATATTAACAATGGGCGATGTATGCAGCGGCAACAGGAGCCGGTTTTATTGCTCGTGACATAACATTTGAGAACTGGGCTGGTCCAGCTAAGCACCAAGCTGTGGCTCTCCGGATCGGAGCCGATCACGCCGTGGTCTACCGCTGCAGCATAATTGGGTACCAAGATACTCTCTACGTACACTCTAATCGCCAATTCTTCCGTGAATGTGACATTTATGGCACTGTGGATTTCATATTCGGTAATGCAGCTGTAGTTCTCCAAAATTGCAGCATTTATGCTCGCAAGCCCATGCCCCTCCAGAAAAACACCATCACCGCCCAAAACCGTAAAGACCCAAACCAAAATACAGGTATCTCAATCCACGCATGTCGAATTCTCGCCATGGCTGATCTTGAGGCGTCAAAAGGTAGCTTCGAAACATATCTTGGTCGTCCATGGAAGCTCTACTCTAGAACTGTATACATGTTGGCATATATGGGTGATCACATTCATCCAAGAGGATGGCTTGAGTGGAATGCAACATTTGCACTTGACACATTATACTATGGTGAATATATGAACTATGGCCCGGGAGGAGCGGTGGGTCAAAGGGTTAAATGGCCCGGGTATCGGGTCATTACTTCTACCACAGAAGCTAGCAAATTCACGGTGGCACAATTTATTTTCGGGTCGTCGTGGTTGCCATCTACAGGGGTGGCATTTTTGGCTGGTCTCTCAGTTTAATTTAAGGAACCCAAAATACGGTAATCAAATTACGGCACTATAAAAGAGCACGTAGATGCTGTCTATTAGTGTTATATATATATGCCTTTTTCTTTTAAATAATTATTCTGTTCCCATTATATATAAATATACATATATATATATATATGGATGAAATAACATAAATGCAACGGTAATATGGTCCATTTATTTATATTTGTATTTTCATAAAAATGCTATAGAAGTTGTACTTTAAATTGCATCATATTGAGATTCTGTTCTTTGACTCTTGTTATCGAGAAATCATTTTGTCGATTGGTTGTTGTCATCGTCGTAACATTTTGAAGAGTGCGAGGCTGTGATTTAATAATGAATATGACGGTGTCGGTGGAGGTTGAAATATTAAATTATGATTGGAAACCTAACATTTATGGGTCCGGCAAAACAAAAAGAGAGGAAAACGAAACCTACCAAGTATCAAAAGATGACCCACTGGTCAGGATGGTAGAGGACAACCATCTTAAATGCAGCCCTTCTACAATTCTAATGGTACACCAGTTCATAGGTGCAGTAAATCATCTGTACTCCCAGTTCCAAACAGTGCCACATAATGTCATCCACAAAACTCACTTATTTATTGCAAAGTTTGTGGATGAGGTTCTTGTAACAGGTTTGGAATTGGAAAAACGGTACAGACGATTTGGTCTTTCAAAAATAATAATTTGTTAAACAGTTTGCTGTTGTATTTTTGCTTTTGAGTCAGTTTGTCAGACTCTTCCATTTACGTTCACTTCAAATCGACACCCAACCTCACCCAATTGGTTAAAGAAAAATTGACTTAAACATCAACAATGCTTTTCCTTCTCGATTTCAAAATCTTAGTAAAGTGGTCACCGCGATTCTTCAGGTGGTGAGTTGGCAGTTGCGTTGACTTGATGGAGCATGGGTTTATCGTCCTGATTTGGTGACTTTGATGTCTTACTTATTCAAAGAGGCATGTGATAATGCTATTATTTTAAATAGTAATATTTTAATATTCGAAGTAGATGTCAAATTGATTAAAAGAAAGATTTAAGGTTAAAAGATCCAATCAATTATTCACATTCTTTTCCTTTCAGTCAAGCAACCTAACTCCTGTATGAGTATAAGTGATAGGTGTAGATTGCATTACATTTTTATAGATAATTTGATATATGATTAGTGGTTAATTTGATTATTTAGTGTTGTTTAGGTTAAGAATTGTGTTAGTTCATAAATATTTGTGTTTTAATTATTTTTCGGGTGAAAATATGATTTTGAATGTCAATTTTATATATATGATGTAACATCCCATCACCGATGGGAAGGGTAAAATAGTAAATTGGAACGGGTTATGAGTGTGTAAACTCATCTCG
>JAOQMP010000006.1:18691881-18709934 GCA_027563575.1 Erythroxylum pedicellare
AAAAAGGACACGTTGAGGTATTTAACAACATGATGCCATGTTTGTCATATATTTAATTATGGTACTCTCAATTTTTTAAGTGTAAAATGATGTAGGTTAATATGGGAGGAGACACAAGAGTGTGTTTTATATCATGTTTACTTATAATTTTAAAAACTTGAATGGCTTTAAGTCCAAGTAGAAAAGTAGTAAATCTACATTAATTCCTAATTCAATCCATAAGTTTGAGAACCTCTTAAACTAAAAAAGAATAAAACATAAAATGAAACAAAGAAGTCTAAGTTAATCCAATCAAATCAAATCTAAAACACTTAGAACATCGAGTTACCTCCCAACAAGTGACTTTTGTGAGTCTTTTGACTAGACTTTTTACTTGGGCATCCTATATCATCAAGGGAGATCGTAAAAAAATTTCATTAGCTCGTTGGGATTATGTATTAAGTATAACTCTAATTGATGCCTGTTGATTTTAAAAGTGCTTTGATTTTGTTGCATGATTTTTATAATCCCATAAGGAAAAAACTTGGGTAACAGTTAAGGTTCCTAACCATTTAGATTTAAGTTTGCTCAAAAAAAGTAGAAATTAGGAATTATAAAGTAAGACTTAATCCTTTAGTTTAAACTCCTTAGCATACTTCAGATATTTGTCATGTCTTTTCTTCTCCCTCTCCTTTTATATCTTTGAATTTTAATATTCCATGTTGTTCCATTCATCTAATTCATTGATTTGACATCTATGTTTTTCACCTACAAAGTCTAGATGATAGTTAAGAAGTTTTATAACCCAGAAAGCTTTATGCTCTAAGTCCATCGGTAAGCGACAGGATTTTCCATAAATTAGCTTAAATGGTGTGGTGCTAATAGGTGTTTTATAAGCAATCCTATAAGCCCATATAATATCATCTAGTCTTATAAACCAATCTTTCCTAGAGTGCTCTATGATATTTTATAATATCCTTTTAGTTCCTTATTAGTTACTTCTACTTGACCACAAATTTGAGGGTGATTAGGGGTAGTAGCTTTATATGTGACATCAAACCATTTAAGAACTTTTTCAAATTGATGATTATAAATGTCTATACTTATGTATCACTCATAACTGGAATATGACGCCTCACTAAACTTTTTTTTCTCTGAATTCTCACTGAGCTTTTTACCTTTTACCTATCTTTCCTATTCTTTCTTTCATTTTTTGGAAAGTTCCCATGCAACATATCTAGATCCTAATGGTAGAGACCCTGAAGGAGGGTCGAGAATCAACCAATGGAATTTTGCAGAAGCCTCTTGATAGGTAATTTCCAAAAATTTTAAATTAAAACCTCTTATCCTGCAAGTATACAGATCGGAAATCGCATTATAGATAGGTATTGTCCTATAGGGATTGGTTAGTCACCAAAATGATCTAAATTTTACTTTTTTCAGGAAACTCAAATAATTAGATTTGAAAGATCCAAAATATAAAAATTAAGAGTCATACATATACTCTTTAGGGTTGTCACAAAAGTAAGAACACAAATTTAGAAAATGGTGAATCAAAGTATCAATTTAATAACTTATGATTGTCATCACCTAACTATATATTCTCTCACTTTAGCAATGTTCATTATGTTTAGTCCAAAATTTCCTAATGCGCTAGTTCTTTCACTCTCATTACTTGAACTAAATAAGCCCTGCTTAATGAAGTAAATTAATTATGTAAGGTCTCACTTCCCATTTTTCACTTATTCGTTAAAAGGGTATGAACATATTTTTGGACAACCACTTTTCCATTCAAGATCTCTCTCCAAATGGCAAGGTAACTTGATATATGGAGTATTCTTGGTGTATGCCCACTCTTATGGCACTCAGTAACATATTTCTTAACTCCATATCTCTATGTGAGCTAAGTATGGACAACCATATACCATAAACATCAAATACATCCATAATATTGAATAAAGTGAGGTAATACATAGTTTAGGCAATAACAACCCTAATAACTACTTAGAAATCCATCAAAATCTCATCCAACATGTTCATAACATATCCATACATCCTTCTCAATCATTCAACAATGAAGCAAGAAAAGAGAAAAAGTAAGGCTTATATGTTGAAGAGCAAAGCTAGAATTCTGTGGTGGTAGCTTTGTGTCTCCTTTAAATCCTTTGATTCCATATTGAATTCTCTTAGTTTTTCTCTAAAAAATGCGTTCTTCTCTCTCCCTTTGATGTCTTGCATGACCTCCTCCTTTATAGGGTTTAAAATTGAGTTTTTATACACCATTTAATGCTTAAAACAAGGTAGGAAGGAGGAAGTTGCTAGCTAGAATTTTCTAGAAAACTCTATCTTCTGTTTGACTTCAATCTGTGATATCTTATTGATTTCTTAACCAAATTGGGCCATTATTTCACTAATTTGAAGATGAATTTCTCCTCTTTATTTTGGATTAAAAAGAAAAATCCAATAAGAATTTTATCTTACGAAAGCTTAACATTGGCAATGGGTGGGCCTAGGAAAATTCCAGCTTTCCTTTGAGTCATATGACTTGCTTTTTTGTTAGTTCTTCTATCCATCCATCCCTCAAAACCACCTTAAAACCATGAAAAATTAATCACTTAATCATGCCCAAAACACATACAATTCATTCCAACATAATGTACGAAAAAGACGTACAACAATGCCTTGCAAAATTCATGCAAAACTAATATTAAAGACCTAATTCACACACATTCATGCATATTCACATACATTCGTATATAATCATGAAATTATATGAAACTAAGGCCAAAAAAAAGCTAAAAAAGTTAACAAAAATCAATTTATCATGATTAATTAACAAATTATCCTAAGAAAAGTATGTACAAAGGCCACCTACCAGACAACTTGAATTAAGTGGTGGCTAAGCACAATTTTTATCGGACGATATCTGCTTTTTACTATAAGTAACAACCCATATAATTATAGTTTTTAGCATAAAAGAAGTAATTGGTTTTGTAATCAATAAGTTTTTAGCGCCATTGCTGGGGATTAGTTTGTTTAGGAGTTGAGGGGATATTGATGGACTTTATGTGGCCAGGTTTCAGTCCTCAAGGAGTTACAAGGCCAACGAATTAAGACAATAATTTAGAGATCAAATCGGGACTCCTCAACATACTTCAGAGCAGTGTACAATTTTATGGGTTGTCCAACAAAGATCCTAACACCCATCTTGAAATTTTTTTAGAAATTTGTGATACCTTCAGGTTTAATGGGATGTCTAATGATGTTGTAAGGTTAAGATTGTTTTCATTACCTTAAGGGATCAGGCAGGGGCATGGTATAATTCACTCAGTGTAAGCCAAATGACTACTTGGGAGTAGCTAGCCCAAGCTTTCCTGGCTAAGTACTTCCCTTTGACCAAGACAACAAGAATCATCAAAGAGATCACCAACTTTTAATAAATTGATGGGGAGTCGTTATATGAAGCTTGGGAGAGATTCAAGAATTACAAAGGAGCTGGCCCTAACACAACCTTTCTAGGGAATTTCTTTTATAGACATTCTACAATCGTGTAACTCACAGAGCATAAGGGGAACAATAGATGCAGCTGTAGGATGGTCTTTGATGAGGAAAACCATTGATGCAACTCATGACCTTTTAGAAGAGTTGACAAGTAACATTTGTATGTGGTCGAATGAAAGAAGTAAATAATGGTCTAAGACACAAAAGGGAAAGATTCCACTTAACTCGATGACAGCCTTGCAAGCACAGATTGCTGCCCTCACCAAGTAGTTGAGCAATATGTAAGAAGCTTCTTCATCCACAGTCAAAACCATGCATTTACAACGTGAATTATATGGGTAAGACAATAATGGCACAACTGAGTGCTTCTTGTTGGGAGCGAGTGGTACAAAAGAAGTAAATTACTTAGGTTAGTTGCAATGAGGTAACAATCCATATCTAATACTCCTGGGTGGAAAAACCACCCAAATTTTTCATGGATTAGGAACAATACAGGTGGCCAAACGAGAACACAAGGACCTCCCATATTTCAGCAAGACCAAGTTGGACTGAGAACAAAAATAGACGAGTTAGTGGATGTATTGGGTTCAAAGTTCTCAAGCCAACAGGAAGGACAAAGAAGACAACAAGAGAGATAGAAGTGAATAGAGACAAAATTTAAACAAATTGCGAAGAACCACACTTCATCCATCTAAAACTTAAAGGTACAGGTAGAGGTCAACTTGCTAATTCTTTCTCTTCTAGGAATGCAGGAAGCTTACCAAGCAACACTGAGGCCAATCCAAAGGAACAACTCAAGGTGATTACATTTAAGAGTGGCAAGAAATTGGAGGAGACAAGTGTTCAAAAAGATAGCTAACAA
Organism: Erythroxylum pedicellare; assembly: GCA_027563575.1. Lineage (NCBI taxonomy): Eukaryota > Viridiplantae > Streptophyta > Magnoliopsida > Malpighiales > Erythroxylaceae > Erythroxylum > Erythroxylum pedicellare. The sequence continues at coordinate 18,696,224 of JAOQMP010000006.1, forward strand.
AAGGAAAATGTAGATGAGAAAGAAGAAGAAGAAACCATATTTACCGCCACCACCCTACAAGCCTAAGATTCCATATCTACAGAGGGTGAGACAACATCAAGTCGACAATCAATTCTCCAAATTCTTGGATAAGTTGAAGAGAATTCATATTAATTTGTCTTTAGTAGAGGCATTGGAGTGTATGCCCAAGTATGCAAAGTTTCTCAAGGATATATTGACACACAACACACTTGGTAGGACAATTAAACAGTGACCTTGATGGAGAATTCTATATCGATCATCATAAGCACAATGCCTTCCAAACTACAAGATCCAGGGAGTTTTACTATTCCATAAGTTGTTAGTGATTTTGAATTTTCTAAATGTTTATGTGAATTAGGCGTAAGTATTAACTTGATGCTTTTATCTATTTTCAGAAAATTAGGGCTAAGAGATGTCAAGCTAACATCTATGCTTATCCAACTTGCGGATCAATCCATCAAGAGGCCATTTGGGGTAGTAGAAGACATTTTAATAAAAATGGATAAATTTATGATTCCTGTTTTTTATGTTCTAATTATGCAACTCATATATAATATATGTCAAATTTACGCAGCGGAAATAAAACAGAAACTTAAACGCTAGATCTACTCATGTATATAGATATAGAAAAATAAAAATATGAAATGTAAGATGCTTATATGATGATCTCTGTCGTTCTTTAATCTTCTCCATGTTAGGTTGTCGTAAACCATAGCGATCAACGCAGACCGCCTTTAATGAAAGTCTACACAAAGATAGAAGGATGAAAACTCACTAGGAGATGGGTAGAATTCTTTCTCTGTGCTAGCAAAGATAAGAACTTCTGAGAGAGTTAGAGAGAAAAAGTGTGTGTGTAAGAAAAAGAACCTTTCTTTTTCTTTTTTTGTGTTTTACATAAGATGCATGAAAATCATCTCAAGTTTCTGCACCATTTGACCTTCCATAATCCTTGTCACTAATGGAAAGTTATGGGAAGTTAATAGTCACGAATAGCATGCATTAATAGAAGTTATGAGAAGTTAACGACCATGAATAACATAAATTAACGAAAGTTATGGGAAGTTATTGGTCATAAATAACATGCATTAATGGAAGTTATGACCATGAATAACATGCATTAATGAAAGTTATGGTAAGTTAATGACCATGAATAGCATGCATTAATGGAAGCCAACAACACTTATTTCTAATCCATTCCATGCAATGTTTTCTACCATGATCAAATCACGATACAATCCCAAAACATTCTCTTATATCTTGAATTACCATTCAAGACCATTTTACTTATACTTCGGATCTTCTCAATGTGTGACCTATTAAGTTTTCGATTATATTGGGTGCTTGAATTAACACTTAATTCAAGCAAATCAAGAGCAGTACCTAATAACATGTCATGACCCTCAATTGAACAAAAAGTTAGTGATTTGACTACGAACCTTTCCATACTCAATGTTGCCATGCAATTTGTCCTTTCACCATCTATACCCTACTCAGTTCAGAGGATGGTCAAAGTGTCAACTCTCACTAGACTGACTACGTCACATCTGGTCTAAGTGTTGCTAGATATCCTGACGATCTCATTACTTTATGTATCACTGAAGTCTCTCTTGATGAAACATATCTGCTTTGGCTAGAGACTCCTAAGTAATGACCCTGATAAGAGGTCGTGGGTATCATCTCCTTCTATCAGGAGTGGTGAATCCTTTATTGGCTACTCAATTACTTCCGAATACATCAAGATGTACCCAATCACCATCCCATGAGTAACCCCTAAAAGGAACTGATTAATGGAGTCAAAGCATAAGATTAATATCATAGGTATCATTAAGCACCTCAAGTCAAATGATACTTGCACCATTGCTATTATGAGACTATCATTGACACCGGAATAGAATATCCATATGATTGTCTCATAGTAGGTCAATCTAATGTACTTACTATCCGTAGTAAGCATCCATGTGTTAACTTTAAACAAGTCATGTCTATAACTTATGAGATCTACCGTTTGATCTAATCAAGGAGTATAACATGTGCTAGTCTATCCAAATTAAAGATATCCCATCTTGTTAATCCTATGACTAGGGAAAGTTTAGATACTAATATAATTACACATGATAGAAATCTCATTATCATGATCTCAATATGATTTCCTCCATTATCATGATCTCAATATGATTTCCTCCATGTTATGTTTTGTATCAAGGATTTCATTAAATCAATTTAAGATCAACATCAAATCCATAAACGTATGAACGTCGAAATAATGAAAAATGCCTTCATTAATCATAAAATGATTTGTAAAATAAGTGTTAAAGGTGACTGATTTTAGAGCACTTCTCTAACAAACTCCTTCTTGCATGTAAGACAAGCGCCTTAATATCTAATAACAAAGACATGTAAATGTGACACTAAACTCTTTTGGGAAGTAGGCTTAGTGAATGGATCGGTTATATTATGATTGGTGGGAACTCTCTCTATCTTGACATCATTTCTGCCAATGATCTCTCTAATAAAATAGTAGCACCTGAGTACATGTTTGGACTTCTGATGATATCTCAGTTCCTTTGCCTGTGCTATAACCCTAATGTTGTCACAATACAACTTCACTAGGTTAGCGATGCTCAAAACCACACTAAGTTCTATGATGAACTTCTTAATCCAAACCGCTTCCTTTGTCGCTTCTGAAGTTGTAGTGTACTCTGCCTCTATCTTCGAATCAGTAGTCATCTCTTGTTTGAAACTTTTCTAACTGATTGCACCACCATTTAATGTGAATACATATCCAGACTAAGATTGGAGTCATCCTTATCAAATTGGAAGTTAGCATCAGTATACCTGCTTACAACAAGATCACCTTCTCTATATACCAAGAATACATCTTTAGTTCTTCTCAAGTACTTAAGGATATTCTTGACAACCACCCAATGACCCTGATCAGGGTTCGACTGGTATCTACTTGTAACACTTAGAGCATACGATACATCAAGTCTAGTGTATAACATAGCGTAAATGATTAATCCTATAGTCGAAGCTTAAGAAATCAAACTCATACGAGTCCTCTCATCTTTTGTCTTTGGATACATAGATTTAGAGAGTGTAATCCCATATACTATGGGAGGATAACTGCTCTTGGACTACTCCATGGTAAACCTCTTTAGAATCTTATCTATGTATGTAGATTAAGAAAGACCAAGCAACCTCGTAGATCTATCTCTATAGATCCTTATCCCAAAAATATAAGTTGTTTTTCCAAGGTCTTTCAAAGAGAAGTTCTTAGCTAACCAAATTTTTACTGATTGTAAAGTTGAGACATTGTTTCCTATTAGAAATTTGTCATCTACATACAGTACAAGGAACATGATTTCACTCCCACTAACCTTCTTATACACACATGGCTCATCTGAATTTGTGAGAAACTAAACTCTTTGATTGTCATATCAAATTAGATATTCCAACTTCGGGATGCTCGCTTTAATCCATAAATGGATATGAAACTATTAGGTTATGTCATATACACATCCTCGGTTAGGTTTCCATTAAGGAAAGCTATCTTCATTGTTGGGGCCATGTCCTGTTACCTATCTCGAGGTGACCATTTAAGGCAGTCAGGTAAGGATCGTTCGAAAGAAAAGTCAAAAACTTCCACTGAAAAGAAAATTTTGCCGTCAGTAGTGGCGGGTTCTCCATGGAAAAGTATATGTTCGTTGTGGTGAAGATATGGGAAAAATCCCAAGGACCTTTCGGGAGAAGTTCGTTGTGGCCAACATCTGGCTTCACTGCAACAAAATCTCAAGGTTGAGTGACTGGACCCTTCGGGACAAATATGCCACGACAGAAGTCTGGCTTCGCTGCGGCGAAGTCCCTAGATTAAATCTAAGAACCTCTTAGGACAAATAAACCGTGGTGAAAGGTTGGCTTTGTCGTGGTGAAGTTGTGAAAAAAAAGGTAAAATTACCCTTCGGGAAAGGTTCACAACTCAGAAACCCAACATTCAACAAAAAATTCTACACCTATATATATACCATTTCCACAACCATCACAACTCAACCATAAGATAAACATAAACATACATAAAGGAACTTCTTCAAGTCTCATTCTCATTACTAGAACAAAATAGAGTTTGTGAAGTAAATCACTTGTTAATATAGAAATCACGTATACTATGTAAAATACACAAGAAGGGGCGTTGAATTGTGTAAAATTTTCAAAGATATTAATCTTTAGGAATTTCTTTAACTTCTTTACAAAATTCAGATGATCAAAAGAACACTTTACCAAAATCGATAAGTAATGTAATCGCAAGAATTATTATATACTCTTCTAACAATAAGAAAATTATAAAAGATGAGGGTTAGAGAATAGATGCCGTGATTTTATACTGTTTCACCCTTAACCTTGGGCTACGTCTAGTCCTCAGAATTTGTTTGAGATTTCACTACACTCTTCAAATTTACAAGTATTCTTTTTACACTTGCAGAGCCTTTTTAGGTCTCTCTCACAAACTATTCTTTATCTGCTTTCTTAGCCTCTCCAGGCTCTAGCCTTTTTTTCTCTCTCTTTAGGAAAGATATTTTTTAAGCTTCACGTTACAGATGTATTCGCTCTCTTCTTTCACATTTTGGATATAAATTTTCTCTAAGTATTGTATAATCAGATTTTCTCTCTTATAACAATGTTATTTAGTTTACGACTAGAACTAGTATTTATAGCCTAAGTCTTCAACTGTCTTCATGAGAAACAACTTCTTGAATCTTCTAGAAACCGTTAATAGTTAAGTCCTGTAACTAACTCCAACTAACTAACTGACTAGCATTCTAGAATAGCTTCCTTTTATATCGTCTAGTGTTGACCACGTATCTTCTAGGTTTGACTAAATGATACTTACGTTTTTTTGTACACTTAACAAACTTATCAAAATAGTTCATACATTTCTAAGATTATTATTATTTGATTGTCATCAAAATTAATAGAAGTGAAATCTTCTTGACTTAACAAGGTCAACCGTCCAGCTTTCGACCTTCAATGGAAGAAAAGACGAAAACATTTCAACAACAAACAAGAGCTAGCATTCAGAATCTAGAGAATCAATTAAGTCATATAGCTATTACTATGAACTGATTTGAAAATTAGAATTCAGGTAAACTTTCTTCTCAAACAATTGTGAACCAAAATAGAATACAATTATTATCACCTTGATAAGTGGTAAAGAAATAGAGGCACCACTTAAGACTCCTGTTGTTGGCAATGATGAAGAATCTAAAAGGGAATTGAAGTGTCTCCAAGAGAAGCTAGAAAGGGAACTAAGGTAAATTCTAAATCTCCTATGATTAAAAATTTTACTAAAACTTTGCCTTATTTTCATAGCAGGTTTGCTAAATCAAAGAAAGAGTAAAATAAGGAGATTTTGGAAATGTTCAAGAAAATAGAGGTGAACATACCTCTAATTGATGCCATAAACCTTCATCTATGCACCAATTCTTTTGGGTCGATCATTTTTGAAGACATCAAAGACAAAGATTGGTGTGTATGCAGGAATATTGACTGTAAAGTTCGATGGTGAAATTGTTCACTTTAATATTTTTGAAGCAATGAGGTACCTAGTGATGTTCATTCTATTTTATCAATTCATGTCATTGATCGCTTGTCTTAAGAAGTTTTTAATATGAAAGGTAAATATGAGTTAGAAGTTATTCTTTGCATGAGCTTATAGGAAAACACTTTGCAAAATCCTAACTTATTCATTACAGATGAGATGGAAGAAATTGTGTTAGCATTGCAATAACTGCAACTGATGTCAACAAGGCATGTATTTCCAAATATTCAACTGCCAATATCTCATACGAAATCTCTACCTTTGGTTATGCACACACCTACAGTTGAATTGAAGCAATTACCAAAGCACTTGAAATTTGTGTTTTTTAGGAGAAGGAGAAACACTTCTGGTAATCATGACAAGGAACTTAACTAAGCTTCAAGAGGAAAAGCTCATTCAAGTGTTTAAAGACCACATCACAACTATAAGGTTGACCATAGCTAACATTAAGGGTATTAGTCCTTCGATATGTATGCATTGAATTCTTTTAAAATAAGGATCCAAATCATAAAGAGAATAACAAAGAAGATTGAATCCTCCAATGATGGAAGCAGTAAAGACGAAGATCTTGAAGTTGCTTGATGTTGGTATAATTTATCCAATTCCAGATAGTAAACGGGTCAGTCCAGTTTAAGTGGTGCCAAAGAAGACTGGGATTACAATGGTGAAAAAAAGAATAATGAGTTTTTCCCAACAAGGATTCAAAATGGATGGTGAGTATGCATCAATTACAGGAAGTTAAATGTTGCTACACACAAGGATCACTTTCCACTCCCTTCATCGATCAGATGCTTGAATGACTTGTACGATGATCTCACTACTGTTTTCTTGATGAGTATTTAGGTTCTAAACAAATTGTGATAACTTCGGAGGATTAGGAGAAAACAACCTTCACATACCTATTTAGTACATTTGCGTACAAAAGGATGCTATTTGGACTTTGCAATGCCCCATCCACCTTTCAATGAAACATGGTAAGTATTTTCTCTGAGTATATTGAGCACATTATTGAAGCCTTTATGGATGATTTTACTATCTATGGGGATTCATTTGGTGTATGCTTGGATAATCTGAATTGTGTACTTGAACGATGCACCAAAACTAATCTTGTTCTAAATTCTAAAAAGTTTCATTTTATGGTTGAACAAATAGTTTTGGGACATATAATCTCATATAGAGGAATTGAAGTTGATAAAGCTAAGGCAAAAATTGTGCAAAACTTACCATACCCCATAAATGTGTAGGAGGTTCGTTCTTATTTTGGACTTATAGGATTTTATCACAGGTTTATCAAAGACTTCAGCAATATCTCAATAAATCTCTATTATTTGTTGCTAAAGGATGTGCCCTTTAACTTTGATGAGGATGCAAGGATGCATTTGACAAGTTGAAAGAACTTTTAACTTCGGCACCAATCATTCTACCACCTAAATGGAGTCAACTATTTAAGATTATAAGTAATACGGGCAATTTTGTTATGGGTGTCATCCTTATCAATCAAGGAAGCAAAGCTAAGGCTTATTAAATGGATTCTCCTACTCTAAGAGTTTGATTTAGAGATCAAAGATAAGAAAGGGGTAGAGAATTCAGTCGTAGACCACTTGAGTCAAGTTGTGAAGGAAGAGGAGTCAATACCATTGTAAGATTTATTTTCAGACGAGCAAGTACTTACTCTTTAAGATAAAGTACCACGATATGCTGATATTGTGAACTATCTAGTGAACCATGAAATACCTAATGTTTTGAGTAGAGAAAAATTGAACAAAATAAAGAGTGATTCAAAATATTATATTTAGGATGATCCTCAATTGTGGAAGTGATGTTCTAACTAAGCGATTAGGAGATGTGTGCCTAAATATAAATGTGAATCTATTTTAAAATTTTGCCATTCATATGCTTGTGGTGGTCATTTTGGGCCTAATAGAACTGCTAGGAAAATACTTGAATGTGGTTTTTATTGGCCAAATATATTTCAAGATTCCTATATGTTCTACAAAGCATGTGAATTATGCCAAAAACAAAGTAATTTATCCTATAGAGATCAAATGCCTTTATCTCCAATCCTTGCATGTGAAAATTTTGATATATGGGGTATCGATTTTATGGGACCATTTCCTTCATATTTTGGTTTTGTTTACATTTTTTTTGGCTTTAGATTATGTTTCTAAATGGGTGGAAGCTAAAGCCACCAGAACTGATGATTTTAAAATTGTTGCAGAATTTGTCAAGTCTAACATTTTTGCTAGGTTTGGAACACCGTGAGCATTGATTAACGACAAGGGTACTCATTTTTGGAATCGAGTAGTGAGAAATCTTTTGAAGAAGTACAATGTCACTCACAAGGTGTCCACGACCTACCATCCACAAACAAATAGGCAAGAAAAAGTGTCTAATAAATAAATCAAGTCAATCCTTAATAAGACGGTGAGCCCAAATCATAAAGACCAGAGTCAAAGATTTAATGGTGTTATTTGGGCATATAAGCCCACATACAAGACACCAATTGACATGTCTCCATCTCAACTAATTTATGGAAAGCCATGTCAACTTATAGTGGAGATTAAGCACAAAGTTTTTTGGGTAATTAAGCAATGCAATATGAAGATGGATATGGCGGTTGAATATAGAAAGTTGCAACTGCAAAAATTGGAAGAACTTAGGCTTGACTCTTACGAGAATGCAAAAATTTAAAAGGAAAAGACAAACCAATCTCATGATAAGATGATTGTTAGGAAGAATTTTGTTGTTGGACAAAAAGTTCTTCTCTACCATTCATAACTTAAGCTTTTCCCAAGTAAATTATGTTCCTATTGGATTGGACCTTTTGTTATTACTATTGTGTTTCTGTATGGTGCAATTGAAATTGAAAGCTTACAAATGAACAAGAAATTCAAGGTCAATGGTCATCAGCTGAAACCCTTCTATGAAGGATTCAAAGTGGAGGATGTTGAGGTGATAGGGTTAAAGAACCTTACTTATGAATATTTGGCAACATAGAGTTGAGCTAACGATGATAAACAAGGGTGCTTCTTGGGAGGCAACCTAAGGGAAGTTGATTTCTATTTATTTACATTTTCCCATTTTCTATTTTCGTTAAATGCTCCATTTCTGCATTTGATGTTAAATTAGGGATAATGTAAGTTTTAAGCATGGGGGTGGGGATCTTAGTTTTATGCATGTTTTGTAGCTTAATTATGGCTTATGTGACATTTTAGGCATTTTTAAAATCAAACAAACAAATAAAAATTTTCTCTTTTTTTGTTGTTTTTAAGACTATAGTCATAATTTGAGCATGAATTGACTAAAGAATTCCATGGCAACTTTAGCATGTACTTTAGCTCTTATTATTGGTCAATGTGCATTAACTTTAAAAGAGTAGTGACGAGAGATAGACAAAAACTAGTGAGATTTTGAGCCTTATTAGACTAACACGTTTATATCAATCTCATTGTCTTTTGTTTATATGTGAACTTCATGACATATACATCCTGACTTTTTCTTGAATTTCTATTTGAGACAACATTTTTATTCATGCATGAATACGAAAATGATTAAACATTCTTTGTTTCATAAGCTACATTATCCAAATAGCCTACCCATTGATATGAATTTTCCTTTTGTTAAGCCCCCTTGAACTTTATTGGCCTTTCTTTTTGTACTGACCACATTACATGCTTGAAACCTAACCAAATGTCCTACCTAAGCCTTAAATCTAGTGGAGCATTTTTTGATTATTGAGTTTGTGGATGTACGAAAGCATAATTGATAGGTGCTTAATTAATTATGAAATTATTCTATAACACTTAGCGATTAATGACATTAAATTGATTAAGATACTCACTTTGACTCATATGTGATTTTAGGCATAATTCAGAAGCAAAGAAGTTAAAGTGAGTCGAAAGCACAATATTTGGGTCATTTTTTGAAGATTAATTTTTACTTGTCTTCATGGAGCAAAGAGAAGAAAATTATAGCAATAAGAGAACAAATTTAGCCCAAAAGAAATGGAACCATAGCAGTTGGAAAAATAAATTGGATAAAGAAAAACATCAAAACAATAGTGGAAGCAAATCAAAATGCTAAGAAGAAAATAAGCAGGCAATGTCTAAGGAGCTGTACAAAACGACACAGCAAAATGTTAGACTAAACAACTAGAAGAAAACGATAGAGTATAAAGGATAAAATGCAGACGTGAGGGCCAACACATAAGCAACATATGTGTTTAATTCACACACACATGTTGGATATAAACGACACAACCAAGACATACAACATAAAAGAAAATGACATAACGTAGCAGAGGGACAAAGGTAGCAAAACATGGTAGTAGCTTGGACGAAGGAACGATAACACACAAAATAGCTAAAGAGTCAAACGACGAAGCAACAGATGAAGATGCAGCAGCTAGGAAATGATAGTACAGAGATAAGAGGGTTTTAAATGGTTGAACAGTGTAGATGGAACAGAAAATAATTTAAAAATAGAACAGTAGCGAGGAGAAGAGAGACGGCATAGTAGCAAGAGAATAGAAGGGGGCTTTAGTTGGGGTTATTCAATGGGGGCTAAAGCATTTTTTTGGGAGAGACTCATGGAAGGCTAGATGTCTCGACGCCAGTTTAGAGGTTACATCGATGTTGACGACTTGGGTTAATTGTATTTCACTATTTTTTATTTCTTTCTCTCATTAAAAATTGATTGTGTTATCCTATATTAATTGATTTGGGTTTTGTGTATGGATAATTGTATTCTCATTGTTGTTCAGTTATTTGTGTATGAAACCATTAGGTATTGTGAAAAGATAACTTTAATGCATTTATTGAATCGTTTATTTGCAAATCCATTGTTAGAATTTCGATATAATCTGTAATTGTTATATTTAAATTCATATGTAGTGACTAATGATTTGTAATCATTAGGGATAACCTAGGTTAAATGACACATCATATGTGGTTGTTGCCTTAATTAATCAATTTTCCTAATTTGTAATGCTACTGTCTAATTAAATTTAGACATCGTATCCTAGGTTATTCGATGGTTATGTTTAATTAACGATTGTATCTTGATTAAACACTACCTAAGGCAAAACTCGGGTTAATATTAACTCACGATTAATAGTTTCTAGGAGGTTAAAGAACAACAAATCAATGAAATATGTTTAATTAGGGTGTAGGCCGAGATTGAACCAAAGAACCGAGTCCTTACTGAATTCCCCATTCTTATTATTTTTTACATGTTTTCTTTACATTACTTTTGGTAGTTATTTTAGCTTTATTTTATTTTCTTATTTCTAAAACCAAACCTCCCATGACCTAAACACATATTAATTTCATTTCAACAACTTTACACACGCTCTCTATGGGATCAACCTAGACTCACCACTGCTATAGTAGTAGTCCAGTTTAATTTTGACTAGCATTACGATGCACTATTAATAAATATGAGGGTGTGCATATGTATAGGATGGTTATAATTGTTGAGATGACACTTTATGTCTTATCAATGAAATTCCCATGTTGATATAGATTTTCTATATATATATATATATATTGATATAAACATAGAAAAGAAAAAGAAAAGAAAAAGAAAAAGAAAAAATGTTTGAATAAAAATATCAAGGTGGAAATACATTTTTTTAAATTTTTTTCATGATTGGTTTCTCCTTATAAAGTTGTATTAAACGAATGATTTGAGTATGTTGCATATGAGGTAGATGTTGTTTTGGAAGGATCACTCTTTATAGTTTCAATGTATTTTTATCAATGATTTTTATGAGTGAGTCCTTTTAATTGGTTATGCTTCATGTGGTTTACAGAATGAGAGCTTGAATTTGAGTTGTGAAACATAGTTTTTGTATTCACCATAGCTGATGGTACCCAATTTTGAATGGATGTTGGCTTATGCGCTTGATATTTCATTGAATGCTACTTTTGCTTCACTAGCTTAATAGCTTTTATGCTACATTATCTAAACTAAATCTCACCTTACCTTTTCCCACATTATGACTTAGAAAAGTTCTTTGATTCATGATTATGCATGTGACTCTTAGTAGTGGTGAAATGAAATGATATGCAAAGTTATGGAATGTCATAACCATGAATTGTGTTTGAGTGTACCTATAGATCTATCTTATTTAATCATATTTTGTCCAAGTCTACCTCTAGATTTCTTAGTTTCTAAAGGTGATGAATGTTGATTGATCATGAGTAGAAACATTGAATGTTAAGTTCTTGCTATGGTTTTTGAAAGATTATTCATCTTTTCTTATGATTATGTATTCTTAGGAAATATGGAAAATGAGTAAGCGTTATGGCTTATGAATTTGATTTGAACGATTTTTCCCCCCAAGGATAGTCAAAATCTAAGTATGGGGCACTTAATATATGTTTAATTTTTGATACATTTAATCCATTACACTTAGTGACGAACGCCTTAAAATGCTTAAGATACTCACTTTAGTTCATATTTGATTTTAGGTATAATTTGGAAGGATAATAACTAAAGTGAGTCAAAAGCATACTTATTGGGCCATCTTCTCGAGATTTATACTTTATTGTCTTCATAAAGCAAAAAAAAGAAAGAAGATTCAAAGAGGAAGAGACAAGATCAAGCATGAAAATGAAGAACAAGGCATTAGAGAACTCATGACCATTAAACCAAAATTTCAAGGCCGTGAGTGGTGTCTCACAGCCATGACATGGATTACATGCAAAGTGTCTCATGACCATGAGACACCACTCATAACCGTGAGACATTACTCATGGCCGTGAACACCAATGTATGGTCGTGACACAATTCATTCACGCCAATGACTTTTATGCCACCTGTCCATTTTAACCTAGCTTTTTACTATATAAGGAATATATTGTGAGGATAGAAAAGGAGTCTAAGAGAACATAACCAATTTTCTCATTCCTTTTTTAGTTTTTAACATCTTAGAGGCATTTTATGGCTCTTTCTTGGAGATTAATGGAGAAGATGGAACACTAACCTTCTCGACACCGGTTTTGAGCTAAATTCAATGCCAAGGAGCACATTTAGCCATATTGTTTTTGTGTATCATTTTCTTTCCCTATTTTTATATTGTTGACATTATCTTGTGTTTATTCATTGGGTATTGTGTAAGAACGATTTTGATGCTCTATTGGATTGTTTTTCATGAGAACCAATTGTTAGAACTTTGAATACGATATGTAATAGTCGTGTTCGGATTCGTTTATGGTAACTAATGTTATTATATCATTAAGGATAACATGAACTAGGCTAGATAATCTGAGTTTATGTGATTATTGCTTAGATTGGTCGATTTTTCTCACTTATAATATGGTTGTCCAGTTAAACTTAGGGAGCTTATTTTAGGTTATTTGAAAGTTAGGGTTAATGAACGAGCTCTTCTTAATTAACTATGACCTAAGGCAAAATCAGGATTAACAGAGCTTGTTGTTAATTCATGATCAATAGTTTAAAAAGAGATAGGAAGATTATAATGCAATGATGTATATGAAATTGTGCATAGGCCGAGATTAAACCGAAGAATCAGTTTTGAAACCACTCATCAATTTTATCACTTTTTGCTATTTAATTTGAGTTGCTTGTATATATTCAATTTTACTTTGTTTTTTAATTTGCATTGAACCAAACCCCCATGTTTTACATATACATATAATTTAGGAAAGTATTTGGAATTAATTTTTGTGGGATCTACACTGGCCACTAATATAGTTGTAGGTTTAGTTATTTTATGGAGTGTTACGATGCGATACATCAGGAGCCTTAATCTTTGCTTTTATTAGACTTCTTTCCTTTAACCAACTGGAATTTCTCACCATCAACCTTGTCCTCGCTAATCACACTAGGAGAGCAAAGACTAGTGTTAACCTGCTTAGATGGTTCAAATTTTGTAATATCCTTATACTCCTTAAGCTTATCCTCTACAGTTGGCAAATTTTGGACTTTTTGATTATCAACTCCTATAAGCCCCTCCTTAGAAGAAGAAAAAGCAGGAGTTGAAACATCCAAAGTAGCTCTTAGTTCCAAACCTAGCTTTACATCCATATCTCCCCCCCCCATCAGCTCATAAAAATCAACCTTTTGGAACAC
>JAOQMP010000006.1:18719774-18730165 GCA_027563575.1 Erythroxylum pedicellare
ATGATGGGTGTTACCAATGTTTTTTTTGTAGAGCTCTTTCAATCCTTGTCTAATAATGTTTGTGTATATATATATATATATTGCTTGGTTACTCTAATGTTGGATCTCAAAGCATTTTAGATTCCTTCCTTCATACCAACTAAACCCAAGAGAAAACTGTTACACCTAAATGGAAAACTAAATCTTACAGTTTCTGTTGGTGTTAATATTGGTGTATGGTCTAATAAACAATTGCTTGAGTACTTGGAAAAACAATTTAGGAAAGAAGACATCGAACTCAAATTTGCAGTAGTTCCATCAAGCTTCTTTCATATTAGTAGCTGACATGTTTGCTTGTTGGTCCATGTAAACAAACACCCACCCAAGGGAATGTCCGTGAGTTATTTATGAACTATTATATGTTTTTAAGTTTTACAATTATGAGACTTGAATTTTTATTTCTTGCATTGTTAATTACAAGGCTAAGTAATGAGTTTAGGTCAATGTTCATATGTAGCATTTAAGTAAATCCCCGGGTGATTATAACTCCTCCACTAGGGACACCTAGAGATCTAAAGAATTATGGCATATGTTAAGTGTCACCATATACTAATGAAAGGGGATTTATTCTTGCTTAAGTTTAGTATAGGTTAGTAGTTAGCATTTATCTATTATTAATTGCTTAAGGACAAGAAATAAGTTAAATGTGGGGGAATTTAATAGGTATATGTTATACATGCTATTTGGCATTAATTTACTTCGTATTTGGAACTTTTGTAACATGTTTTATATGGATAATATTATGTTTTTCTATGTTTCGTTCGTTATCTTTTAGATGATACATTTGACAAAATAATATGAGATTTAGTAAAACCTTCTTTGTGATAGTCAAATTTATATTTCACAGTTTTTTAGGAGATAAGAAGATGGACAACAACTTTGTAGAAGATATAGGAAACAAATTCTAACTTAAAGATATCAAAATGTAGAGAAGTTAGGGAAACAATGCACATTATGTGTGAAACTCTAAATACGAATAGGTTTCTGCCTTTGGTGAAGGTCTGATAAACCAAGAAGGAGAACAAGATTGGTAATAGAATAGAATTTCAAGAAGAAGATCAACGTTAATGTTGGTGTTGGTTTGGTGCTAGTTCTCGTAAGAAAAAGGACATATGACTTCTTAAGTTCAAGTCATATAGAATTTTTTTTTTGTAATCCTAATTATAAATACTTACATTAGAACTATCCTAGGGGAATTCTAGTATATTTTTGAAAGACCTCTTGTTTTCTTTGCATAGTTTTATTCTTCCTTGGTATTGGAGCAATATTGGGAGCAAGATGAAAAAGTCAGTGATCATATTCATAAGTGTATCAATTTTATAATCAATAGGAGCTGGCTAATAACCATCTCTCATTCCCACTTGAAATCCTAGTTCTTGTTATATAGTATTTAAGGAATTTTTTTTAATTATAACTTTTATTGGAGATACTTGTCTATTAAAGACAAAGCTTCTTTCCTTTTTTTTTAATAGAACTTTGCACTTATCAAAGAATCCTTTATTTATGAATTTTAAATTTATGAAGTTAGTTCTTAATCGATGAGTCAACTTTTTATATATCTACTTAACTTTCTTGGGTTTGATTCAAACTTGTTCATAAATTCTCGGTGGTATATTCCTAGACAGGTTTGCATTTAAAGAGATAAAAATAGAGAAAATTAGGTAGGTCTTAATTTGTTGATGTTTGAAAAATAAAAATAAAAAAACATAAATGCTTTATGTGGTAAGAAGATGCTAATTTTTATTTTTCTTACGAGTAAAAATGAGTAACGAAAAGAAACTGAAATCACAGATAAGAGGTTTATTAACCTTGCTGATTTATTTTTTTTAACATGTTTGTACACTTCTGGCTATCCTAGATGAAATTACATCAACTCATTCCAATTCTTAATTTTGTTGACAATTCCATAATTTCAACAAAGTAGCGAGTCTATGGCAAGTTCGTCCCGAAGAATTTTAAGTTTGGTGTACTAGATGGCAGTATCCCATTAAGATAATGGGCTCTCTGTCCTTTATTTATTAAATAGGAAAAGGATCACTAAGCTATTTATTTGTATACAAAGACCGTACCCTCTCCTTATTATATTAAAAAACCCTCAACTCTATTTCTCTTATCTATCTCGTTCTCATTCCGTTTTTTTTCCCTCTCTCTCATTTATATATTTTTGTACTATAATGAGTTGACTCACTTTATTAAGATAGTTGTCTCATCTTGAAGGCACAGTTGCCTCTCATTGTTAGACAAATCGGATCACTCTTGATCATTTATGTTCTAGGTGGGTTACCTCACTCCATTGATGTCGTTAGCTCCCTTCAAAGGCACTGCCATCTTACTTAACATCACTCCTAGGCACTTGCATGTCTAACTCTAATGAAGAAATTGCTTGACATGGAAGGCATAGTTGTTTCACCTAAATAGACCAGTTACATTACTTTGGTCATTTATATTTCAATTGAGTTTCCATACTCACCTTGAACGAATAGGTGGCTCACCTGCAGACTATCTCAATCTATTAAGAAATTTGTCTCACGTACAAGGCATGGTTACTTCACCTATATAGACTAGTTGCTTTACTCTTAGGCATATCATTTGACCGTGTCAATTGCCTCACCTTGAGGCCTAATTGACTTAACTTATTTACTAGATCAGATGCATCCTTCTTCATCATATATTTCTTAACTGAGTTATTTCACTAATAGGAAAGTCGTTTCACCTTAAATATACAGTATCTCAATTAACTAGATCAATCATATTACTTTTGGTAAATTATATTATAACAAGACAATAATAACAAAAATTATCAGTTGGTAATAACATAAAGAATAATTTAATCTCTTAATCACTCCATTCAAACATTATTTAAAAGAGAGAGAGAGAGAGAGAGAGATCATATTTATTCAATAAATAAATTAATTTACATTTTTTCAATAATTAAAGATTAAAAAATTGTATATTATCTTTTCTTTTTCTTGATATAATAAATTATCAGTGCTTTTGTCTTTTCTTCTCATACTAAAATTGATGTAGAGATTATTTTATATATAATAATTTCATCTAACTCATTCAATATTGATCTAGAATTGACATTCAAATTTCTCATGATTATCCTTAAGAGCGTGCATTCTTCATGGCTATTGTTACAAATGTTTCTCTTGGACTTAAACTTTTACCACAAGTTGCACCCATCTTCGTGCGGCAATCCCACTTAGGTCCGCTTAAGCAAGATTCAGTCTTTTCACGTGAATGTCGTTGAACAAATCCGTTAGCCCTCAAACACCTCACGCGCACACAAGTGTTTAAAGTATTTCCCTCACACACATAAAAAACACAAGTATAACAGAGTAAAGAAAGCAACAAGAGATTTTTAAATATAGCCGAAGCTACTCTTTCATTAACTCTTAACAAAATGTTAACAAAAGATATGAGTACCTCCTACTCGAAGCACTCAAGGCACTCCCTACCTGAAGCCCTTACAAGAACTCCCTACTCGAAGCCCTTACAATGAGAACTCTCCCTCAAAAGCTCTCAACTCTGATTGAATGAATAAGTCTCAACTCTAGCTCCTCCAGATGACTAAGAGTCCTAGTAGAACTCTACTAGCTAAGATTACAATCTTATCCTATCTAATAAGATTACATCACATTTAAAAGATTTACCCTATCTAGGAAAGATTATCCTTATCCACAAAGATCTCCTCTATCTTTAGATGATCCTTCCACATGATCTTCATCTCTTAAATATGATGTTCATCCACAGTGATCTTATCCACCACGTCATCATATGCCACATCATTTACAGTTACCACATCACTGCTAATGTGTCTTCACCACAGCCTATCTGCACATAAGCCCATCAATGTACGTCTATGGACAAGTCCATCTGTTATGATCAAGCTCATTCATAGTGCAACCTTGTCGTTCCATGACAAGTAACAAGTCACAATTCGAGTTAGTATAAAAACCTTGCACATATTACATACCTCCAACCTGCCTCGCTGAAGTTAAGTGTTTATGTGCCTCGTTGGGCTCGCATGTCTTCATGCATCCTAGCGGGATCTCTCACATACCTTTGTGCCTTCTCAAGCACCCTCGGGTCTCGCATAACTTAGTTTTCTAACTCCGCGCGACCTTGCATCCGAATCTCACGTCTCATCAAAGATTTCTGCCAATGCACGCCTACAAGTTCCCACACGTATCGAATCTCACCTACTCTCGAGATCTTCGTCGATACTTCCCACATCCCTCGCCTACTTCGCAAGTTTCTCGGATTTTGCTCGCCAACTTGTAAGACTTTGCCTTGTTCCCTCATCAACACACCTTCCTCGTGCCGACTTACGTGCCAACCATTGGTCAAGGCTCGCCAATACTTGCACTATCTCGAAATCTAAACTTAGGGGTTCCCTCGAAGACTCCTTCGCTGACTGTCGAAGACTAGAGCAAGCCTTCTCTTCCAATGTCACCTTTTTCTTGTGCCCTTTCCCCTTTCCGTCGAATTTATCTTAGTGTGGGCGCTCCTCCACAAGGCCTATACAATTTATATAGTTGATGTTATTGATGTCTCCTTCTCCCAAGACATCTTCATCGCTCCCTCCTTTGTCCTTCACGACTATGGAGTTCACCTACTCTTCACCCTTCTTCATCTTTGGGCATTCTCGAGCAAAATGTGACCCCTGACAGATGAAGCATACAACCTATCCCTTTGATTGCTTCTTCTTATGTTGAGAAGATTCTCCCACCTTCTCTTTGCCTTTCTCCTTGCCATCTCGGTTTCCACCATTTTTCTTGCCCTCTTTATAGGTTAAAATTGGTGGTGGCAATTGGAAAACCACCAAGGCATCTGCCGCCGCTATTATGCTAGGGAGGTCCTTCACGTTCTACCTCCAAAGCTCCATTTATGCCCAACTTTGTAAGCCGCTAATGAAGTTGAACAACTTGTCCTCCTCCGACATGTTCTGCACGTCCAATATCACCGATGTGAACTTCCTCACATACCCCCCACCGAGCCGTCTTGCTTCAAACCCCTCAAAGCTTCCCTCGCAAGCCATGAAGTGTTGTTGGGTAAGAACTGATTCGTTAGCTCCTTCTTCATCTTCTCCCAAGTGTCAATGGGAGGTCTACCTGCACTAGTGTCATTAGAGGTTCTCGTTCTCCACTACAACTTCTCATCACCCACCAGGTACATCGCTATGATTGACACCTTTTTTAAGTCCACCACCAAGTACTACTCTATATCCCACAGAAAATTTTTGAGCTCCTTGGCACTCCGTTTGCCATTCTAAAACTTGTGGCTCTCGCACCTTCACCATAGTGCTTTCCACTTGGACACCCATCTCGTGCCTTGACATCGCACGTTTGAGCACCAACAGATCATAGCTCATCTCCTCATGAGCCTTCACCTGTTCTTCTAGCGCTCTTATAGTGGCTTGAAGCTCCCTCTCCAAGGCTACTATACATTCCAACAAAGGAACTACTCCCTCATTCGTCGGGCATAGAGACTTAATAATCGCCTCTATTATAGTAACCATTTCCGTCAGATTTCTTCCACCAGCCATCACTCTAGTTTGGCTCTGATACTAGTTATTACAAAGGTTTTTCTTGGACTTAAATTTCTACCGCAAGTTGCGCCCACCTCCGTACGATAATCCCATTTAGGTCCACTTAAGCAAGATTCAGCCTTCTTACGTGAATGTCGCTGAATAATTCCATTAGCCCTCGAATACCTCACGTGCACATAAGTGTTTAAAGTGTTTTCCTCACACGAATAAAGAACACAAGTGTAACAGAGTAAAGAAAGCAATAAGAGATTTTTAAATGTATTCGAAGCTATTCTTTCATTAACTCTCAACAAAATGTTAACAAAAGACACGAGTACCTCCTACTCAAAGCACTCAAGGAACTCCCTACCCGAATCCCTTACAAGAACTCCCTACTCGAAGCCCTTACAATGAGAACTCTCCCCCAAAAGCTCTCAACTCTGATTAAATGAATAGGTCTCAACTCTACTGAGCTATTTATAGGCTTCTCCAGATGACTAAGAGTCCTAGTAGGACTCTACTAACTAAGATCACAATCTTACTATCTAATAAGATTACATCACATTTAAAAGATTTACCATATCTAGGAAAGATTATCCTTACCCACGAGTCCTAGTAGAACTCTACTAGCTAAGATCACAATCTTATACTATCTAATAAGATTACATCACATTTAAAAGATTTACCATATCTAGGAAAGATTATCTTTACCCAAAAAGATCTCCTCTATCTTTAGATGATCCTTTCACGTGATCTTCATCTCTTAAAGATGATGTTCATCCACGGAGATCTTATCCACCATGTCATTATGTGCCACATCATCCACTGTTGCCACGTCACTGCTGATGTGTCTTCACCACAGCCTATCTGCACATAAGTCCATCAATGTACGCCTATAGAGAAGTTCATCTTCCATGATCAAGCTTATTTATGGTGTAGTCTCGTCGCTCCATGACTAAATCACAAGTCACAATCTAAGTTAGTATAAAAATCTCGTGCATATTACATACCTCCAACCTACCTTTTCGAAGTTAAGTGTTTATGCGCCTCGTTGCGCTCGCATACCTTCACACATCCTGGCGAGGTCTCTCACATACCTTTGCGCCTTCTCACGCACCCTCGGATCTCGCATGACTTAGTTTTATAACTCCGCGCGGCCTCACATCTGAATCTCACGTATCGTCGAAGATTTCCGCCAATGTGCACCTACAAGTGCCCACGCATATCGAATCTCACCTACTCTCGAGATCTCCGTCGATATTTCCCACATCCCTCGCTTACTTCGCAAGTTCCTTGGGTTTTGCTCGCCAACTCGCAAAACTTTGCCTTCTTCCCTCATCAACGCGCCTTCTTCGTGCCGACTCACGTGCTAAGCATTGACTAAGGCTCGCCAACACTCGCACAATCCTGCGGTCTAAACTTAGGAGTCTAACAGCTATACACCCTATAACTTGGTCCTATTAATGGTTTGTCGCCAATTTATCTCGGGCGATCTGAATTTCAAGATAAATATAGATATCTATTTTAGTTTCTCCCACCGACCCTTCTTCTTTCATCAAAATTCTAGAGATTCGACCAATTTGTCTATTTGGTAGATTCAATTACAAGTTCAATAATAGCACAAAAACATGATACAATGGAAGAGAGTTTAAGATGTAGAAACTTCTCTTGGCCAGAGACTCGGTAATCTAAATTTCAAAATAGTAAAATTAGTCTCTGCTTATACCATAGTATCTAAATAACTCGTTTCCATAGTAATTTCTACAAGGTTCCCTACGTGCTCATGTTTGTAGCTTCATGTAAGGTAGCTACTAAGTAATTTGATTTCATTTTGCATGTTCATGTTACAAGAATTAAGGCATATGACTACCCATACCCTGACAAGAAAAGCCAAGTGGGATGCAAACATCTAAAATGTAGTTAATGATCTTGTCCTAGTTGATATACTGAATTTGACCATTCAATAAAATTATATATATATATATATATATACACACACAAAAGAACCCGATCTTATATCAGTTGAAATGTTTTCATTTACCTTTTAACCGTTATCCTTTAATTTTCACTTTACATCTTATATTAACTTGCATCTTACATTGATATTACATAGATGCTGTAAGATGTCGCAAAAAGACACTTCTTTGGGGATGAAAGGAAGCCTATATATTAAGAAACACAATCAAGGTATATCTGATGAATGTAAGAAACAAATGTGTAAAATAACACTATCCCCCCGACCAAACACTAGACCACTCAACTCTTGAAGGTAAATTACATCTTTCTACACATCCTGCCAGCCATCATGAAGATGTATCATCCAACACTAAAAAATTGGGTCATTTAAACAGCTTGATTGAATACAAACATCAATTATCCAAATGGGACCAATAAACCGTAGAAATGACTCCAAGTGTCCTAAAATTAGCATCTAAAATACTCTACATCCACCAAAAAGATTTCAGTGCAGTATCACTGATGGCCCAATCTAACAATCTGGCACCTTTGATCGCGCTAGGCTCAGAACTATGGAAAACCTCAGGGAACGGAGCAAAAGAATGTTATTTCTGTTCACATTAATCTGCTGTCATGCAATTGAACAGTGTATGCCCAGCTACCCGAGTTTAGAAGACACGCAAATTAGCCTATGCAACAAAAACATGAACCTAAGAATCCAACATCTCATCTTGTATCTCATTAGGAGCAATAAGCCCTGGGATGGAGAGCATCCTTTGTCGCTCTCTCTCTCTCTGAGCGGCAGCCTCCTCTGCATAGAGATCTTTATTATCCTGCACAAAAGGAACAAACCATTATACAGTTTTAGCTTTCAAAAGAACGTTGTTGAAAACACTAATCACAATGATCAGTAGCTGCAGCTGCTGCCGCAGGTGACAAAATGATATGGAACCTTAATAAAGTGAATGGTCCAAGAAACAATTTCATCTTCCAAATGCAAAATGACCCATAATTTAATATCCCTTTGGACGCTCCCACTGTACAGCACCTTTCCTTATCAAAAAGCTTTTTTCTTGGGGTTAAGAGGACAAAAGGCAACAGGCTAAGGGAGACCATCCTTAGCATCTTACCTGAGCGGAGAATTCCTTAGATTGCACAAGAAAGTCTCGTATGGGATTCTTAAATACAGAGAGATCATTTCTTGACTCAAAAAGCCCGCTGACAAATTGAGTGACCTGAAAACATCCTCATATTAGCAAATCCACATAGTAACTATGATGGCAAATAGCCATATGAAGAAAGAAAAAGAAAATAACAGGTGTCCTCACCTCAACTGCAGTCATATTGGGGAATGATGTTCCCAAAAGTTTGATAGTGTATTCACGAACAAAAATTCCATTATTTGGATATGGATAAGAAACTGCCGCAGCATCCCACAAGGGCTCTGTTAAAGAGCCACTCTCCACCTGAGAATGTGCAATATTATTGTGGTTGTTCCTGCCCAAAGCTAAATATTAGTGAAGGTTTGAAGGCACATACCAGGCAAAATAAATGCTGCAGCACTAAAACATGCAACTTAAAACCAGGTTTGTGAAAAGTATCTGTTAAAACAGCAAATATTTCCTGTTCAATGGTCAAGAAGTACGTCCGATAGAACTGATTACAGAACTCAGAAGCCTGCCAATTGTCATACAGAAGCAACATAAGTACCACATATCCCTAACACTGATAAACAAATTCCAAACAAAGAATTAAACCTGGAAGTTCTTCAGCATCTCCAATAATAAATTTAATCCAGTCTCAGCAATATTCCTTTCTGTATGCCGGAATGCCCATATTATTGAATCCATAACAAGCTTTAGTTGCTGGCAAGCAAAGATAAAGAGAACAAAGTTAAGTTCACGTGAAGCTCAATACACCAAGAGAGAGAGAGAAAGAAAAGAGGAAGAGAGAGAGAGAGTCAGAGACGTTATAAAACATACTATATAAGCAGATAGCAAAGCACAATTGTCATTGTTTATGCTCTTCCTTAAGATAGTATTGATTCCAACAAGAAATGAGTTACACCAACCTGACTTGTTAAATGAATCAGTGCAGGAAAACAATGTGTGGCAATGGCGCGAAGCAAGGAAAAGAACTTGAGGCGATGCTCTGGATAGTCTTCAAAATTCTTTGTTATCATCTGCAGTATGCAGAAGCAGAAACATTAATTTATATAAAAGATCCTGAGAACACAGGAATTCAGTAGTATTCAATACTACCATATTTGGTTTTTATTTATACCAAATTGAATTCCTTTTGTCAAGAGCTTCATGTTTTTAATTACTCTAGATCGTTGATTCAAGGACTTGCATGTTGTGCTACGACTACGCACATCAGGGATGCTCAGAAGTGTACACCTTTTCCAGCAACATGTATATGTACTGCTAAATGATGGGAACACAGCATAAAAGATACTTTAAAGGCATGAAATTCAGACACCACAAAAGAATAATTGCATGAAACCATGCAATTCATTAATGCGCATCTCATTTTGCAATTGGGAACCAAATTACACAATAAAACATCTATAAATTAATAGTTGGGACCACATAAAATCTATTAATTAAAAAAATTAATCAATTGATAATTAGTTTAGGAGGTGTTTGTTTCCATTTTTATTTTTGGTTTTCTGCTTTTGTTTTAAAATTTAGTAAAAGTTTTTGCTTTCGGTTTTGGTTTCTTCCAGTTTTCAAAAGTTATGAAAACCATAAAAAGATATTTTTGTTTCCTATTTCCATTTTTTTTATAATCTAATTTACTATCATTTAAATATATTATATTTAATTTTTAATTTTTAATAAAAATTATGAATAATTTAATT
>JAOQMP010000006.1:18730206-18741017 GCA_027563575.1 Erythroxylum pedicellare
TGTAATTAAATTTTAATAATTGTTAATAAATATAACTAAATTTAAAATATATAAATATTCAAAGAAAATTTGATTTAATAATTATAAAATATTTCAAATAAATTTCAAATTATTTAATTTATTAAAATAACATAAGTTTATTAATAATTTGTTAATAAATATTATATAAGAGATTAAATATATTTATTTAATTAAAAATAATTTATCTTTATATTTTATCTAATATGTAATTATTATCAGTGATAAAAATATAACTACATTAACTTTATCAACCAAACAGATTTTTATTTTTATTTGAAAGAAAAAATAAATAAAAAACTGAAAACTATAACAGAAAAATAGAAGTAGAACTAAACGACCTCTTACTCTATTAGTTCAAACCAAGATTATAAAAATTAGTATATAATAGAGGCAATTAGCTCAATTCCTGTATTAGCCAATAACAAGGCTCTAACATTTAGTACGGCCATCTTAGAAAACTTTCAAAGTTCATCTTGTTTGAAATGCCCTAACAATGTTGCATGTCAATAATTAAAGTATCAAAAAAGAAGTGACTGAAGTAAATGATATGTATGAGCATCAAAGCAGTAAAGTATATCTCACCTCCAGCGTACACTGGAAAACAGCTTCAAATATACGAGGTACGTCATCTATCATTGTTGCTTTGTACCTTGGCCAATAAACCAGGAAAAGTAACATATCAGAAGATGAAACCAAACAGAAAACATTACTTTAGCCACATACTCTTGATAGGCACCACATTTAAGGACATTTTCCAGATCTGATTTGATAATTTACTTGCATGCAGATTACCACTATTCTAGGAATGCCTGTAAATTGCAAATATCTTATCCAATTAGATAACATATTAACCCACAAAACTTGCACCCATCAATCTTAAACCCAAACCTGTAGCGAGTAACTAAACTAATTGAACCACACATCCAACAAACAAAAGTAGCACATACGCTCATCTAAAATGTTATTAACAGATAAAGGGGGCAAGGCATGAGTAAAATGGCACCACACTTGTTTATAATTGTTGCAAAAAGTGATAGAACTTCAGATTCTCTTGCATCAGGCAAATTCCTTGCATAATCGCCAAGAACAGGATCCATCATTGGAGGCACAAATTGCTTTCCAATATGTGGCTGATCTTCAGCCTTGTCCAAAAATGTTTCAATGAGCTTAAGTGTCTCTTTCTTGACAGACCTGCTCCACAACCATCAAAAACTAGAAAAATTTTGTACTGTTCGTATCTGATATAAAATAAATGAAACGCACCGCAAAAGTTTCACATATGAAGTTCTAGATGCATAGGGGCCTCCTTCTGCAATGCTACTTGAGATCAACTCACTGTACATTCTGTAAAAAACAGCAACAGAAAACTAGGCAACATCAGAGTCAAGCATGTAATTGAACTGAAGTTCAAAATGAAACTACAACTGCAAATGAGAATGCACCTGTACACATTAAGCATGTCCAAAAATACTAGAGAAATTTGTGATAAGAAGTATGTCCCAAGAGAACTTGCAACACTTGTATTTGTCTGCAAAATAGTAGTGATGTGAATAAACGCATTTCCCAAGAGAACTTGCAACACTTGTATTGGTCTGCAAAATAGTAGTGATGTGAATAAACGCATTTCCCAAGAGAACTTGCGACACTTGTATTTGTCTGCAAAATAATACTAATGTGAATAAACACATCAAAAATGCATTTACTTCAACAGAGGGTTCAGCCACTACTCAAGTACAAATTGTAGGTGATACACAAGAAACGCCCAACAGTCGTGAGTCAATGTGAGCATTTGTTCCGTATCAACATGTAAACCACCAAGCTTGTACACAGCACATTATATTACCTCCATATCAAAAAGATATCAAACTGAAACCACTATGCCTCTCAGTTTCCAGCAATACAGTGCCACAAATTCAAAAGCTATACCTGTAATATGTTAAGCACAGTCCTGATCACATCTTGATCTTTAAGAAAACCAACACTCTGGCGGGCCTGCCCTATAATTTCAGCCCATTTCTGTGACCAGCATAAAACAGAGACCATTAGCAGTAGAGCTGGAAGGCATTAACAGCTGTAAGTACATCATGAAATCCCAGAGCTTAACATGTGATACAGATAAAAGAAAAGAAAACACTAAATAGTGGAGCCTGAAACACAGTTTTTTGTCATGGCATTATATAGAACATGCACCAAAACACATGAATCCATTCCATATGGAGGTGAAAATTGAAAGGAGAAAAAAACCTAGTTCTCCGGTTTTCATACCTGGTTGGGTAGATCCACTAATCTCTGCAGATATTCATCTCTCTTTTGTGGATCAGATTCAGCTTGAATCATATGACCAACCTGAGGAAATATAGAAGGCAAAAGGAGCAACGTCACAAACATCATAAATCAATAGCTCACCAAAGACACTGTGATCAGAGCATAAAATTGAGTACTGATTCATAAAATATATGAATTTGATGAGGTTCAAGATCAGCAACAGTAGCTGGAAGTCCTGAAAGCAGTTCAGATACAAATGGTTCATTTTCTCCAACCTGAAGCAGTAGATCAACCGCTCTATAAGCATCTACATTATTTTTAAAGATAATTGATAAGAACTATGAAGTGAAAATAGATTTCACCTGAACAATAACAAACTTGCGTTTGCATTTCTGAACAATTTTCAAAAATGTATCACATGCCATATCCTGCAAGATATTGAGAAGATATAGTTAGTCAATGGCATATCATTCAAGAAAAAAATGCTTTTGGTTGTAAAACAAAACTATAAGCGAATACTTTAAACTAAACTAAAAAATAGGTTCATGACTATATACAGAACAAGTAGACAAAACAAATATCAAAAGCAACATAACCTGAACTCCAGGATGTGTTTCATGCATAAACTCAAACAATTTGTTTACAACAGTTTTCAAGAATTTCCAGTGGGCTCGAAGAAATCTTGGATACTGTCCAACAACATACCTGCAAAAGAACCAATTTCAAGGTAAGTAGATGCAACTTTAGATCGATACTTGTCACCTTAAAAATTATATTATTTGAGCTTTCTCATCAATCTCCTTGTAGAACACCAAACATAATATGATCAAAAAAAACAAAATTTCTCTTTACTATTCAAATTAAGAATCAGATAAACAGACATATGGCAAGGTCACTTTAATAGCTCAAATACGAAAAGGTTCCATCTAACAAGAGGCATTCCATGAGATTTTCGGCAATCAGGATGTCTTACATGATGTTACTAGCAATGACAGCTTTGTTATCCTTTCCTTTTGTGATTTCACATAGATTCAGCAAATCACGAATGACCATCACCAGAAATCTGTTCTCCTGTCAAAGCCAATGTCCTTGATAAATGAGGAAAGGTAACTTTTTGCAAAGCATGAGTTGTAATCCCAAAAAGTGAAACAATTAGTTGATGCAGTTCATTACAAGTGTTTAACATCCAAGATTACCAACAATAACCTTTTATAAGTGGCAACACAAGCAAAAACAAAACAAAGCCCTAGACCTTTTCCCCACTTTATTTGACTTGTATAATCCATTGCATTATAATCCTCGCCCAGATGATAAGACTCACTTCTCACAACATATCCCCAAATGCCCAACAGTAGTGAGATTCTGACCTAGTGAACATGTTTTAATGCACAGAAGGGAAGCATTTTTAAAAGAAACAGTAACAATGCTCCATGGAAATACAAGTTTGCCAAATAATAAATGTTGGCAAATGAAATTCAATACTACTCTGAACTAGTTGGAAAATTGATAATTAAGAAAAAGGACATCTTTATCAGTGTCACCATTCCCTCCAAAATTTAAAATGGATACAGAAGAAATGAGTACATAATGACTTGCAAGTAAAAATCATATCCTACAATTGCATATACTACAAAATTTCATAAAGATATACACCGGAAGACTAAAAAGAATAACCTGGAAGCTTCACAAAACGTAAATTCACCAACCCCAATATGAAACAGAAAACTGAATGCAATACATAGTCAGACTATGTAATGACAGAAGAACTATGTAATGACAGAAGATACAACATCATCATAATGATCGTTAAGCAAAACAGTAACGAAAAGATTGTTCCAAGATTTAGGATCGAATCGATATATCAGAAATTCATCTAAAAATATAGCTATTATAAAGAGAATTAGAATATATTTAGATAAAAGAGTATATTTAGATAAAAATTTGAATATTGAAAATATATATATATATATATTCTAATTATTTATTATTAAAATTTTGGATTTTATTTCTAGTTTTTTATTTAACTTAGTTAAGTTACATTTATTTATTTTTGTTATTTACATTTAGGTTTATTATTTAACTTTTTTATTTTTATCTTTGTTATTTAGATTTATTATTTAACTTTTTATTTATTTTTATTTAGATTTAGATTGATATATTAAAAGTCATTCATGTCGTCTTTTCCAAATTGCCCAAGAAACATATTAGTGAGAAAATTTTGAAATTTAGTTTACCAAAAAGTACTGCAAAATTACAGTTAATGCAGAAAAGAAACAACAATCCCATCACTCTTCAAAATGACGGCCAGCATACATTCATTTCCTGCACCTACACAAAAATACAATACAAAAATACCTTGCATATATCTTACCAGTTAAGGTAAAAAAAGAACAGGTTAAAGTTCTAAAAAAACTAATATTAACAAATAAGAAGATGCCAAAAAAGACCTACTGCAAACTAACCTCGACCATACACAACTTCTACAACATTCATACCCCAAATTATTTAAACCAAGTTACAGAAAAATTATATCCCAACTATCACAGAACATACAAGTTCAGGAATTGTGAAAACCACAAATGATGAAAAGAGATCTCATTAGTAACATTACAAGTACCACACAAATCTTATACCTGTTCTTCCATCATCGAACCAGAAATAGATCCTATTGCCCAGCAGAGAGTATTGAGGTTGTTCCAACTCCAGTCCTCACCACTCAACTGTTTACTCAACTTCTTCAGCATCTGAATGATACCAACAAGAGTAAGCAACAAAAGACATATAAGAATATTTCTAGACCAAAAGAATATACAGAAGTTCCATAATATCTGAAATAAACAAGGAAAGATCAAATTAAAAAGTGACAAACAGAACATGGTAGGGAATGACAGCATTACCTTTTATTATCTCTACACTATTCAAACAAAAGCGTACGCTATTATGTGAAAAGGAATGACTAGCCAACCATAAAATAATTTGGAAGTCATGATGACAAATAGAAAAAAATTGTTCCAAATTGGCAGTTGTTCTTCGCTTACACAAAGCGAAATAAATCTAAAGCTAACCAATAAAAGATCAGATTGAATGAACAATTTAAAGAAATCAGAAATAAATCAATTTAAATTGAATGAACTATTAATGCGGTCACCAACATATACAGATACAAATATGTCCTCCTCACAAGATATTATGTAGTCCACATGTGGATTATTTAATAACTACCTGCTTTTCAGTGTCTTCATGATCAAGATGTGACAGGTAAATTAGTGTTTCTCTCATGATCTGTAAAATCACATCTTTGTTAGAATAAATACAAGTAATAACAACATCAACAACAATGGTATCTCTCCTGGAAATTTCAAAAAAAAAAGAGTTTGAAAAATAACCGAAAATAATTTCACCTTGACCTTTTCCCAAACATACAGAGAATATCACCAAGTAATGATGGTACTAAAGTAAACGTTGTTGCCAAAAATGCCACAAAAAGCTTTCATCTATAATTTCAGACATATTATGTATTTGTACCTAACTACATCTTTTTATCCAGTAAAAACTTAACTCTGACACTAATATAATGCTACGGGCGCAATATGATTATCCTTATTTTCAGGAATAATTTCACATGGTTCTTTCAACCAAGCCCTTGATCCAGGCATCCACCAAAATTAATTTAGCCTCAAATGCTGGTTTGGGAAAATTTTAAGAAATTTAAATCAATAATTTTTATGATGATGCAATAGTATCTATCATAGATTAAATCTGATGATTGACGACATAACTATTTATTACCTTATATTGAACAAGAACATCGTTGTCCTTCATGGTTTCGCGAACTATGTTGCCATTTTCATCTTCAACTATCAGAACCTCCTCTGGTTTTGCCATACGACAAATCATAAGCATCCTCAGCTTTGACATTGGACCAGAATAGAGTTGTCTTCGCTGAAAAACTTGTGAACCTATGCCATCGACCATACCATGAAGCGAAGGTATCTGGAGATTCAATACATAGAAAAAGGAAAGAAACCAAAAAATTGATTTGCTTTGTCACAGAGTAAAGGGTTACAAACTAGGACTAATTATATACCAGCAGAAGGGCAAGAAAAGACAAAACATATGAATATGTGCATTTACATAAACTGGAAAGAAAAAACAGAAAATAAAACTAGAATGAATAAGAAACCATGCTCATCGAAAGCTAAGAAAGCAAAGGAAAATAATAGAATTTCACTTAATATTTTCTCTGTCTTGCACAGTTTTGATAAAGAGAACCACTTTATAACCCTCCTAGTTATCCTCTTTTATATTTATATCCTCTTACTTCAAACTTTTTTGTATAGAAGTTGTCTTACTATTAGAATATGCCAAAATAAACATTCTCTGTTAAGACCATTCTTAAGTCACTTTTAATTATCATATTTTTAATAGCACAAAGATGTTGATAGGAAAATAAAATGAGATTATAGAATATGAAAATACAAAGAAGTAGAAAGATCAAGAGTGTTTTTCCAGTTAACCTGTAATGGAGTAAGGAAAAGGAACTGAAACTTTTTCTCAATTTTATTAGGGCTCACGGAAAATTGACATGGTATTTCGAAAAATAATGCATCGACCACCAAAATAGATTCATGGTCGAAAACACTCATAACAAGGTGACGTTGGCAGATTTCAGAAATTAACAGATTCAGTATGACAAAAGAAGGATTAAAAGTCGTTCAAGGAACACAAAAGGAGCTGGCATCATCACACGGTCAAGCTTAGGTTGCATCAGTACGAAAGATATGCACTACAGCTTGACAACTTGTGATTAGTGCAGTAGATCTTCTCACACAAAAACATGTGAAAAAATAAGCTGTAAGCAATTTATGCATCATACCTGGAGTCCCATCATGGTTGCTGCTACTGCAGGATTGTCAAGATTATGGTGTGCCTCAAATAGTTCCAAAACCAGGGAGTTCCAATAGTCCAGACAAACCTATATATCAAACAAAGTAATTATTTCATCTGAAATCACAACTTTGATGATTAACAGGATATGATTTGGGGGATTGTAGAAAGTACCTTGAAGACTTCCGTGTCATCAACATACGAGATATTAATTAGATACTCAAGACCCAACAGCAGTGCAGAAATGTTCTCCTGAGTGGATTCCAGCACTCTGATATGAGACTGCAATGTTAAGTAAGGGCATTATCATCAAAATGATTTTTAACAAGAACATGCCTGACTAAGTGCCAATGCTCATAGGAGAAAAGATTCCCTACAGGGTGCAAGATATTGAAACCGTATGCACCGAAATGACAAGTTTTACAGGACATAAAGTATTGGTTTGATGAATAGATAAATTCATAAAACCACCATCACACCTCAAGCAGTAAACACACACACTATATTAAAAAAACACAACCATAATGTGCACCTGAAAGCATGCATCCAGATATCTCTAAACAAGCTTTTTGTCACACAAAAAAGCAGACAGTATTTCCACACTGTTGCATGTAATTGACAAACCCAAGGCTTGGGGCCTATATCATTAATTAGTTCCATAATTTATACCCTGGCTTCTTTCTTTAACATAATTCCATCACATTGCAAGAATACAAACATAAAATAAATGCAAGAGAGCATGTTGGAAACAAATGGAAAAAGCTCATTAGTTAAGCCCAATATTAGCTTTTCCTGGCCATACAAAAGATCACTCACTACAAGGCTCAACGTTTTTCAACAACTCTAGCTACGGCGATATAATATGTTCAAAGTGACAGAAAGCTTGCCTTGTAAAATGAAGTGAAAAACAATGCCAAGTTCTGGATAAAGGCCTGTAGCAAGTAGTGACAAGAAACAAAGATAATCAGTTGCAAGTAAAACCATGTAGAAAGTAGGACCAAAGGAATACTTGGCATGTTACCTGCTCTTCACTAGATCCATGTGCATAAGCCTCTGGTATGTTTGTTGCTGGCGGAAGAATGACCTAAAGGAGGAAACTAGTTGTCAGAGCAGGCTGCATTAAATGGAAGTAATACTGTGTATACTCTTATGACTGGGTTCCAGTTCTGAGTCAAGATGAACTATACCTGTAATTGGACCATGAAAACAGAATACATCTTAACATACTGCACATTATAGAAGTCTCCAAAATTAAGTGCAGCAACCTGTAAACATCAAAACAACAAATAAGAGCCCCACATTTCTCAAGAACGTAAAATATACAGATCTTCAATGTCAGTACAATCTACCTCAGTCAAACACTGGAGTGTGAGATTCCTATATGATGGAATGGGAAAAAACTTGAGGAGCGTTTCCAGCTGTAATACAGTATCATCATGAGAAAAAGAAGACATAAATCCGCAAACAGACCAATCCCACTACTATAATACTAACAGCCATGCATGATTATTCTATGCATACCAATGGAGATTCGAAAATGTAGCCCAAGGGAATCCAGGAAAGAAAAGCATGCAATGTGGATAGTGTTGCTCGAATAAGCTCAGTTCTTTGAGAGGCTGATAGTACATACAAACATAACTCATGGATGAGTTGAAATTCACTGTCAAAACAAAAGAAAATTATTAGCAAGGAAAATGATGAGTATCAATTATGTGAGAACGATATTGACTGCCATAATACAAAAATTTCTATACTTAATTCTCAAAAAAAAAAATTCTACACCTGTTTAGGGATTGTTTGAGTTCTTTGATCTTCTGTTGAGTCATTTCTCCCCGAGAAAAGTCAAAAACTTCCTCACTTAGAAGCTGAAAAACAAAATGTTACTACACATACCCAATACAAGTATATTTAGAAATGAGTACAAAAGCAAACTTACTTTCAAAATAGCCATACAATTCTCACAAATTGTTTCACTAGTTTTTGCAGCTGCAACAAGGTCAGGTATAAAGCTTTGCCATCTAGCTGGCCATTCATGCTTCAAAATCTGTAGCACAATAAAAGCTATATTCATCTAACTCGCAATTCTCTACTTGACAGAAAAACTAACAAAAGGTCAAGCCAAAATGAAACAGCAAAGAAAAAATTCTTCAAAAGAATAACCAGAAATAATGTTGTCTAAGTAGTGGCAAAGAGGAAAACATTGAATTAACTACCCCAGCTAGAGTATCATCATTTTCAACGAAACTATAGCAATTACAAATCCATAATCCAGATAGAAAAAATTGAAATAAAGATTTTGGACTTGCAAAATAGCAAGAACAAAAAGCTATACCTGAACTAAAATAACATTTAGCTTGTTCACATAAAGCCTTTCCATTCGAAAAGAGGCCTCATTACTTGAAAGCTGTACAAGAAACTAGAATTTTATATACCAACAACATATCTGAAAGATTCAGTGAATTACATAAATCATATTTGAACTCCTGTCATCCATATCTCCAATGCATGCATACCTGAACAATTAATTCAGAGATATAATTTTTCATTCCATCTCGCTGCTCGACAGGCAAGGCATTCCATCTGTACTTTATAACAGTTTCTAGAACCTTCAAAAATGGATGGGAAAAACCACATGAGTGCAGACAGCCTATTAATTGATCATCCAAACCACAAGACCATTAACAAGTTAAATGAAACAGCAAACTACTTCACCTCAGACCACAACCCCTAGAACATTTTGTTAATATATCAATAACATATGAAAAAAATTAAAAGATATTGTCATCTCTGCTGAGTTCATGGCATTACTTGCTATCATATTGGTGGAACTCCTTCATTCTTAAGTTTAAACTCTGACCCTCTCAAAAGCAGGATAAACAGATGCAGAACAGCATAATGTCTATACCAAAATAGAATAGGCAAGATCCCTCAACCATAAGCTTTAATTTGTTGGGACAGCAAGCAGCAAAACATTAAAACACAAAATCCTGATTACACTGGGGTTGCAGGCAATTGTGGCAACCGCAAACAATGCGGGTGCAATTACAGGAGATGTGGCAGCAATTGCAGCAAATCACAGTAACAATCTGGACCAAAATTGCAATATTGCAGCCACAATTGCAGTTGCAGACCACCATTTAAAATCTTGGTGACCAGTTACTGGTCAAGTGAACAGTGAGAACAAGGGCAATTTTGTCATTATACATCATAATAAGTTTTCCTTACTATAAAGGAATTTCAAATATGGTACATTGTCCTAATCTATTTAGAGCTTAAACTTATTAAGAATAAAGGATCCAATATTGGACTAGGATTCAATTCTATTTTGAAAATCTTAGTTCTAAATCCCTTTATTATTGGGGTTTGTTTCCGTTTATATTTTTTTTTCAAATTCAGTAAAAATAAACCTGTTTAATTGAGTTTATAGTTTTTGTTTTTAGTTTTGGTTTCTTCTGGTTTTCATACATTGTGAAAATCATAAAGAGTAGTTTTTGTTTCCAGTTTCTGTTTTTTATAATATGATTTACTATTAACTAAATATATTATTTAATTATTTACTATTAATAATTAATAAGAATTATAAATAATTTAATATAATAACTTAATTCAACTTTTATAATTAATTGAAATATTAAAAA
>JAOQMP010000006.1:18782385-18799628 GCA_027563575.1 Erythroxylum pedicellare
CCATATTTGATTCTTTCTGCAGAAGTGATGCAACATGCATTATCTGCCGTGAGGAGATGACTACAGCCAAAAAATTAATATGTGGACATCTGTTTCATGTCCATTGCCTGCGATCATGGCTGGAGAGACAGCATACCTGTCCTACATGTAGAGCCCTAGTTGTACCAGCAGAAACTGGTGCAAGTGTGACAAGTGCCCAGCAGGGATTACAACCAGATGCGCGACAAGGTAAATACTATTCTGTTCCCATGTCTAGTCTCTGCTGTCTCTTTTGGTCTATTTATGCTGCGGATAATCACAAAATGGGCAAAATTGACATCTAGTGTTAACAAGAGGTCTGTATGACAAAATTTCAAAAAAAAAAAGAGGTCTGTATGACCTGCATTTCTATATGTTTTGTATGTACTTTATTTGCATCAATTCTATTGGTATGTTCCACTCTTTTGAGATCATATAAAGTATGCTAGTGGGGTTTAACAAAATTGTTTAGGGAAATTCTTTCGATAGTGGCCTTTTTTCTTATGAACATTAATTATATTTCTGGGATTCTTCACTGTTCATATTGGTAAACTAGGGCATTACTTGCTACCATATAATTGTCATTTTGATGTCCAATGAGTTTGAGGTTTTTCAAATGGAAACATATGTTCATTTGAGGTTTTACATGTGAAACATATCTACGTATGTATTACGTTGGAATTTATAAGGCCTTAAATGCATGTAGAGTTTGTGTAGCAGTGCTTGGGTGTAAAGATTAACAACAATGCATGAACTTTCTCTTCTCATGAAATTGATTTAAATTATTGAATTTCAAGCTTGTGGACTTTGAATTATGAATGATAAATGTTATTAATCTCAAATTATTGGATAAAATATGTCTTGATAGATTGATCTGGAAATTGCTTTACAGCCTTTTAACTCCATATGCTTGGACCTCTTTCGATGAAGTTTCTATAGTTCTTTATGGACCAAATGTAAATTCTAGCATATCGGTTCTTGAGTACCATTTTGCTGGAAATTGTTAATTGCAGGCTTTTATCTAGAGTTCTTTTTTCACTATAATGAGTGGTATGACATGGGGTATATACTCATTTGCCTTGTCTACTTAAGTGTAGAGGTGTTGGTTAGTTTCTTTGCTACTAATGCCATTTATATCAACAAGAAATAGAGGGAGAGATAGAAATAAGTGGGTGGTACGCATTTGTTTACTGAACTGGTCTTCTTTAATGGGATAAGAGAGGATGATGAATTGCCTTCTAGTGTCTCAATAATATGTGTTAGAGCATCTTTTCGGTGAGATCTGGGACATATTGCAGATTGAACCTCCTATTCAAATTTGTTTCTGGTACCTTTTGAGCTAATTCTAATATCTGTTTCTTTAAGTTGGGCCTTCAATATTCCATGCTTTGTCCATGATTATGAACAAGATAGTAAAATAATTGTTTTTTGGATGATTTATGAGTTGGGTTTTAGTTTGGCCATAACCTCACTATAGGAATAACCATTCATGCACTGCTGGATTAACAATTGATGCATCTGAGGCTGCATTAATCAGGGATCGCGACATAAGGAATTGTTCTCATTTTCAAACTTCTCCTTCATCAAGTGTAAAGTTATTTTAAGTTCTAAGACTTGAAATTAAAAAAAAAAACAAATTACATTCTTATTTTTGCATTATGATAGTCTTCTGCTTTTTTCCCTGTATTTTCAGAACTTGAAATTAAAATAAAACAAATTACACTCTTATTTTTGCATTATGATAGTCTTCTTTTTTTTTTCCTGTATTTTTTATTCATTTATGCATAATGGTTGTATTCCTCACCTTTCTACTTTTGCGCTATGGTTGCCTTTTCTACCTTCTGTTAAGAGGCCAATGCTTATACTATTAACCAGAGAATTCACTGGTTTCTTTCTTCCAAAATTTAGGTGTTTTTATGTTTTCTTATTGAAAACCTCCTCAACTTGATGTTTTCTCACCAAATAATTTGTCCAACTGATTTGGAATTTTTTCCATATTTAACAAACATATATTGTTGTTGGATTAGCTCAAATGCATGTCTGGCTAAATCGTTCATTTGGTGAAGCTCTGTAGCATTGAAATTATATAATTTCATACTATAATATGAAAGCTTGTTACTAGCTTGTTGATCATTGTAAATTGATAATCAGATATGAACACAAGAAGTACTGCAGCTCAAAGTTCATTTGGTGCTTTGGTCAATAATGGTTCTAATGGGCATCAGGCCAGAATTCAATCTACTGCTGCTGCTGCTGCAATATATGAGAGATCTTTTGTTTATCCGTCTGCAAGCACTCTAGTATGGTATATTCTTCTAGCTTTGAAATATTAGTGCAGCTTGTTTTCTTATTGTTTGCTTTAGTCATTGAAATTTACTTCTTTGCTGCATATTGGTAGTTTGAAAGTGCCATTCTTTTGGTATAAACTGAAAACTTAACAAGCCTAGATGTTAAATTATTACAATGTTGTAGTAAATAAACACAATGTAGTTATGGACCCTTATTAATCAATTGAGTTGATTTTGCTGAATTAGGTGTTTCCATGATTTCTAGGCTATTTGATAATGAATGGGGTAATTTGTGAATCACTGATTATATTAGTTTCAGATTTCTAGGGGCATTGTAATCATGAAAAAAATAACTTCAACTTCTCAACTGCTGTCACATTTTACGTATTGGAGCCTGTGAAGGATTTAGAGGTGGACACTTGTTCTGTTGGTAACATTGTGTTTGATCGTTTTGTTTATGTGGCTTAGAGAGCCGAATATTTGTGGATCTTAATGGTCAATATTCCTACAATTGTGAAACTCTCGATGAGTGAATACACCCATTAGGGAATTTCCTTGTTTTGATCACAGCTGATAACAATGGATGTCAAGGTTTCGTAAAACTAGGTACACCAGCACTTATCTAGCTTGGTTTTCTTTGATTATGATTGATTTTCCCAAAGGATAGACTTCCAATGTTATTGTCACTGTTCCTATCATTGGAAACAACATTTATTGTTACTTGTCCTCATAAAATCTTTGCATTCTACTACTCAGTGCTTGGTTTTGTATGATTCGTGTATGATGATGTTAGTATTGAAAACAAATGTGACCAACAGTTAATATCAAGGCAATTCATTTTAGCCTTATGATAACAGTGAATACTAATTGCTGCCTGATTGTTCTGCTAAATTTGTGAGTCTATAATTTTTTAATTCTTAAATATATATTTCAAAGGTATCACCTGTTGACAAGGTACTTATGGTTTTTAGATACCTTGTTTGAATGTTATTAAAGATCATAGCATTTTGGTATTTAACATATATCTATGAAAATAATCATTATAACCTATGTGTTTGCACAGTGACTCATATATATGTAGTGATACACAAACTTAATAATGTAGCTCTAGTAGACTATTGTCCGTAGGATTTAATGTTAAACATGAAGTGTTCATTGTCCTCTATTCTGTTCTACTATTTACACATGGTATCATAGTCCTGAAGTCAGCCCTCACTTGACTGACCTTTACTTTGAGCTTTTGTTCTTACTCCCTAGTGGCTCCCCTGACCTTTCCCTCAAGCCTCTATTCTATCTCTTAGTTATTTTCAGGGTAAACCAAATTCCATTGCACCTTTTGTTTACCTGGTGAAACCATGAACATCTCTTCCTATATTAATGAGCTTGTATTTCCTCATTTGGTGGCTCATCTTTGTTATCTTCCTCTCTGGTGCCTTTCCCTCCCTTATTCTCTGATTCTGTTTCTTCACTGATTTGTTCTGCTTTTTGTTGTCAGAATCCACTGCAAGTCCCAATTCCTCTAATTATCATCTCTTGTTTCTTCTCACCAAACAAGTCTCTCACCATAGTCTGATATCATAGCTCTTAGGAAACCCAATTTCTATGCTATTGTGTCTAGTCTACTGGCAAGCATTGTCGAGCTCTGACCACAGGGTGAGATTACAGGACAAACCAACGCTACCTTTGTGTCAAAACCCCGAATGTTTTCCTCAACCTAGTTGATCAGTTTCTCGAAGGAAATCATAAGAACCCAGTGTATTTCGTAATTCTATATGTACTGAACTCATAGCATGACATATTTTGATATTTTGTTCTTTCATTATTTATCATCAGTGCAACAAAAAAATACAGTATCATGGAATTTATGTTCTTTAAGTATGATAGATACTGTGGTTTACTTTTGCTATAATCAAAAGCTGTCACTTCTACTATTCCTGATATAAATAGTTATGGAAATAAAAGTATTCTGTGGTTGTATAAGTGACTGTTCGGTGTTAGTGTTTTGGTCTGCTTGGGAAGAAATATTGTGTACAATTTTGCAGGTCTCCTGGATATGCATTCCTTCCTAAAGCTCAGAATAATGGGGAATTGGAATCTGATGGAGAAAAGGCTGTTGGACAACTGCATCCTCAGGTCGCAACACATGCTGGGCCTTCAAACTTGCCCTACTCCCAAGTTCAACACTGTGTCTTTATTCCCATTCAGGTATCGAGTTCAAATACTTCCATTGAGAGATTGGGATGTATGTCGGTTTCTGACCTGGAAGCTCAGAAGAACCATCTCCAAAACCAGATTGAGGTACCTGTTCTCATGAATTTCTTTTAGAACTAATTTTTGTGTTTTCTTCAATGTTTGAGTTAGGTTTTCTATCTTGTTTCTATTCATATTGACACATGTAGCTATTGACATTTACCTTGAACGTGCTTGTGCTTCTAGATGGCAGTTCACTTGTATAAATCAGATTGCTATTTGCTTTCTTGTCTGAACAAATTTGTGTTTGCACATGTTAAACTTTCTTTATTTTGAATGTCATTGTTTCCTATTTACATGATTTCTTTGTTATCATGATTTTGTAGTTGTATGGTTCTAACAAGAGTCCATTTCCAATCTATGTGACTAGTCCTCATCTATTGTTTGTCAGCATGATTAAAGACCTCAGAAAAGACATTATTCAAACCATATGTGCTTGACTGCTGCTAGGTGGTGATGTGAGTGTGCTTAAGTGGTCCATGAGTGTAAACTTTTTTAATGCATAGACCATTAAATGACCATTGTCAAAATCTGCGCCTGGATGCATTGCTTCTTGTTAAAATTGTGATGAGAGGCCAAATTTTTGTTTGTTTGCTTCTATCCATATAAAAATGTCCTCTGTCAATTACAATGGTTGTCCTCAATTTTGCAGTACTAATTAAGCTGTTCTATCATTATTTTTAGTTTCTTGATATTATCGATTTGTTCCCTGTATACAGGTCCTGCAAAAACAGCTTCAGCTCCTGGAGAATCCAAAAGCTGAGGAAAGAACTACTGGCTGTCCAGCGACACCTGCAGATGTCAATGGTAAGGCTGCCCACTCATCATCTTCTACATCGGATTGTGGTAATTATGGAGAGAGAGAAGATACTCGTTCGTGATCTTTGAGCAAGTGTGGTTGTATTACAGATGACAAAGGGAAGTCAATATCAGAGAGAGGGAAGTTGCTAAATAATTAAAAAGAGGTCACACTGCTTGCTTTAAACTAAAAAGGAAGTCAATATCAGCGAGTGTACTTTCTCAAGATCCTGTTTTTTGGTTGTAAGTTCCGAATACAACTAATGATCAATGTTAAAATGTCATTAACGCTTCCAGGTATTAACTACAAAATGTGACCAATTCAAAGATCTGGATCGGGTTATGTTGTACTTTGAACAATTTAGGGCTGTTCAATATTCGGTTTGATTTGGCTTGTCAACGTGACTACAATGTAAGTTCGATATTAAATTAGACCCTATACGACCAGCATGTATCGCCCGACCTGGTCTGACCTGACGAGAGCTTCTCTAAATTGGTCAAATCCTATTTGACCAGTTTGTGATTTATTTGAGTATTTTTTTCAAATTCCTTTTAAACTGATTAAATTTGATGAGGCATTGTTGAAGGGGGCCATTGGGGGTTCTCACGAAAACGCTGCTCTGTTGAGAGATACATAGCCAATCGATCTAATTGGTCAGTACAGATACCAATGGGACTGTTCCTGAACAAAATCATGTAACAGAAGTAACAAACCACTTGAGTGAAAAAAAATAAAATAATAAGAAGCAAACTTTTCCAACGGGAAATTTATTGTAAACTGAAGTACGGTTTATTTTCGCCACAGAATGGGGATGCTTAAATTGAAGTTGCTTCAGCGTTATAAATGTATGAACGGTTCAAAAAATGCAGGAGAGAAGGAGAAACAAATTGCCCCTTAACCACTCTGATTTATATTAACATAATTCACTACATATAAGGATTATCTTTAGTCCATAAATTTGCATCTTAACCATGATTTCATAAAATTGAAATTATAACAAATTTATTAAACTTTTAAGAAATTAATTTATACTTTTTTTTCTTTTAGTGTTTCTCGTAAAGATATGAATGAAGAATCATGACTATGCACAATCGTGCTTGTGCTTCTTCTCTGTCAAATAGTCTCTGTCATGATTGTGCCTGTGTATGATCGTGCAACTCCTTGATGTTTTCTCTCTGTCACAATTGTGTAATTGTGCTTGTGCACGATCGTGCAACTCCTTGATGTTTCCTCTCTGTCAGATCGTGCTTGTGCACAATCGTGCACTGCCTGATGATCCCTTATTCATTTCTTAAAACATATTTTCGGGTCAATTTTGTATGACTATTTTGATAAAGAAATGAGGTATTTAAGCAATATATTCTTATCAACAAATGTTCCATTATATCTTAAGTTTTTAATGACACCAATTTTATGAATTTTGGTTCAGTATTTTGGTAGTTATATTCAAAATACTACAAGATGTTGTCAAATCGAGATAATACATTGTCCTCAACTTCAAGCCAAATTTTGAAACTCTTAAAGGTAGAATTCAAATTCGATTTCTTCATGAAAAATAGTCATATGTCTCTAAATTATTCTAAAATCATCTATTTTAATATCTACAGATTAAGATATGGCTAAAATACAGATGCATATCTAGTGGAAATGTTACAACTAACATACTCTAGAAATTCTTCTTTCACTTTTCCAAATTTTCAATTCCTATATGTTACATTCAAACCATCTTATGCATAGTTCATCAACTCTACATCATTTTGTCTTCATTCTCACCTCAATTTCTGATCAATGTCATTCATAAACAACTTATAAACTATAGTTGATCATAAACACAGAAACAAAACATCAACGTATACATGCATTTATCAAATTTCTGCACACATTCAAATCCACTATCATGATCATTTCACCTTCAAACTATCATCATATATGTTTGTAAGTCACCATCATGCATGACTAGAATTTAAGTTAAATGCTAGTCATGCATGGTGGTGACTAAATGCTAGTCACAGGGGTGACTTAATTAGTCACCCCTATGCGTGGCTAGTAACTTAATTACTTACCTCGTGCAAATTCGTGGACACTAAAATAAAACAGAGGATTTGAAGTATGCTTGAAGTAAATGAAGTTCTGTTAATTACATGTTTCTTTTTAGAGTTTAACATAAACATAATCGTCATACTAAAGCATTTTAAGAAATTTTTATGACTTGTTTTAATTGCTAATAACTCCATTTATTCAATATTCACTTTGAAGTTTACTATAATTAAGTTAAGTTATAATATACCATTCTAAAGAAGTTAAGTCATGCAATATTGGTTTACATCACAACAGTTACATCACAATATTGGTTCATCTAATATCCCTTTACATATAACTGCTATGTACTGCTATATATACTACTATATATATCCCTTTACTTATGCTTGAGACTATGTCCTGCTATATATGCCTTACATTTATTTCTTTTCAACTTTAAGCCTTATTCTCTATTTTCATATCTAAAAACTAAAAGCAATTTATCAATGCTCCAACAAGTTTGTCGAAGATGAAATTCCATTAAGACCAGTAATAATATTCTCTCTGAAGGTGATTAACAAATTGTCCTATCTTCCACAATATGAAGATATCGCAGGAAACCAGTCTCTCCAACTACATTCATACCATATATAGCCTATTGAAAGAAATAAAAATTTTGTCAATGGATAAATTCATTCACAACATTGAAGAGTGAAAGTTTAAAACAACAGAAATGAGAACGAATAGTAGCCAAGAATTAAGGGTAGAATGGTCATTGGCAAACAACTAATTCAGTTGTTTGGTCCAAAACGCTCCATATCTAGAGCTTTTGACAAAACAGCTGGTTGGTTTGAATAAGCCAACCCAACCAGCTCATAACTAAACAACAAAATAGCTTTTTAATATAGTTAAACCTCTAATTTGGGACAACTAGCTGAAAAACAGTTTATCAGCTATTTACCAAATGACCCTAATAAGCTACTGAAAGCATGATTCTCAATACTACTCCTTGATCCCTAATTGTTTTCCTTCTTAATTTAGAATAACCAAAATCTTGACATGATGGACCCCACTTTTGGAACCCAACATTCGGAGACATTTAACGGAAACAGTGCTTGCCCTCAACTATATTAAACCTGTTTTGGGACATTTAAAATAACTCTCACTATGGATATCGGATTACGGTGTTCTTTAGATAGTTCGAAAGAGGACTTCAAGATCTACCACTTTCATGAAGACTTTGAAGACAATTTCTATCATCTGAAGGGTCAAAAATGGACTAGACGATGATGACAGATGAATAGTTACAGAAGAAGAAGTCTCGGTCACATAAGCAGAAGGCAG
Source organism: Erythroxylum pedicellare (assembly GCA_027563575.1). NCBI lineage: Eukaryota > Viridiplantae > Streptophyta > Magnoliopsida > Malpighiales > Erythroxylaceae > Erythroxylum > Erythroxylum pedicellare. Next base: position 18,791,104 of record JAOQMP010000006.1, read on the forward strand.
AAGAAACAAAAAGATAGACGAAGCAAAATTGACTTAAGACGGTGCAACTCTTAAGATGAAGCAAAGTTAACTTAAGATGAAGCAAAGTCAACTTACGACGATGCAACTCTTAAGATGAAGCCTGGTCAGCTTAAGATGAAGCAAAGTCAACTTACGACGATGCAACTCTTAAGACGAAGCAGAGTCAACTTAAGACGAAGCAGAGTCAACTTAAGACGAAGAAAAGTCAACTTAAGACGATGCAACTCTTAAGACAAAGCAAAGTCAACTTAAGACGATGCAACTCTTAAGACGAAGCAGAGTCAACTTAAAATGAAGCAAAGTCAACTTAAGACGATGCAACTATTAAGACGATATGACGTCATCATAGACGATGTGACATCATCATAGATGATACGTCTTTATAGACGATACATCCTTACAGACGATACATCTCCCTTATAAAGACCATAACTTTCAACTCTGATGTACCAAATTTCCATACTATATATTGTTGGAAAGCTAGAAAGATGAGTTACAACTTTCTAGAAGGCAACTTTAACTAATTTTGCCTCATTTAGTCTAGTTTTTCCCTGGAAGTCAGCACACAATTTCTACACCTATGAAAGACTTAGATCATGAAATGTACAACTACCAAAAAAACATGCACATACACCTAGGGACTTTTCAGTTCTAAACTCATTTTCCAAGGCAACAGAAGCTCATACATCACTCTAATTACATCATAACATTTTGAACAAGGGCTTAACCCAAAATACAACATATACAGTATGCTCGATGTTTACATGCTTATGAAGCTATCCTAAAGGTGATCAAACTAACTTAATTACAATAGCTACTATCTTGAAATTTGCCCAAATGCCTTGCAAGGATCACTAATCTTCTCGATCTGCACCTGAGGAGAGAATAGTGGGATGAGCTACATAGCTCAGTGGCTAATATATTTATAGCCATTGACAATCGCCATATATTCAAGCATATGTACATGTATATCTAGCAATTCTAGCATTCTCACTTTATTCAAGCAATTTAAGTATTTCATCAATTTAACTCAAACTTATAAAACACATCATAAACTTCGGCCATTAAACATAACACTCAATTATGCACCATACTTGAACATCTAAAGATGTAATGCACAATAAATGGCTCGAGGGTTTCGTGAAACAAAATAGAGAAACTGAAGTTTACTTCGTGAACAAAACGAATCCACTTTTCGAATTTCGTGTGCCACAAGCGGGCAGTCGGGAGAAGGCTTTATGTTGATGTGCACATGACTACGAAGCGGTTCCTCTCTCACCCAACCATAATCAAATCTCAAGCTCAAATCCCATTCTATGCTTATACTTTCCTGCTTTTCTTCTTTTCATCTAATTCCAAATTTTATAACATTTTTCAAGGTATAACATAATCACAATACATCATACATTTCCAAATATTCACAATTATTTCAATTTCAAGCACATCAATTTCAAGTAAGACCACATACACACACGTAGGCAAGAATTTGCCCAATTACATAATAACTATAAATACATTATCCACCTAATTGGCTTGCGAAAATCCAAGTCAAGTTTGCTTTTCCCCTCGCTCTTGGGTAGGATTTCCTTGGTTTCCTAAAACAACCTAAGGTTACATTCAAAACCAACATTCCAATAAAATTTATAAACTTCAGAAAAATCATAGAATCGCAATAAACACAAATGTAACTCAAATCTAACCTACCCATAGTTCATCTATGTTAGAAAACTTAAGATCTAGTTTAGAAACCCTAAAATCAGTTGGGTTCTCCTAATCCATCTTCTTCCCACACGAACCTCTTTGCTCTCTAACTCCTTCATCCTCAATACAACCCATTCCTTTTTATAAAGCAAGAAGAAAAGATGGTTAATCTACCTTAACAACTTGATTTCTCTTCTCTTCTTTTTAACCGAAACCTCTCTTCTTCTCTCCTATTTTGGTTTTTCTCTTCTTTCTCTTTGGTTGTCACGACACTTCTCTCTTCTTCTTCTAATTCAAAACCATTTTTAATGGTATTTTTCCCATTTCACCCTTCATTTACCTTGTCTTTCCCATTTTTTCCCTTCTTTCATTTAATCCATCTACTAACTCCTTTGAGCTAACTTACTTCTAACCTTCCCATATTAATTCTAACTTAATTCTAATCCTTCCATCTAATTCTAATCTCTACTCATGCCACTAAATTAATGACCAAAATAAAAAATAATTAAACAATCGAATAATCAACCAAAACCTAAATAAATAGTTAAAATAAACAAATCGATAATAATTGAAAAAAATTTCGGGGTCTAACAATTCTCCCCCCTTAAAGAATTTTATCCTCAAAATTCTTACCTGAGTCCACAGAAAGGTGTGGATGTTTCTCCTTCATTGCTTCCAAAGGCTCCCATGTTGCCTCCGCCGTCGAATATTTCTTCCATAAGACTTTAACCAGCTTCACAATCTTATTTCTAAATACCTTTTCCTTCGAATCTAAGATCTCAAATGGTTGCTCCTCATAGGTCAAATCATCCCTTAATTGGACCTCTGAAGGTTGAACTATGTGTGAAGGATCCGATCGATACTTCCTCAGCATCAATACGTGGAAAACATTGTGAATCCTAGATAATTCCGATGACAAAGCTAACTTATAGGCTAAAGGCCCAATCTTTTCAATGATCTCATAAGGACCTATGTATCTTAGACTGAGCTTGCCCTTCTTGCCAAACCTCAAAGCCCCTTTCCATGGAGAAGCTTTAAGAAACACTTTGTTTCTAATTTCAAATTCCATTTCCTTCCTATGCGCATCCATATAGCTCTTCATTCTGTCTTGAGCTGCTTTGAGTCTCTGTTTCACCATTTTAATCTTATCAACTGTGACTTGTACCAACTCAGGCCTTAAAAGCCTTCTTTCACCTTTCTCATCCCAACAAATAAGAGTTCTACACCTCCTACTATACAAAGCTTCATAAGGTGCCATCTGAATTCCTTAGTGATAGGAGTTATTATAAGCAAACTCGATTAAAGGTAAATGATCATTCCATAAACCTTTGAAGTCCATAACACAAGCTTTTAACATTGCCTCCAATGTTTGTGTAGTCCTTTCTAATTGGACATGAGTTTGTGGAAGGAAAGCTATACTAAAATGCAATTTAGTTCCTAAAGTCTCCTGTAAGCTTTCCCAAAATCTGGAGGTGAACCTGAAGTCTCTATCTGAAACTAGTTTGGAATCCCATGAAGTCTGATTATCTCATCTATGTATTTCTTGGCCAAAGCATTCAAGGAATTTGTCTACTTAATTGGAAAGAAATGTGCATACTTGGTTAGCCTATCCACAATCACCCATATTGCATTATGCTTCTTGCTAGTCCTCGGCAATCCCATCAAGAAATCCATCGTAATATTCTCTCATTTCCATTCCAGAATCGGTAGAGGTTTAAGTTTGTCTGAAGGTGCCTGGTGTTTAGCGTTAACTTGCTAACACACTAAACATCTTTTATCATATTCTGCAACTTCTTTCTTCATTCCTTTCTACTAGAAATGCTCTTTCAAATCTCTATACATTCTCATACTTTCTGGGTACATAGCATAAGGCGTATTGTGTGCCTCATCTAGAATCTCTTCTTTCAATTCCAACATATCTGGAATACACAATCTGTTACCTACCACCATCAATCCATCTTCTCTGATTTCTATTTTAGAAGGTTTACCACTTTTAATCTCTTCTCAGAGCCTGCTCAAATACTCATCTTGTTCCTGCAATTCTTTAATCTTCTCATTTAATACTGGCCTCTCTCTAAAGTTAGCCAATACATAATCAGACTCAACTTGCCTCAATGTCACTTTAAGTTTGGCTAATTCTATCAACAAAGGAAGATACACTGTCTTCACATGTGCCATAGTGGACTTCCTACTCAGTGCATCCTCTACTACATTCGCTTTCCCCGGATGGTAATCTATCATCAAGTTATAATTTTTCAACAGCTCTAACCACCTTCTTTGTCTCAAATTTAACTCCTTTTGGCTTATCAGATACTTAAGACTCTTGTGGTCTGTAAACACCTTACTAGTGGCTCCATACGAGTAAAGTCTCTAAATCTTCAATGCAAAAATCATGGAAACTACCTCCAAATCATGCGTAGGATAATTCATCTCATAAGGTTTCAATTTCCTAGAAGCATAAGCAATCACTTTATCACCTTGCATCAACGCATAACCCAATCCCTTCCTTGAGGCATCACTATACACTGTGTATTTGTTACTACCTGAAGGCAAAGTCAAAACTGGTGCAATTGTAAGTCTGTTCTTTAATTCCTCAAAACTACTTTGGCATTCTTCTATCTATATGAACTTTTAATTCTTCCTTGTTAATTTGGAAAGTGGAGCTGCTATCATAGAAAAGCCCTCCACAAATCTTCTGTAATACCTGGCTAATCTCAAGAAACTTGTCACTTCAGCTACATTCTTAGGTGCTTCCCATTTCACAACCGCTTCTATCTTCCTCGTATTTACATGTACTCCTTGCTCTGAAATCACATGTCCAAAAAATGTCACTTCCTTTAGCCAAAATTCACATTTGTCAAATTTGGCATACAACTTGTTCTCCCTAAGTTTCTCCAAAGAAATTCTTAAATATTCCTTATGCTCCTTATCACTCTTAGAATAGACCAAAATATCATCAATAAAGACAATGACAAACTGGTCTAAGAAAGACTTAAAGACTCTATTCATCAAGTCAATGAAAGCTTCAGGTGCATTCATTAACCCAAAAGGCATGACCAAGAACTCAAAGTGGCCATACCGTATTCTAAAAGCAGTCTTTGACATATATGAATCCTATATCCTCAACTGATGGTAACCCGATCTCAAATCTATTTTCGAAAAGACCCTTGCCCCTTATAACTGATCAAACAAGTCATCTATGGGTGGGACCGGATATCTGTTCTTGATAGTGACCTGATTTAGCTTCCTATAACCCACACACATTCTCAACGATCCATCTTTCTTCTTTACAAAAAGGATTAGAGCTCCCTAAGGTGAAGAGCTCGGTCTAATATAACCTTTCTCCAATAATTCATCCAATTGCTCCTTAAGCTCCTTCAATTCTGCCGGAGCCATTCTATAAGGCAGAATCGAAATTGGCGTTCTGCCTGGAAGAAGCTCAATGGGAAATTCAATTTCTCTAGGTAGCGGTAGTCCTAGTAACTGCTCAGGAAAGACATTCGATAATTCCATGACCACGGATATATCTTCTAACTTCCCTCCATTTGCTTTTGTGTCTACCACATAGGCCAAAAATGCTTCACACCCTTTCCTCATTATTTTCTCTGCCATCAAGGCCAAAACAATTCTCGGTGAGCTAAATTTCCTGTCTCCCATAAACATCACCTTTCTTCCATTATCCAACTCGAGCTCTACTGTCTTCTGTTTGCAATCTAAGTTGGCATGATACTTTTCTAACGTATCTATGCCCAATATCATGTTTAATACTCCCATCTTCAGCGGCATTAAATCCACTACTATGTGTCCCCCACCAATAAGTATCTCACAATCTCTATAAACTTGGCGGCTAATCATAATATATTGGCTGATTGGAGGAATCACTATCAAAGGAGCATCCAATGGGCTCAAATCTCTACCATACATAGTTCTACCCGATGAAATAAAGGAGTAGGTAAAACTCGGATCAATAAAAACAATCACATCATCATCATATAATTTAATCGTACCAGTCACAACTTTTGGAGTGATCTCCGTGTCCTCCTGTGTTATTGCAAACACTCTAGCTGGTGCTTGCCTCCTTGATCTTCCTGGAGGATTCACCCTCCTAGCTGTATCAGAACTGCCCACGTCAGTTGTAGCCTTGTGTCCTACTATCTCAGTTCTCTTCGAAGCCTGCATCTGTGTTTCCTCTCTTCTTGCATACTTCGGACACTCTCTTGTCATGTTTCCTTTCTCTCCACAATTGAAAGATGCTCCTGTCAATTGGTAACATTCCCCTCTATAAAACCTTCTGCAATGTTCACATTTAGGAATGGGTGGCTCATCCCCATCTCCCTTTCTACTGTCTCCCACTGTAGAGCCTTGATGAGAAATAGTAGAAGTTCTCATCGATTTGAACCTGCTTACCCCATTGCTCTTCTCCTCAGACTGCACAGGGAAAGTCTTAACACTCTTCTCAACTATAGAAGTACCACCTCCCCTCTTGAGCTGTTCTCTCCCTTTTCTCTTTTTGTTCATTGCGCTCTTTATATTCTCGATGTTCTCAACCTTCAGAGTCGCTTCAACCAGCTGTTGAAAATCACAAAATTTTGCACCACCACTTTCTCTCTGATAGCTAGATGCAACCTCGATTCGAACCTACGACACTTAACTACCTCACTCATCATTAACTCAGTTGCATATTGGGCCAACTGTGTAAATCGATGCTCGTATTCTCTTAACGTCATTTCCCTCCAGGTGGGACTCAGAAATTCTCTTTGCTTCTGCTGAATATACACCTTAGATAGGTACTTCTTCTTAAATACTGTCAAGAAATCCTTCCATGCGAGCACTGGTGGTATCATTTGACTCTCTGGCATACTCTCCCACCAATGCAGAGCATTCCCCTGAAGTAAGCTAGCAGTAGCATACACAACCTTCTCCTCATCCTCGCAGTCCATCTAATCCAGTATCCTCTTGGTCTTTCTCATCCAAGTCTCAGCTTCATTTGGATCTATTGTCCCATAAAAATCCATTGCCCTATACTTCCTCAGCTTATCAAACTGCTTCTCCTTCTTGACAGGGGTCGGAGTGGAAGATTGCAGCATCTGGCCCATGGCCTGAGTAAAGGCCTGAGCAAATGCCTGAAACATCCTCGGATCCAATGAAGCAGGCACTTGCTCCTGCGGAAGAGGAGACTCCTACGTCTGTGATCGGATGGACTCACTACCTTGCCCGATAGAAGCCTCAGTATTTCTTGGGGCTACTGACTCATCAATACTCTCCTTTCTTGTCAGAGAGTTAGGTGCAACTGATCCTTGCAGAACTGCTCGTGTCCTTCTATGAGGTGGCATCTTACTCCTTCAATAGAAATATTAACGATTAGTTGCGTTTCATTTTAAAATCCTAACCACTACATGTATGTCACTTAATGCAATTCAATTAATTCGCAAAACATAAAAATTCATCCTACTATGCATTCTAAGCCTAGGAAAAACCTAAGCTCTGATACCAAACAACATTGGGCCCTGCTTCCGGAGCTCAGCATTTGGAGACATTTTACGAAAACAGTGCTTGCCCTCAACTATACTAAACCCATTTTGGGACATTTAAAATAACTCTCACTATGGATATCAGACTAGGGTGTTCTTTGGACAGTTCGAAATAGGACTTCAAGAACTACCACTTTCATGAAAACCTTGAAGACAATTTCTATCGTCTGAAGGGTAAAAAATGGACCAGGCGATGATAATAGACGAATAGTGTACGGAAGAAGAAGTCTCAGGCACATAAACAAAAGGAAGACGAAGCAAAAAGGCAAATGAAACAAAAAGATAGACGAAACAAAATGCAAACAAAGCAAAATCAACTTAAGATGGTGCAACTCTTAAGATGAAGCAGAGTCAACTTAAAACGAAGCAAAGTCAACTTAAGATGATACAACTCGTAAGACGAAGTAGAGTCAACTTAAGACGAAGCAAAGTCAACTTAAGATGATGTAACTCTTAATACAAAGCAGAGTCAACTTAAGATGATGCAATTCTTAAGATGAAGCATAGTCAACTTAAGATGAAGCAAAGTCAACTTAAGACGATGCAACTCTTAAGATGAAGCATAGTCAACTTAAGACGAAGCAAAGTCAACTTAAGACGATGTAACTCTTAAGACGAAGCAGAGTCAACTTAAGACGATGCAACTCTTAAGACGATATGACATCATCACAGACGATACGTAAAGATGCAATGCACAAAAAATGGCTCGAGGGTTCCTTGAAACAAAATAGAGAAACTGAAGTTTACTCCATGAACAAAACGAATCCACTTTTTGGATTTCATGTGCCACAAGCGGGCAGTCGGGAGAAGGCTTTATGTCAATATGTACGTGACTACGAAATGGTTCCTCTCTCGCTCAAACACGATGAAATCTCATGCTCAAATCCCATTCTATGCTCATACTTTCATGCCTTTCTTCTTTTCATCTAATTCCAAATGTTATAACCTTTTTCAAGGTATAACATAATCACAATGCATCATACATTTCCAAATATTCACAATTATTTCAATTTCAAGCACATCAATTTCAACCAAATCCACATACACACACATAGGCAAGAATTTGCCCAATTACACAATAACTATAAATACATTACCCACCTAATTGGCTTGCAAAAATCCAAGTCAAGCTTGCCTTTCCCTTTGCTCTTGGGTAGGATTCCCTTGGTTTCCTAAAACAACTAAGGTTCCATTTAAAACCAACATTCCAATAAAATTTATAAACTTCAGAAAAATCATAGAATCATAATAAACACAAATGAAACTCAAATC
>JAOQMP010000006.1:18820924-18841673 GCA_027563575.1 Erythroxylum pedicellare
TAACAAATGCCACAAAAAACAATATTTCACTTACTTGTTTAACTCAAATGCCATCTTAATGTATCAAGCCTGCTTTGCATCACATGCATGCAAGATCATCTCAAGAACATGGTGGGAGTAGGATGGTTTCAACAAAGACAAGAAGATAACAAAAAATATAACAATGTTCTGCTTCTATAACTATCTTTGTGAAGGATTTTTGCGTGGATTTTGGTGTGGCAATTGAACAGAATTTAAGCAGAAACATAGAGATGTGAGGGAAAAGTAAGTTTTGGCAGTGAGAGGAAGAAGAAAGAGAGAGTTTCAGCAGAAAACAACAAATGAAGAGGCTTTACCATGCACGTGTTGGGTGGTGTGACTGGAGGATGAGTGTTAGGAGACTTGTCAAGTGTCTAGGCCAGCTACATGTCCTCTCTTTAGGCTACCAAATGTCGCTTAATTCCTAAGTCATTTGTCACTTAATTCTACTGCCATAAGTCACTCAATTTATAGGCTTAGTGATCCTAAATTTCCACATGTCAACTTGTCTTGCTACTTGAAATTTTTCCTAGTCTAAATGTACATTTTAATTCATCAATTCTTTTTAATGGTAAATCAAAATACAAGACATTAGAAATGCACAATCATGTTACAATTATTTAGAAACTTTCATACCCCAGAACATGTCAATTGAGTGCAATTTTTCTAAATCTACATTCATATGTTTGTATGCTTATAACATGCATATTAATGAAATCATAAAATCATATCCTAAATGCACGAAATTCATTCTAATATGATGTAATTCATGTAACTAAGTAATCTAACTCTCTAACTTTCAGTAGTTTTGAAAACTGACTATTAAAATTCTAAACTCCTTAAGAAATTTCGTCCTTGAAATTCTTACCTGATTGATTAAATAAATGGGGGTACTGTATCTTCATGTTCTCCTCAGTCTCCTATGTAGCTTCTTCTCTCAAATGATTCCTCCAAAGGACTTTAACAAAAGGAATTGCTTGATTTCTTAATTACCTAATCTGATATCCAACTATTTTAACTGGCTCCTTAACATAACTTAAATTAGTTGCAATCTCAACCTCTTGTGCTAGTAATGTATGTGCTGGATCTGACCGATATTTCCTGAGCATACTAATATGAACTACATTATGAATCTCAGACATTTTTGGTGGTAATGCTAATTTATAAGCCAATGGTCCAACTCTCTTAGTAATCTCATAAGGATCGATATATTTAGGGCTTAACTTTTCCTTTTTTCCGAACCTTAGCACTCCTTGCTAGGGAAACACTCTCAAAAATACCTTGTCTCCTATTTAGTACTCCACATCTCTCTAGCACTGATTTGTATAACTCTTTTGCCTGTCTTGAGCTGCTTTAATCCTACTGCGGATCAATTTTACCTTATCAACGGTATCCTGAATTAACTCTGGGCCTTTAACAATCCTTAGGCCCTCTTCATCCCAATATAAAGGTGCTCAACACCTTATGCCATATAACGCCTCATATTGAGCTATACCAATACTTCAATGACAATGAATATTGTATGCAAATTCAACAAAAGCTACCTATTCATCCCATGCTCCTTGAAACTCCAAAACATAATCCTTAAGTATATCCTCTACAATCTAAATAGTCCTCTCACTCTGTTTGTCTGTCTGAGGATGAAATGTTGTACTAAAATTTAACTTTCTACCCAATGCTATCTATAGGCTGCCCTAAAATCTAGAAGTAAATAGGGATCTTGATTTGATACAATATACACTAGGACTCCATGTAACCTCACTATCTCATTTACATATCTCGGAGCTAACTGATCTATTATGTTATTATCTCTAATAGGTTAGAAAAGAGCTGATTTTGTCAATCTGTTAACAATGACCCATATGGCATCATGTTGTCTCGGAGCTCTTGGTAAACCCAAAATAAAATTCATTGTAATCCTCTCCTATTTCCACTCTAGACTAGGTAATGACTGCAATTTCCCAACTGGGGCCTGATGTTATGCCTTAACTTGTTGGCATGTCAAATATCTAGCAATATACTCAGACACTTGCTTCTTTATCCTTAGCCACCAGAAATGATGTTTTAGAGTATTGTACATCTTGGTAGTACTAAGATGCATAACATTGGCTGCTATGTGTGCTTCCTCCAAAATTTCCTTTCTTAAACCATCAATATTTGGTACACATAATCTCTGATTCAGCCATAATGTCTCATTTCTCAACTCAAACTCAGAACTCGGATTCTGTTTTAAATTCTCTACAATCTTCACTACTTTTGGGTCTTTGTTTTGAGCTATTATAATCCTTTCATGTAATTCCAGTCTAACCTTCAACATAGCTAACAATGCTTCATTATGTCCCAAACTTAGCTCAACATTTAGTGCTCTTAGTTGAACTAGATTTGGTAACCTCGATGCTTGAATATGTGCGACATTGCTATTAGATTTCCTACTTAAAGCATCAGCTACAACATTAGCCTTACCTAGGTGATACTTTATCTTAAAATCATAACACTTAAGCAACTTAATCCACCTCCTTTGTCTTATATTAAGTTCCTTTTGACTCAACAAATATCTCAAACTTCGAAGATCCATAAAAATCTTAAACGTTTCATCATATAAATAATGTCTCCAAATTTTCAAAGCAAACACTACTTCAGCAAGCTCTAAATCATGAACTGGATGATTAAACTCATAAGGCCCTAACTGTTTCGAAGCATAAGCAATCACTCTACCATATTGCATCAAAACACACCCTAACCCCTAGTGTGAAGTATCACTATATACAACATATCCTCCAAACAGATGAAACAGCCAATACCGGTGCTATAGTTAATCAACATTTTAGCTCATCAAAGCTCATTTGGCATTCATCAGTGTATCGAAAATGTACGTTCTTCCTCAGAAGCTTTATCAAAGGGGCTAAGATCAATGAGAACCTCTCAAAAAACCTCCTATAATAACTTGCTAGCCTAAGAAAACTCCGAATCTCAGACACATTTCTAGGTGCTTCTTATTTCATCACTGCCTCTACTTTCTTTAAGTCTACTTGTATACTATGTCCAGACACTATATGACGTAAGAACACCATCTAATCAAGCCAGAATTCACACTTACTAAACTTGGCGTACAATTGCTTCTCTCTCATTATCTATAAAATTAACCTCAAATGCTCAGAATGTTCCTCTCTAATCCTCGAATACACCAAGATATCATCTATGAATACAATAACAAAGTGATCTAAGTAAGGTTGAAATACTTTATTCATCAATGTCATAAAGGCCACCAGAGCATTCATCAATCCAAAAGACATCACTAAAAACTCGAAGTATCCATATTTGGTTCTGAATGCACTCTTTGATACATCAACTTATGCTATTTTCAATTGATAATACCCTAACCTCAAATCCAGTTTAGGAAACACTTGAGCTCCTTATAACTAATCAAGTAAATCATCTATTCTTGGTAGGAGATACTGGTTCTTCACCGTCACCCGATTTAATTGCCTATAATCAATGCACAATCTCAAAGGCCCATCCTTCTTCTTCACAAACAAAACTAAGGCTTCCTAAGGTGACGCACTAGGTCTAATAAAACCTTTATCTAACAATTCCTGCAACTGAGTCTTAAGCTCTTTAAGTTCCACAGGTGTTATCCTATAAGGAGGAATAGATATAAGAGCAGTACTTGTGACAAGGTCAATGGTGAACTCTGTTTCCCTATCTGGTGGTAACCTCAACAATTCAGTGGAAAAAGCATCTAGAAAATCCCTAACAATAGGAATATGTTGTAATGTATGTTCAACTTGGGTATCAATCATATAGGCTACAGCCTCACATCCACTTTGAATAGTCTAAAAATGTTCATTGATGAAATCAATCTGGCAAGAACTGCTTGGCTAACACCTCGAAATATTACCCTTAGTTGAGTAGGGGATTCAAGAATAACTTTTTTAATGTAATAATTCATCACAACTCTATGATTAGTAAGCTAGTCTATACCTAAAACAAGGTCGATCTCTTTCAACTGCAATACTATCAATTGGTTTTCAACTTAGCCTGGTCAACCCGAATACTACACTCTTTCTATATACTTCTCCAATCACTATAGTGCTACCTACTGGAGCTCTTACCTCTAAGCCAAATTTCAACATCTCTCTCTCACACAATGCAATTTAGATGCCGGATGTGAGGAGTAAATTAATGCGTAGATTCGAGATCTAACAATGCAAATGCCTCAAAATTAAAGGCATGTAACATACCTACAACAACGTTTGGGGAATTCAGCACTCCTGTCTAGTAATAACAAAGATCCTGGCCTGGGACTGTAGTTGGTTACTCTGTAGCTCAGCCCTAACAATAGGACCTACTGAATTACCTTTCCCCTACCTCTGCCTCTCTGTCCTACTCCGCTGGCTCTGCTATATTGGACAGTCATCTCTGTCATGGATCCTCCTCTCACTCCAGACTGTGCTCCTAAAGCTGCTAGATAGTCTCTAATCTGATGCTCTAAAGAGCTACAGTGCAAACAAGCTCCCATTACCTTCCAAGATACTCCACCATGTCCTTTCCCACAGTATTCATAAATAAGAATCTGTTGTGTTTGTCCACCATAAGTCTGTTCTCCAGATGCCTGACATTTACCACCACCAGAATGAACAGAACTGCCTTTAGGTCTAAACCCTGACTACCTTGATCTCGACTGTAATTGCAATGATTTATTCTGATGTTTACTAAATTCTCCGCTAGAGTTAGCTTGAAACTCACCATGCCTCTTAATCCTAAGCTTCTATCTATACTCTCTTTATTCATCATTTAGTAATTGCTCAATCCGAATCGAAGCAGGTCGCAGCTTGTAGCTTAGTAAAACTATTTGGATTTGTAATAGCCAACCTTGTCCTGATCTCCACGTTCAATGAATCCTTAAATCACCTACATTTATCCTCCTCAATTGGGATCAGAGCAGTAGCATACCCTAATAGTTCATTAAACCATACCTCATACTCAGCTATAGTGAGATTTCCCTGTTTCAGATCGAGAAATTCCTTCATCTTCCTATCATATATCCTTGGTATGTAATTATCCTTAAAGACCTTCAGGAAGTCGCCCCATATCAGACTGCAAGGTCAGGTGGAACTACCTGGAATTGTCTTCCACCATTGATAGCCTGGACATTGGAATGAGACTGCGTAGTCGAACCTCTCATCAGACTCACAGTCCATTTGATCAAATATCCTCTCTGTTCTCTCCAGCCAACCTTATGCCTTAGCAGGGTTTGTACTTCCATAGAAATCTATAGCCCCCTGTTTCCTAAGTTTATCAGACCTCCTTTCTCTTCTCTTAGGAACTCTCTGAGGCATTTGTTTAGACTAGGATATAGGGAACACTCTATTGGCTCCTATTGACTCAAGATCAGCTGATTCTCTAACACAGTCTCCTATAGTAGATGACCTATAAAAAAACAATAATAATGATCACTATATGGGTCTCTTTCTATATGCCATGTTGAAATGCTCATATATATCCATAATGATGCCAAACCTTACTCTGATACCAAAACTGTTACATACCACTCCCATAGAGCATAAGCCCGAACATATCAGAGGATACTCGAGAAAATACTCTATGAAAATGGTACATTAGGACAATCAAACTTACTCATTAAATGCATCAAACATATCATAAGCATTCTAAGTATTCAATTCTTCCCATTTCATTCACAAACATAAAAGTCACATGTATCATTACAAATCACAATCCATATATACATTACACAACATTTGTTTGAGTTCAGTCTTAGTACCAAAAATATAACATGAAATGGGATGCTAATACACAAGACATCTATCTAGAATCTTAGATTCAACTGATCATACCTTTGAGCCATTCTTGTCCCCAAAATGCAAGTACTAGATTTCTATAATATAACCTCAGTAGTTAGAACTCCTTTGAACCTAAGAAACAACATTACAATTTTGATGAGTTTGGAAACTCAGTAAGTAAACCATCATCGATGTATTCTCTCAACTCCGATCACAAAAATAAGTATATCATATCATCCAGTATTGAATACCATATCACATTTCTTCATACTTCATCAAGTACATCAAGTTTATCATATTTTACAAGCATATCGCAACACATTTTCCATTAACTTTAACTATAATTTACTATTTCAAATCAATTAAATAATACATTTCAATTCACTCATTTGATACATCAAGTAATTTATATGCAAATGCATATGTGTTTCCATTTTCGTTTTTGTTTTGTTGTGACCAAATGCTTATTTACCCAATTTACTGTCCCGTACCTGTTGTGGACACCGAGATCATTTCTGGCCCGTGTCCATTGTAGATAATGAGACCATATCATCTGAGCCTAAGGTTCTTTTTCACAATTGTGAGCTCAAAGCTCTTTTCCCACATCGGTCACTCTAGTCACAACTTCTTTATCTGATCATGCATTTCAATGTGATGAGATGCATCATTTCATATGCCACGTTTTCATTTCAATATATGCATGTCATATATCAAGCTTCTCGGATCTAAATCCAGCATTTATCAATCAATTGTAAATATATTTAATATTAAACATTCAATTCATACAGAAGCACATATAATTGAGTTTACACAACTAAGTTAACTCATAGTACGCTCCAAAAAAGCTATTGCCTTGATGTTCCGGCAATGTCTGGATGTTCACGATCACCTTGTGCGTCAATCGTCATACAATACACACATAATTCACAAATCACTAATTTGTTTAATCATATGAATGGACAATCATGCACATGTATATGTGTCATGTTTCATTGCAGGCTTAATTGAGTTTCTGAGTATGTATTCTTATGCAAAAATCTTGACCATTCAAATATTATAACTTGTATACATCTAGTTTGCAATCAGATTTATACTTTAAGTAAGCTTGATTTACTCCAAATTCATCAATCATACATTCACCAAACTTTTCTATATATATATATATATGATTGATGAATTTGGAGTAAATCAATTACCCAATTCTTATTCACAATTACCTCGTGTTCTTCAATGCTCATTCTTTGATGCCTAATACACATCACTCGTATCCTTAAGATCATGTTTGCATTCACAAAAACGCCTTTATTCCTTCATCACATCATAATTTCATGATTTGGTTACATTGACACCAAAGCAGTACATTCTTTAAGTTATTAATTAACAACCTAAACTTATCAAGCCCTTTAACCAATTAATCAAGCAATAATCTTGGTTCATTCCAAGCCTTAATCAAGTCCAAATATACCAATTTAGAGTGATTTTTTCTCAGCTGGTTCAACATGTACACAAAACATAAATTATCAATCCAGAGCTAGGCCCATGATCATGGGGGACCTTGCCATGATCGACAGAAGGAAGGTAAACATGCCACGATCCTGCACTGAGGGCCACAATTGTTCACATTATTTCTTCCTTAATTCTCCATCAATTGCACATAATTCGAGACATCACTACTACTTGAATTTTTCTAGATTTCATGTCCTATAAAGCTACTTCATTTCATGCTAGTCTAGCTTCCAGATTAGTTACATTAAATGCAACAAAAATATACTCATTTGCTTTATTACCATTCACTTTATACCATCATACATGCAATCCTAACTTTTCTAGATTTGAAAACACTTCATTAACACCAATCTTTACCATGAATTCATCATCAATTATACCTCAAATACCAACTTAAATCATCCATATAACAACCCATAAACCACTGTTGTCATGCATCTAAAAACATAACAGAAGATACCCCTTTCATTCATCACATTCGAGCATAATGCAACATCAATACCACATTCATTCTATCCCTAATCATTCATCATAATTTCTGCTAACATATGCCACAAAAATCAGTATTTCACGTACTTGTTTAACTCAAATGTCACTTTAATGTATCAAGCCTACTTTGCCTCACATGCATGCAAGATCATCTCAAGAACAAGGTGGGAGTAGGATGATATCAACAAAGACAAGATAACAGCAAATACAACAATGTTCTACTTATATAACTATCTTTATGAAGGATTTTTGCATGGATTTTGGTGTGGAAATTGAACAAAATTTAGGTAGAAAAATAGAGATGTGAGGGAAAAGCAAGTTTCGACAGTGAGAGGAAGAAAGAGGAGAGAGTTTCAGCACAAAACAACAAATGAAGAGGCTTTGTCATGCGTGTGTCGTGTGGTGTGAGTGGAGAATGAGTTTGAGGACACTTGTCAAGTGGCTAGACCAGCTACATATCCTCTCTTTAGGCTGCCAAATGTCACTTAATTCTTAGGTCATTTATCACTTAATTCTACTGTCATATGTTACTCAATTTATAGGCTTAGTGATGCTAAGTTTCCATATGTCAACTTGAAATTTTTCCTAGTCTAAATTTACATCTTAATACATCAATTCTTTTTATTGGTAAATCAAAATACAAGATATTAGAAATGCATAATCATGTCACAATTATTTAGAAACTTTTATATCGCAGAACATGTCAATTGAGTGTAATTTTTCTAAATCAATATTCGTGTGTGTGTGTATTCTCATATTATGCATATAAATGAAATCATAAAATCATATCCTAAATGCATCAAATTGATTTTAATAGGATGTAATTAATGTGGCTAAGTAATCTAACATTCTAACTCTCAATAGTTTTGCAAATCGACTATTACATCTTCTCTTATGTTTCAAAGTCATCTCTTCTCTCTCCTGCTTCTTTGTTCTTTTCTTCTCTCTTACGTCCCTATCTCATTTCTTACGTCGCTTTTCTATTCGTGCAAAAAGCGCAAGCTTGGGTTTTTAACCAAGTGAGTTCCTGAAATTGATTTAATATTTTTCTAATTATATTGTGTTTTTTTGTTATTTTCTTAGTTTCTATTTTTATTGATGTTTTATTTTTCTACTTTTCTGGTTTTTGAAGTTTTTATTTCTGCGTTACTAGTTTTCTTATTTATTTTTTATCTAATTTTTTGCATTTTCGATTTTTATTATTCTACGGTTTTGGTTTATTTTAGCTATTGCATTTCTACATTTCGTGTTTTTGGTCTTTACATTTCTAATTTTTTTATTTCTACATTTCCAATGATTTTCCTATTTATCGTTATTTGTGCTTTTGTATTTATTTATCTCAACCAAATAGATTTTTATTTTTAATTTTTATATTACAAATCTCAACTAAATAAATTGTTGTTTTTAATAAAAAACAAAAACTAAAAATAAAAAGCTAAAACTAAAACTAAAATTCACAACAAAAAACAGAAATGAAACCATACAACCCCTTATTAAGTTTCATAAATCAAAAACATTTTGACATAAGAAAACACATACAACACATTCATTACACCAAAAACAATTAAAAGATAATTTTGCTGCCAAAAACAGACATAACATAATCCACTATTTCTCTGAATTATTATATTGTTTCTGTAAAATTACTATAAAGTTATAATTACTTAAATAAACATAAAATAAAAATGTTAGAATATTGTTTAAATAACAAAACAAGCAAGGACAAAAGAATTAAAAAAGTACGAAAGAAAGAAAGAAAAAGGAGGAAAGAAAATGATTTGGAACAATGAAAGAGGAAAAAAAAAGAAAAAGAAAGAAAAATGGCTGAAAACTTGAAAGGAAAGGAAATAAAAAAAAAAAAACAGGATGACCAGTAAAGGAGAGAAAAAAGTGCTGAATTGGAGCCAAATTTTCCTCCATGTTGGAGGACGATTTGAGTTGGTCTAGCCAGGGGTATGCCCTGCAGCTTTCATGCTCTCTTCCCTTGACTAGTATTGGCCAGCTCCAACAAATGAAATGCAACTATAGGATCTTTCTGAAAACTCGAGGGAAAATAGGAGGGAGTTGCCGAAGTATAAATTACCAGAACCAAGTGTTGACTTCAAATAGAATTGAACATAAGGAAAACAAACTACACAGAACTAGCTACTTTTGAATCTCTTCCCCCACCTAGCTATATTTGAAGACATCGATTCCTCCACATCATCACCTATCTTACCCGCATTTCCTATGTGGGTTAACATAATATAAAGTTACATAAAATCCAGTTCATTCAAATGGTGGAAGACAAAGGGATACGGAAGTGACTAATCCGATTTCCTCAGGCAAGCTAGACTACAAATGTCGCCCCAGTCAAAATTAATTTATTGCATATTCCAACAGGTACGTCTTACTTCACTCCTCCATGGCATCTGCTGAAGCTCCAGCAGTTGGCTTGGACTTTCCCTTCCTCTTACCTATATATTGATAATCACATAAATCTTAAGACTTCTTACTAGGCAGAAACGAAAATGGTCATGGCTCAAGAGACAAGGTAAAGCTCATTTAAGGAAGCATAGAATTCTGACAGAATGTGCCATAATACAGAATGATAAAAATAAAATTACCTTTGTATTTCAACTGCTTGAGGTTCAAACCCTTCTTAAAGTGAAATCTTGCAGGTGTTGTCTTACCGTCTTTGAAAGAATCTTTCCCTAAATAATAAACTTCCATCAACATTTAACTTTCAATTTATATTCTAAGCAGACAGAAAAGTCAAGAAGCCTTGGAACTATTGCTACTGGAAACAGTTTGCCTTTGTGAATCTAAGTTCTTAGTGAGAATAACCAAAATTCCAGGATCAGTAGTCTTTTGGGACTTTAACAAAGTAAAAGACAACTAGTCAATTGAAGACAATTCTGATATTTCAGAAACACTTTATAAGTTCTCCATACCATAATAGAACCCCTATCTTTCTCCTAGTTCTCTAGTTAGTAAGGAGGGACTAAGCTTATCGTTTTCAGAAAAAAATGAGACCTTTGAAGTAATCAAAAGCACATTTCCTTGGAGAGGATAGAAAGTTTATAGGTGCAACCAAATAACACATAAGTAGAATCCACTATTCATCAAACTAAGTTTGTTAGACATAATAATACTAAATGGCCATTTAAATAGCCAATGAACAAAACTTTTGGGAAATATTTTATCAAGAATAAAGAAGATAACAGGTTAGGTGAAGGATAGTCAAAATTTAGGAGGATAGCTTTGATATTTCAGAAAAGAACAGTTACATATCTACCAAACGGTGATTCATAACCATCTAAAAAAGACTCGTGACCAACAGAAAAGATGATACAACAAGATGATGTGAGCCTTACCATGGATCTAGTCACAGGACTAGACATGGAAGAATCTTTCTTGGGACCTATAGAGAATTTGGAGAGAGGCAACTCTTCAAGACAGAGCCACCTCTAAGTCTAACTTGCAGAGAGAATAATTGTTTCCCTTTATTGAATACTGATATCCTTTTTTAAAGGCTGGTAATAACAAGAGAAAGAAATCCAAAATTATAGGAACTTAACTAAAATAGGAAAGAGATCCCAGATTGTAAGATCTTAACCAATTAAAGGATTCGACTGAATAGAAAGTCCAAAAAGTAAAAGAAACAAAATATACTCCAATTGAATAAGCTAGGATGTATCTACTGCTACTACCTTACTTCTCTAACATTGCCATCCAACAAAAGCACCCACATCATCACTTCCTCTCTCAGCTTTGAGCTTGTCTTCAAGCTCAAACTCTGAATAAGCTTCTTAAAAGTGCTCAACTGGTTCCCATGTTGCATCTTTGTGAGGACACACTACCCACTGCACTAACAGCTCCCATAGGCCTCATTGAACCTACTGCATAAAATAACCTGAGGAATTGGTAAGGCTTTGACATCACACATTGACAGCAAATTTCCCACAACAGCTGGTTGGGTTCCTTTATATTCTTTGAAGAGAGACTCATGGAACACATGATATATTTTACTTCCGACACACAGCTCAAGCCAGTAAACAACAAGTCCTACTCTGGCCACAACCTTTCCAAAAAAATTTGGCAGAAGTTTGTGATTTTCTATCTGGCTACTGTTAACCAACAGTATGGTCGAAGTCAGCCATACCCAATCCCCAACTGCAAAACTCAACTACCTATTCCTCAAATCATAAGTGTTCTTCATTTGTTAAGGCTTGCAAGAGCCTATCACGAGCAACTTGGACTATTGCATCCCTCTTTCAGATAGCTTTATCAACTATTTCAATCCATGTGGAACCCACTAAATAAGAGAGAAATGCCAAGGAGGCTCCTTTTCCACACCTAGCATAAATTCTTCCTTAAAATTGCTACCATACTTGCTACTAGAAGCATCACATTCTACCATAAATTCTTTCTCAAAATTGGGCAACTTCAAGTTCAAGATCGTTGAAAGAGAGGCCTTTAATTTATTGAAAGCAACGTCAACTGCTGCACTCTATTGGAAAGCATTTTTCTTCAAGAGAGTTGTTAAGGGTGCAGCCACTTGCCCATAATCTTTGATAAATTTCCTACAATACCTTGCTAAATCGAGGAAGCTTCAAAATCCTTGGTGGATTGAAGAATTGGTCAACCAATGATGGCCTTAATTTTGGTTAAAACAATTCCACTCCAACAACATGGATGACATGTCCAAGATAGATCACCTATGAGCCAAAGAAACACCTGGACTTCTTTAAGAACAACATGTTAGCCCACAAGAGTTTGAAAATTATTCTCATATGATGCATATATTCAACCAATGTCTTGCTATAAATTAATATGTCATCAAAGAAGGCCAAGACAAACTTACGCAAATAAGGTTGAAAAGCTTCATTCGTCAAACTCTAGAAAGTTGAAGGGGCATTGGTAAGCTCAAAAGGCATGATTAGAAATTAAAAGTGCCCATGGTGAGTTCTAAAGGCTGTCTTTTCCACATCTAATAGCCATCCTCATTTGGTGGGAGCCCAATCGTAAATCAAACTTTGTAAAATGTTTCACTTTATGAAGCTCATTCAATAGCTCATCAACCACTAGAATAAAAAATTTATCCTTAACAGTGCGGGCGTTGAATTCACAATAATCCACCCAAAACACCATGAACCATTATGCTTTTTGAGCAAGAGGATTGGGGAAGAGAATGGGGATCTACCTGGTTGAATGATCCCTTGTTGTAGCATCTGGGTACATTGCTTCTCAATCTCATCCCTTTGAAAATGTAGGAACCCATAAGGTCTTACTACAATTGGTCCCAACCGTTTAAGAGATATGTGATGGTCACACTCACAACTCGGAGGCAAACCGAAGGGCTATATAAATAGGTTTGCACACTCAACCAATAATTTATTCAAGATTACCCTAGTTGAATTCTATCCTTGCATCAAACTTAGTAGTGGTTCTACATCTAGAGGTTGTCCTTGCCACAAAATCTCCTTTCCATTGATGGCATGTAGAGAGACCTTAAGATTTCCACCATGTCTTCCTCTGATTCACTTTTGCATCTGAAACTACAATCCAAAATAACCTTAAATGTTTGTGTCCTATTAAATAGGATTCACATAGTTATAACACAATCCTTTGGCCCTCCTTTCTACCATCTCCACTCGTGTCAATCTCTTAGAAAGAAGTGCAAAAGAGTTTACCCTATTGTTACTCCCTATTGGTTTTGTCATTAGTTGTTGTCCCTTTGCATTTGAGCTCTTGTTGGTTCACAAGGTTAGGATTCCTTGAGAGACCCTTTACTTACAATCCAATGCTTGAGCCACATTCACGGCAATTCTAAGGTCCCCTGGTTGCTGCATCTTAATGTCAATCCTAGGTTCTCCTACAAAACAAGAGGTACAAAAGTTTACTTGCTAGCGAGGTTTATGATTAGAAGTCTTGGGCACTAACAACTAGAATTGCATTAATATTCCTAGATAAGCCCGATTTGTTTTAAGGTTGACAAGTTCTCCTAAAGGATTATTACTCATAGGTGGTACAAATCTCACATGATAACACTCCTTCATATGGCCTAATCTAGCTCCTTTTCATCCTAATCCACTTGATCAAACCATAATTATGCCTCACCCAATAGATTAAATGCAGCTAAGCCCATCTTGTCCCTTCAACAATCTTTTAATTGGCAAAGAATTTCTCACATCATTACAACCACCCTCAATTTCATCAATGCCATCATAAGTAGGAAATTCCACCTTGGAGTATCACGACACCATGATCACCCCAACTGCAATTTAGATTTGTCTTTCGACCTTTCGCTACAACCTGGGCTATCACTGCCTTGTCCCTCAACATTATCCCTAGCAGGGTCCCCCAACTAAGAGGGAAAGTTTTGCCATCCACTCTTCTCATGCACGTTGTGGTGTAGCCATTTGTCCCATAAAAGCATCTGACTTGGCTGCCAAATTCTTTGTGTCACCCATGATACCATGCTTTGATACCAAAAATGTTGTGAGCCTTAGCATGGGATCTAGTCATGGGCTTAGACATTGAAGAATCTTTGTTAGGACCTAGGTGCATTTGGAAAGGCAGACTCATCCTTTCTAGAACCCCCTCTAAGGCTAACTTGCCAGGAGAATAATTGCTTCCCTTCATTGAATACCGAGAGCCTCTTTTAAAGGTTGCTAATAACAAGAGATAGAGATCCTAAATTATAGGTTCTTAATTAACAAAGGAAAGAGATCCTAGATTATAAGAT
This sequence comes from Erythroxylum pedicellare, assembly GCA_027563575.1. Taxonomy (NCBI): domain Eukaryota; kingdom Viridiplantae; phylum Streptophyta; class Magnoliopsida; order Malpighiales; family Erythroxylaceae; genus Erythroxylum; species Erythroxylum pedicellare. The sequence goes on from JAOQMP010000006.1 coordinate 18,835,469, forward strand.
CTTAACCAATTAAAGGATTCTACTGAATAGAAAGTCTTAACACGTAAAAGAAACGGAATAAAACTCTAATTGGGTAAGCTAAGTTGCATGTACTACTGCTGCCTTCCTTCTCTAATATTGTCATCCAACAAAAGCAGCCACATCAAAAGATTTAAATAGATAAATGAAAGAGAAAAAATTTGAGGAGGAAAGGATATAAGGTAGAAGAACCTTTCGATTTGTCTCATTTATTGCATAGAAAAAGCATCAAAAGGCTTTGCGCCTTCATTAACAGCCCATACAAATGCAATCAATTGAACATTACACCTCCACTCTATAATATCAAAGCCTCTAAACACGTGATGAAACATAAATTATCAGAACCTTTCAATTTGTTTCATTTATTGCATAGAAGGTGAATCAAAACACTTTGCCCCTTCATTAACAGCCTACATAAATGCAATCAATTGAACTCCACACGTCCACTCTATAATGACAAAGCCTCTATAAACCACATGAAGCATAAATTATCAAATAATATTCGGCAAGGATCTACTTTGGTAGTTTATGTAGCACCCAAAACTAGAATCAAACGCCTTCTATCATTTCACATGCGAATGATAGAGGCAGTCAAACCATGATGAAAGGAAAGATGCTAATAGTTCGCAAAAAAATTGGTTCACAAGAAGATATGGAAGAGAGGACGAAGAAGAAGAAGAAGAAGGAGAACCTTGAGCAACAGCCATCTCAACATCTTTCATGGTAACCAGACCCTTCTCTAAAGCCTCCTTCTGCTCCTGTAGCATATAAATAACGAATTGAATGCATATGCACATGAAGTTTTTTTTTTAAAAAAAAGCAATAAAAACTGATGAAATTAACGCACTCTCCGCCATTTCTTGAGGAGCTTGCGCTTGCGCTTCCCAGAGACAGAAAGAGGCTGAGGCTTGTTCCTGAGTTTCCCAGTAAAAGGGTCCCCATGTAAAGCTCTCTTCTTCTGTGCTATAAGCGCTCTTCTCCTCTTCTGCGCCACATTGAACTTCGCCATTGTGTCTTGTGTTCTTTTCTCTTTACACTCGTAAACCCTAACTTCCCACGCCCCACGACGCCACCCAAAACCCAAAAAGACACCCTTTTCCATCCTAGGTTCCGTCTCCGACGCCCCACTGGGTTGGGCTTCTCTTGGACTCACCCATGCCCCCAATTACCATACAGGCCAGCCTATAATAACAAAATAAAAATAATCAAAGTATAGCTAAAAATAAAATTTATGTTATCCCCAAACTTGAAGGATTTTTATTTCAGGTCTTTAGATTTAACATGATTGTTGTTGGTACGCGAAACACGGCTTAAATAAGGAGGAAACTATAGAATTTTAAATCAAGAATAAAATTTGAACGTTAATTATAGAATAAAAAAGTGTTATAAACCTTAATCTACCCGGGCATATCATAGGTTTCACAATCTTGGATTAAAAAAAATAAGACAAGATAAAATAGATGAATGGAATATAATTTTGATTAAATTTTAGGAATAATTATCATAGAACTTTCATCATAATACCTTTTCTTATTTCAATTTTATATTTTGAAAACTACCATTTATCTCTTTACCATATTATTTAACTATTACACAACTCTTTATATCATATTTCATTAACTTTTTACTTATAGAATTTTAAGTAAGAAAGAATAAAAAACTAATTGAATATGATAGAATCATCATATGATAGCTAACCAGATATGAGGGAAAACAATAGCTTCTAAAATATGAGGACTGAAAATTTTTTTAAAAAAAAGATCAAGCTTATTTAACCTTAGCTTTTGATTGAGATAGATAATTTGTTAAAAAAATATCATCTTGGTTTAATCAGGATAAGATGAAATGAATTTGTAAAATATATTCTAAATGACATATTTGAGATATGATCAAGGAATCAGATTGTAAATTTGTTTTTTTACATAAATACATTGATAAAAGAAACTAAAGATAAAGGTTATAAAATGAATTTAAAAATGAAAAAAAAGTGATGACAATTATGAGATAAAAAAAGAAAAAGAGGACAAAGGAGAATAAAATAATAATTACATTTACATTACACATTAATTAGCTTTTGAGCCCAAAATTGACCTTCTTTTTAATTTGAACTCGACTAGACTTTTAAATACTGAATTAAATTGTGCCTAATTTGCCCCATTTGTGATTAAAAAAGATAAAATAAAATTTATGGGCATAATTCGATGTTTAGAATTAAAAAAACATTTGGTTTGCAAAGTCTACTTACCCTTTTTAAAACCCTACAAACTAACACTAAATTGAGGGTGGTACAGGGTGACAATCCTAAGCCTCATTACAAGCTTATAAAGAGCTTTTGATTTTTGTTTCTAGTTTACATATATGTGATGGAAATATGATGTTTGATATTTTTCACCCTAAATACTTGAGTGACTTGAGTGAAACCTTGGTGAGGGTGTAAAGATTTATGCTTTTGATTTCAATAAGATTATTGACGTGATTATTATTAATATTGACTTATGAAGTTAGCTGTAGGATAACTTGATTTTACTTATGTTAATTTGATTGATATGACATTATGATTTAGAGTATGAATGGACAGGATGAGATTGATAAAAGATGGATGTTTATAAAGTTGATAATTTAGATTATGATTTACTTGAAGACAAGCAAAAGCTTAAGTATGAGGATGTTTGATAAATGTATATTTGACTATAATTATAAATCCATATTTGATGTATTTTACTTGTAATTTCATAGTTTTGTTGTATGCTTTGTACTTAATTCTCTTAAGTGCATTTATAGGTTATATTAGCCTTCATAGAATAAAAGAAGAATAATTTATATGAAAATGGGGTATAGGACGAAGATTTGAAGCAACTAAGGACCTACATGATTGCTACAATGATGATGTAAGTCTCTATAAATGTGCAAAGATTGAAGAATTGGAGTTCCGGTCGAGTGGAGTTACATGCCCCTATATCTTGCTGTACACAACCATGTATGTTGCCTGTGTAGTCTCTTTGCCCTTATGAAATCACAAATTTAGGTATTTTTAATTATACATGGTCTCTTACATACCCGTATAAGTGATCGTGTGTATCCTAAAAACTCTAAAATAAACTATAAAAAGACATGAATTGAGGCAAATTGAAGAGGGCCAAGTTTTATAGTAGTTTTAAGATATAGACACCAATAGGGGCGATGATCTTGATCAAGGTACAAGGAGAAGGAGAACATGAAGCTAACATCAAAAGAGATCCGATAGAAAGCAACATTTAACCTCAAACTTATAAGAAGATTCAATAAAAGAATAAGAGACATTTAGAATTATAATTTCTTTGTTTTCTATTAGTTTTCCTTGATGTTTGTCTTTGATTTCACTTTCTAAGATTAGTAACTAAACTTGTTTAATATCTAAATGTGATGAACTCGAGTTTGGAAAGATAATATGTGTTGATCTTTTATTTAATGCAATTATATGGATTGATTTATTGCAATTCAATTGTGCGTTTTATTCTTATTCTAATATATCTGGAATATTAGTTCATGATTTGATTTCATATGATTAAGATTGAGAAATCATCTTGTATGAATAGATATGCCTTAACTGAAAAGAGTTGCTTACAAACTAGAGATAGGCCGATATAAATCTTTTGGATTAGAGTCAAACCTAATAGGGAAATTTATAAATCAATAATGTAATCCTAAGGATTTTAACTAGAAAGATTTCTATTAATCAACTGATGGATTAGTTATTAGTAGTTTTAACAGAGTTATTACTATAAGATAGGTATTTCCACGGTCTAATAATCAATAATATAATTACATAACAAAAAGTTAATTATTTAATTATTCTTAGGAGGATTCATCACCTAAACACTATTATTTGATATTGAGTTTTCTAAGTAATTTCCTTTGTGTTGCATTCAATGTAGTTTATAATCTTAGTTTATTTATTTAGCCTTAATTTTAATTAAAAAACCAAATCCTATTCTTAGGCTAGATAATAGGAAAAGGGTAACTACTAGTAATTACCATCTTCGTAGGATCAACGTACTTGCTTACACTACCTACAACCATGTCGTGCATTTGCGATAATTTAATTATTGATATAGAAATAGCCAATCAATTTTTGACATCATTATCGAGAACAATAATATTAGGAATACCTAGATTTTATTACTTTAGCCATTATTATTTTTTTACTTTCCAAGCTTTTTTTGATTAATTGATTTAGTTTTATTTCTTTTTGTAGATCTTTACTTTTGGTCAGTTGATGACCCAGAGTAATTTTGAGAGTTTAACCGACATAGATCTAGAAATCAAAAGAATAGCACAATGAAATCTTCATAGGACACAACTGCGGAAGTTTGAGCTAGACCATCAAATAGAGGATGTGGGAGGTCAAGTAGACTAAAGAATCAAACAACATTGCTGACTAACTAAGGACCATGTTTGACTATGCTATACCAGACTTAACTAGAGCAGAGTCTAACATTATAAAACTGATGATAGTGCCAACAATTTTGAGATAAAGTCTAGTATCATCTAGACGGTGCGAGAGTCAGTCCAATTTGATGGACTCAAAGACAAAGCCCCAAATGTGCATATTTCTAATATTTTGGAAATTTGCAATGCTTTTAAAATCAACAGAGCTGATGATGACGTCATTAGACTACTCAAAGACAAAGACCCAAATGTGCATATTTCTAATATTTTGGATATTTGTAATGCTTTTAAAATCAACAGAGTTGATGATGACGTCATTAGACTACAGTTATTCTCATTTTCTTTAAAGGAAAAGGCCAAATAATGGATGAATTCAATGTCATGGTCATCATTGAAAACATGGAAATAAATGACAGAGAAATTCTTGTTGAAATATGTCCCATTGAAAACATGGAAATAAATGATAGAGAAATTCTTGTTGAAATATTTCCCACTAGTTAAAACTTCAAAACTCAAGAATGGCATCTCTTTATACTCCCAAGCTAAAGTTGAATCATTATACGATATATGAGAAAGGTTCAAGAAGATGTTAAGAAGATGTCCATACCACGGTTTACCACTTTAGATGCAAATCTAAACTTTTTACAATGGGTTGAATCAAAACACTAGGCAGTCAATTGATGTAGCAATTAGGGGTATGCTTAACAACAATACACCAAAGGTGGCCCAAGGCTTAATAGAAGACATGGATATAAACAACTACTAATGGTGCTTGTCTAGAGTATAAACCAACAAGCCAACAGGAGTGTATGGAATGGACACAGTGGCATACTTGATGAGCCAAGTGGAAGCCTTAATCAAAAAGACTAATAGACTTATGATGCTTCTATAATGTCGATTTATGCAATGAGAGATGTGCGGGCTATATCATCAAGGATAAGATTGTTAATCAATTTAGCCCTAGCATGTGGATTATGTAGGGAATGCTCCTATAACCCAAAATAATCTATATAGCAACATATGCAATCTAGGATATAGGAAACATCCCAACTTCTCTTGGGGAAATTAAGGCCAAGTAAGAAATAACGCTCCATCCAGATTCCAACAATAAGCACCTCAACCCAGAAAGCCTAGTCTAGAAGAGATGATGTTGGAAGCTATTCAGGAATCAAATGTGAAACATCAGAGAATGGATGCTTCCATATGCAACTTAGAGATTTAGATTGACTAATTGGAAAAGATATTAGCTGAAAGAAAAAAGGGATATTTGCCTAGTATCATCAATCTAAATCGTAATGAGCATGTGAAGGCAGTCACCCTTAGATTTGAAAAGGATTTACAAGCAGATAATAAAACCTAAAGTGAAGAGAGGATCATGAGAAGTGTCAAGAGAAGGATAAAGATATAGGCATCCTCCAAAAGTTAAAGAACCTTAGCCTACCATACCATATCCATCAAAGTTAAAGAAGGATTGCATGGATGAGAAATTTGGTAAATTCCTCGAACTATTTAAACAACTTCAAATTAACTTACCTCTTGTTGAAGCTTTGTGTAGATGCCCAAATATGCAAAATTTTTAAAGGAGCTACTATCTATTGTTGATTGCAAAAACAAACTACTTATTTTATGTTAAAAATTGCAAGTAAATAGGTCGTTACTTATAGTAAATAATAGGTATCATCCTACAGAGATTATACTTAGGCACCACTTAGTACAGGTTATGCTTTATTTAAGACTCAAATTCGAATACTAATCTGAA
>JAOQMP010000006.1:18941974-18963166 GCA_027563575.1 Erythroxylum pedicellare
CCCCCCACCTTATCTCATCTTCAGGTGATAGCTAAGAGATCAAGTGATCAAGAGCCTAAGGGAATTTCTCCAAATTTGCTTATTTTGTATTTTGAATTGATATTAAGAAAGCGACAAGTTTGTTTGTTCAAGGACCTTTTGTAATTTGAGATTTTGAGTAGATGATGTAATGTGGCTTGGAATGCCATTAAAGATTGTAAAACTTTATTCTTTTGATGTTAATGAAGTGTGAAGGGTGCATGGATGATGTGAGTTGAAATTAGACATACGTGAAGAAGTAATCGACTTGAGTTGATGATTTTGAAACATAAATCGTTGATATATATATATTGTATGCATAAGTGAGATGTCACAGAAAGGAAGATAGGAATTATGACCAATCAGATGTAGTTGAAGGTGATGAGACAAATGAGTTGAGATTTGAGAGTTTAATGAAATCATTTTGGTAGTTAAATGATTAAGCTGAGAACATTCCAAGTTTGCATAGTGCAAAATTTCAAGTCTTCCATAAGGGAAAAATTTGTGTTCTGACTTTAGGGAAAAATCTAGATCGATCTAGGATGAATTTGACAAGTTGTTTTCATGGAAGTTGTAGCTTGTCTTTCTAGCTTTCCATTGCTGCAAAGTATGAAATTTTTGGATACCGGAGTCAAAAGTTATGGTCCTTATAAGTGGGGATGATCAAGAGTATAGGACGTATCATCTGTTGAGGATGCTTCATTTGGTGAGGACATATCATCTAGTGAGGACGCTTCGTTTGGTGCACTGTTCATCTAATCCTATCATCTTGTCCCAGTTTGACCCTATAGATGATCGAATTTGTCTTAGAAGTCTTCATAAAAGTTGTAGATATTGAAGTTCTCTTTTGAACCACCTAAAGAACACCTTAATCTGATGTCTTTAGAGAAAAGTATGCCAATTTCAAGATATCTTTTGTGTACTGTTCGTAACCTTATTTTGATCACCGTTCATCTTGTATCTTCTAGTCTAATTTTGATCCTTTAGATGATAAAATCTCACTTTAATGTCTTCATGAAAAAGTAGATATTGAAGTCCTCTTTCTAACCCGTTAACAATGACCTTGATCTGATATCCCTAGTGAAAGTTATGCATTTGTCCCAAACAGGTTCAATATGATGGAGGATGGAACCTTGTTTGATTCCTTCAGCCCAATCTTTGTTATCCAACCTCCAAATGAAGTGATTATTGAAGGAATAGATCCCAAAACACATTATTAGAACATCGAAATTGATCGGAAAAAGGTTTTGATTAAAGGAAATGAAGTGATCTCCAAAAAAATTGGAAGCATCCCAAATTGATTGGAAAAAGGTTTTGATTAAAGGAAAGTAAAGGAATCTGTTGGAATAGTATGAACTGATGTTATTTTACTAAACATGCTTCGGCATTTTGAATATATCTGGATCTGTAGGGTTCCAAATGAGATGATTTTCTGATGTGAAGTAAACTAGAGACGTAGGTTTACAAATTATATGAAGAGGTCGAATTCTAATTCAGCCTCTAAGATGTTCAATATCTAGATGGAAGTTGAGTATGGAATATTTGCTTCAGTATAAGAATGATTCGGAAAATTATGCCCAACACTTATAGTATCAGAGAATGAAGACGAACCGAGGATGACTAATGAGGGTTAATTGGAATAACCATACATGTACACGTTTTAGGACACACACCGAAAGTTGGGCTCTGGAAGTGTGGTCCAACAGTTGTGGTATCAAAGCAAGGGTTGGGTTCCGGAATCGGTGCCCAAAAAATATGACTTCTATTATTGTTGGCCCCCAAATTTTTTTCTTAATGAATAAGTATGATTTACATTAATTATGAGGTATTTAAGAAAGTTTGTGGAGTTAATTATTATGTTGATGCTAGAAAGATTATATGATATAGGTTGATTGAATTAAAGTGTCAAGGTTATAAGAATGTTTATGGTTGTTTTTGGCAAAACACTTAAGGTTAAAGAACCTAAGCTTATAAGGAAGGGCAAGGTGGACTTTCCTCAATCATTAAGGGTAAAATGGGAAGAAAGAAGTGTTGCCTTCTTCTTAAAGAAGGGAAAAACGAAAATAGGAGAGAACGAAGAGAAATAACAAATCGAACAGAGAAAGAAGAGAGATTTCGGTGGTTGAAAGAAAAGAAAAGAGTTGAGTTAGGGTTTCTTCATTTCTTAGCTTTTGAAAGAGATTTTAAGGTGGTTCAAGAAGAGAAAAAGGTAGAGGAAGAAAAGACCTTCCATTTGAGCCAAAGATCTCTTCATTTAGTGAAGAATCAAGGTAAGATCATTTTGAATGTTTTCGAGTTTTGGAAGGATTTTAGTTCATGGAGTTTAGAAAATGCATGAGTTTAAGTATTCTAGAACCAATTTTAGTGAACATGCTTTGAGAGATTTTCAATTGCAAACCCTATTAAGTGGGATTTTTGTTATTGTAGAAGGAAATCAAGAAAGGCAAGAGAAGCAAGAGTAGGGACTTTTTCAGCAAGTCTTTAAGCAAGGAAATCAAGGCGGGTATATGTTTATAATAGAGTAAATAAGCCACTAAATGTTTTCTTTGAATCAAAGAAGTTTTAATGATTTTCAATTACATCATAAGTGTTGCATTTATTTCTTTTGAATGATTTGAGAAATTGCAATATGTTGTTATATGAATTGTATGATGATTTATGAAAAGATTTTGAAAGTGATTTTTGAAAAGATAACATGTTTATGAAATCATGTTTTCGAAATATCTCATGTTTATGAAAAATCAAGTTTCAAAAATATGCTATTTTAGACAACAAGTTTACAAGTAATGAATTACATGTTATGTGGGTTTATGGTGGTCCCCTAAGTTAAGTCAAGTGTACTTTGACAAAAGGTTTCTCCCGCCTGCCTGCTAGTGGCATGGAGCTCCTTCATAGACTCCCATAAGTTCACGGCTATACAAAACCATTATGTGGGATTACGTTAGTACGTTCTATTCGCGACTACATAAGACCTGTATGGGAACTTTATAGTACGTTCTATTTTGGATCCACCCAAACCATTCTGATGTGCTTATGTGCTTATGTTATATTAACAAGTTTGATGCATTCATGTTTTGTAATTTGTGGATTTTGGCTGAAAACTTAAGAACCATAATTTTCTATGACAAATGAACATTTCAAAAGTTTTGTTTATTTTTCCGTTATAAATTGCTATCCACAAGCTTTCAAGCTCACCCCCTTTTCATCCCATCTTTAGGTGATAGCTAAGAGATCAAGTGATCAAGAGCCTAAGGGAATTACTCCAAATTTGTTTATTTTGTATTTTGAGTTGGTTTTGGGAAAGCGAAATGTTTTAGTCACATTTCAAGTTTATTTGTTCAAGAAGTTAGCACTGGAAAAGATTATATACATGAGTTGTGTATGAAGCAAATTCGGTGACAGTGATTAGAAAGATGAGTTGATATTATTGTCCAGTGGAAATGTAATACCGATTGTATGTAGCTTTACGAGGAACTTAGTGGAGTACATCATAGCAAAAAATAAGGTGGGTGAGAAGGATAGCTTCGGTGATGTTAACAATGTGTTAAGTGAGATTTAGTGAAATTGAAAACATGTAGAAAATGAAACAAGTGTAATAAGAATAAAAACACAGTAATAAGAGAAAGTTGTGTGAGGTTTCGATTTTTTATGAACTATCATATAAGCTTGTACTTGATGTGTTTGAAGCTTGCACTGGGTATAGAAATATAGAATATATGAACTAGGAATGAAGGAATTGAGAGCAAATACAGGAAAATGGAAGAAGAGAAACACACTCTCACGGGTGTGCATGAAAATCTCTGTGACTGCATTTATGTGGGTTATTCTTGAATGTGAAGTACATTAATTATGCAGGAAAAGAACCATATGTGAGTTTTTGGATTTTGGTAATTGTGTTAAATCAAACTAGTATTTTGGTGATGAAGGTTCAGTGATTTTCTAAGAACACTAACATAATCCGAAGAACAATAAAGCTCTAGTAATTTCTCCTTTTAACATATGTACTTATGTGTGTTGTTACCATATAAACACATGACTCATTGCATGTGTGTCATTTGTTGTTCATAGAAAGATCTTACATGGCAAAATACTATTGGTCTATTTTTCCTAGTCCAATAATCCAAATACTCCAAATTTTCAGAAAATTTCCTAAAATTCCCAAAACTTCTAAAATAATAATAACATTCTCCAAATAAATTTTCAACACCTAAAACCCACAATTCTCATTTTAATTGAAATTTTAAAACCAATTATACCCAAAATTGTCAATGAATACATGTACCAATATTTGCATGTGTCAAAAATACATATGTATCTATAAGTGAATACTCAGTTATGCAAAGCATACTATGCATTGCTAATTCCTCAAAATTCTAACCCTTAATATAGGGTGTTACAAATTTCAACATAACAATTACAGATTATATCAAAATTCTAGCAATGGGTTTGTAAATACACGACTCAATGAATGCATTAAAATCATCTTTTCATAATACCCAATTTGATTAACACAAGATAACATAATCAATTCCTAATGAGAGGAAGGAAGAACTAAAACAAAGAAATACACTTAAATCGGGTTGTTAGAATTAATGTCACCTTTGAATTGGTGTTAGGACATTTAGCCCTTTATGGGACTCTCCTAAAAAATGCTTCAGCCCTGTTGAAATAACCCCTAGCTGAAGATTGTTCTATCACCTTTCTACTGTGCCTCCTCTCTATTCCATATCATTGTTCTATTTGATATAGTGATTTAATTAGGGTCACTTGCTTGACTCCATGTTTCCTCCTCACGTGACCAAAATTGTGAGCTTCAGGTGTCATATACAGCTCCTCAACATGAGGTTCTTCTAGATAGGGCCTTGGTTTATAATTGTTCACCCCCAGCTTCTTCATCTCTACTGATTCCTCGCTCTTTTGAAATAATTTGAATGACTCTTTGCCTTTTTCTTCTTCGTTTAATTCTTCCAACCTGCTAGGTAAAGGTGAAGGGTTAGTCTTAGATATAATTACAGACTCCATACTTACCTTTGAGCTAAAAGATATGTCTTTTTCTGCTTTGAGCTCTTCCTCTACTTCTTCTACATAAGCAACTCCTTGAGTAATGCTCTCAAAATTATCAAGCTCCTCATCACTCTGTAAGATTTCTACATTAACGTCCATTGGGTATACCTCAGGTTGATATGGCTGCTCCACTTCCATTTGTGATTCTAAGTAGTCAATCCTTACTGCCGTCTCACCCATTTGGCTTGCCATGTTCTAGTTTCTAGACATTATATAGCTCAATTCTTGCTGGAAATGTTGGGTATTTTGTTGAAGTTATTGCACACTCTTTTGAAGTTACTACATAGCCTATTGAAATTGAATATTGTTAGCAATCACAACATTCATCAATTCTTCCAGCAATGTGTTTGAGTTTTGATAAGAAGCTTTTGGTCCACACGAGAATTGCTGTACATTCTGCAAACTACCATAAAAGTAATTCTAATGGTTATCCCATCCATTTTTAAAGTTAGATTGATAAGTCCAACTTTGGTTATAAGATTGAGAATAAGAGTTATAAAAAAATTACTTCTACCCATCTCAGATTTTTTTTACATAAATACCAAACAAAAAGTGAAAAGATCAAAAAACTGAATAGAAACTAATTTAAAACAAATATGTACAAAACACCAATTAAATCATTAAAAAATTGAAACATCGCACTCCTCGACAACAACGTTAAAATTGACTGCATGTTGTAATGCTAGTCAAAATAAAAATAACTAGAGTATTACTATAACAGTGGTGAGTCTAGGTCGATCCCATAGAGAGTGTGTGTAAAGTTGTTAAAATAAAATTAATCGATGTTTAGGTTTTTGAGGGGTTTTGGATTTTGGAATAAGATGAAACTAGACTAATAAACACAAATTAAAGAAAAGATGCAAAAAATGATAAAAATGGGGAATTTGGTAGAGACCCAATTCTTTGGTTCTATATTGACCTATGCCCTAATTAAACATATTTCATTGATTTATTATTCTATAACCTCTCCTAGCAACTATTAATTGTCGGTTAATAATTAACCCAAGTTTTCCCTTAGGTTTTGTTTAATAAAGATACGATCATTAATTAAACCTAACCAACCAAACAACCTAGGATATGATCGCTAGATTTAATTAAGCAGTAGCATTACAAATTAGGAAAATCGATTAATTAAGGCAACAACTATATATGTAACATATCGTTATCCCATGTTAAGGGTTAGAATCCTAGAATAATGTATATGAGACTTTATTAAGAAGTTAGAAAGTGCTTTTCATGCTCATGCATAATATAGCATACACATATATATGAATATTGATTTTTACACATTAAAATGATTGTATATACATTTATTGACATTTTTCTGGGTATAATTGATTTTATAAATGTGATTATATTAAGAATTGTGGTTTTGTATATGTTGAAAATTGATTTGGAGAGTATATGCATTGATTTAGAATATTTGGTAAAAATTTAGAAAATTTCTGAAATTTTGGGTATCCTCGGACTAGGAAAAATGTGAAGTGATAAGACAATTGATAAATGGTAGTAGAAATTACTGTCCAATGGCAATGGAAAATTTTGATAATTGGAGACATTGGAGTAGGAATTGGAATTGATTGTACTAGTTAAATAAGAAAACATAGTTTGAATTCATAGAAATTGAACATATGGCAAGTGACAAGTGTCACTTGCCAAGCCATGTCTTAAAGGCCAAGGTTCTTTTAACTTGAAAACTCCATCCTTGTTTTGTCTCTCACGATTGCCTTATGATTTCTTCTTCTCCTTCTCCATTTTCACTTTCTTCACTCACTTTCACCTCGTCAACATTGAAGACCACTTTCACCTTCATTTGCTACTATCATTTTTGCTATCATCTTCCTATTTGTCACTAAACCTATCCCTACCACCTTTAGAAGATGAAGATTGCATGATGCTTGGGCTCTAGGGTTAAGTGATATTTTGAAGATTTTGGAGCTAAATCAAGTAAGTAGCTTGTTAATCTTCATGGGTAGTGTTAAATGAAGCACGTATGATGAAAGTCAGAGGTTAAATAGGCATAAATGATGTTTATATATGATGAACATGAGTGATGAAATGTGTATGTAAATGTCTTATTTTTGTATATGTATGATGATTAATGATTCATAAATTGATGCAGAGTTGATTTACAGTTAGAATGAGTCCTAAATGAGGTAGGATGAAGTGCAAAAAATTGATGAAGAATGGGTACATGTATATCTTCTATTTTTGAGTTAATGATCAAATATAAATCATTTGTTTGTAAATGATATTGAGTTAAAATGGAGTTAAGAATGAAGAGGAAATGAAGTAGAAAAGATCTATGTACAAGATGTGTTAGGTGTAAAATATAGGAGCTTATAAAAATCTGAAAAATTGGAAGAGAGAGAGAGCTAGAAAATGTTAGACGTAACATTTTCACTAATTAAGCATCTGTATTTTAGCCTTAACTTGTTCTGCAGTTATCCAAATGGGATGAGTTTTGATTTGGATTAGATTAGAAACATATGGCTACAGTTTTCATGAAGACGTTGAATTCAATTTCTTTCTTTAAGAGTCTCAAATTAGACATGCAGTTGGGAACTCGGTGCAGTAAATTGGTGGATAAATATATATGTTTGTGTTCTATTTTGAGAGTATGAAAACCATGAGTGATGAGTTGTATATAGATGTTATGAATCATGAATTAAGGGTTTAATGAAGGTGAAAGTTAGGAATGAAAATTGAAGTAAGATATGTGTAGAAACTTTTTTGATAAAAGTGTATGAGAATATGTTCTATTTTGGGTATTTATGATCAAGCATGGAATATGAATTGTGTATGGGTAAAGTTGAGTTGAAATTAAGGTATACTTGAAGAAGTTATGAACTTGAAATGATGAATTTTGCATATAAATTGTTTGAGACTTAGGAATGAGATATATTATAGAAAAGGATAGGAATTTATAAATAATGAGAATTAGTTGTGTAACATCCCTCACCAATAGGAAGGGTATGGCGGTGGAGGCCGGGCTCCACAGTAGTGGTCTACGGACCCTACAAGTTGTAAGAGAAGAAGCAAACGAGTAAGGATTAGAGAGTTTAATGAAATCAATTTGGTGGTTAAGTTAGTGTAAAATGATGTTGCATTAAGGCAAGTGAATTTGGAAAATTTGGAATTAAAGTGATGTTAAAGTAGATGTAGAAACCATTGGAAATGCATTTGAATGAGTTGTGTTTCTCCCATGTCCGTTGGAATGAATTTAGGTCCATTAAATTGACCTTCTCAAGTCTGAGAAATCTCTTATCCTTTTTCGTGTCTGTTAAACAGAATTTAGGTCCATTAAATAGACCTTCAAGGGTCTAGAAAACTCCATAGCTCCGTTCATGTCCGTTTTGGTGGGATGTATGTTCGTTGAGCGGACATTCACAGTATACTTATAAAAATTTGCAATTTTGACCCTCTAAATGACAAAATCTCTCTTTGGGATCTGCAATAAAGTTGTAGATCCCAAATTCCTCTTTGAAAGAGTCCTAGAATAATATTAACCTGACATCTACAACAAAATTTATGCCTTTTTTCCCAAGATATGTTTGTTTATAGATGATTGACTTGTTAATGTTTTCCCATGAGACATTTAGGCTTGATTGGGATCTTGAATGAGCCTAGTTGATGTTGGATTGAGCTAATAAAGTAAGAAAAGTGTATTAGGTGTAATGGAATGATTCAAAGATCATGTTAATTGGTTATGAGGTGAGTATTAAGGAAATGTACCTAAGGTTATCATTGAACATGCATTGTACATATTCCATATATACATATGTGCATAAATGAATACTTATAATTATACAAAGTTGTGATGTGTATAAATGTGTATGTATTGCATGATTTAAAAGAGCATATTGAACAACAACACCCAGACATTGTTAGGACTTCAAGGCAATAGCTTTCTAGAGCAAACTATTAGTAATCTAGATGGCCTCACTTAATTAATTGTTCTGGATGGCCTCACTTAATTAATTGTTGCTTTAAATTTTGTATTGAATGTCCAGAGTGTTTGATGCATGAATGACATATTGGAAGTGTTCCTTGCATGTGAATTTGATGAAATATGTGATTTCTCAACATTTTGTTAAATGCCGGACCAAAGTATAAAGATAAATATGAACATGAATGTGATGCATGTCAATACAAGAATGCATGAACAGATAATGGCAGCTGTGACCTGAGCAGCCAATGAAAATGAGCTTAAAGCTTAGAATGTAATTAAGAGTTAAAGGCTTCTTATGTATAATGAGCTATGTATCCCCAACAGATAAGGGAAAATTAATAATTAGCTTGGTA
This sequence comes from Erythroxylum pedicellare, assembly GCA_027563575.1. NCBI lineage: Eukaryota > Viridiplantae > Streptophyta > Magnoliopsida > Malpighiales > Erythroxylaceae > Erythroxylum > Erythroxylum pedicellare. The sequence continues at coordinate 18,951,362 of JAOQMP010000006.1, forward strand.
TCCACAATAGATAGTGGACAGTTTTAAGCACTCGGTCACAACAATGTAATAATTAGAAATGAGTCTTATGAGCATTGCATATACATTTTATATGTATGTTTGACTAATTGAAATGAAATGTTGATTTGAATGAGAACGTGAATATTTTTGAATTATGTGGTTATATACGTTGATGTGTTATGTGAATTGAGTGAACCATTGAGGATGGTTACCTCACTAAGTCCACAAAACTCACCAAAATTGTAACGTTGATATTTTAAGACTGAGAGAGGACACGAGTGATAGAGAGACTCTACAAGAAGTATAGTTTTTGTACTTTTGGAAAGAAGAAATGGCTTGAAGGTCGTTAGCTGAGAATGAAGGATTAGATAGAATTTTTTTTGTATAATTCCTTATCTGTAGCGTATTTTGTATTTAGTTTTGACACTGTACATATTTGGATGGTACTGTAAAGCTACAATGTACATATTGTTTAAGAAATGAAATGAGAAATGTGGTTTTTTAACTATTGTGTCTTTCTTTATGATGCCGTATAAGAGAATACCACTGCTCTAGCATACCATTGCTATAGGTTATGTACTGGAATGTCCTCATTGTATTCTGGTATATACTTTATGGTAGTGGGGTGTTACGATTTCTTGGTATTAGAGCATGGTTGGCATCCATAGGGACGTATAGGAATATTAGTCATGAAATACATGAGAAATATGGATAGTAATCGAAATTATTATCTGTTATAGGTCATTTGCTATAAGTAATCAAGTGGGATAGTAAGCTGACCTAGAATCAGGAGGAGCCAATAGAGAGTCTTCTGTATCTTGACCAAAGAGAATGCCTCCTAGAATTCCCGAGAGAAGGGAAAGGACGTATGATAAACTGTGAAAGCAGGGACTGTGGACTTCTACGGAAGTACAGACCTTATAAAGGCCGAGGGATGGTTAAAGAGGACAGAGAGAGTTTTCGGCCAAATAGACTATGAGTTAAACGAGAAGTTTAACTATGCAGTTTCTTTACTGCAAGACCCAGCATATCACTGGTGAAACACTATTCCATGCATTATCATTAAGCCATGTAATCTAGAGTGAGAAGACTTCTTAAGGGTCTTCAGGGAGAACTACATGTCCAAGATCTACCTGGATAGAAAGATGAAGGAGTATCTAGATCTGAAGCATGGAAGATTATCGATAGCAAAGTATGAGATCAAGTTTAATGAGCTGATGGGATAGCTTCACACAGTCTGGCAGTGGAAGAGGTGTAGTGTTGGGTCAGTTACCCAATTGTGAGCATTGTGGGAAGAAGCATAGTGGTGAGTACCGGAGACTGTCTGGAGCTTGCCTTAGATGTGACTCTTTTGATCATCATATTCAAGATTTTTTTGCTCTTATTGGAGCCTAGTTTGGTATGAGAGGAGGAGAAGTAAGTCAAGCTACTGTCTAGCAGAGTCGAGCTAGTGGGTCTGAACAGAGAGGTTGTGGTAGTGGAAGGATGAGTTCTAAAAGTCCTACTATCAGGATTGAGGTGTGGAGCAACTGACCACAGTCCCAAGCTAGAGTGTATGCTATGACTAGAAAAGAGGCTCAGGATTCTCCAGATATCATTGCAGGTGCGTTACTTATTTTTTATTGTGAAGCATTTGTGTTGTTAGATCCTAAACCTGCGCATTCTTTTATCATACCACATCTAGCATCTAGGTTGCATTGTGATAGAGAATAGTTGAAATATGGATTAGAGGTGAGTACATCGATAGGTAATACTATAGTTATAAGAGAAGTCTGCAAGAGGTGCTTGATTCGAATTAATCAGGCAAAATTAGTGGCATACTTAATTGTACTACAGTTAAGGGAGATAGACATTATCCTAGGCATGGATTGGCACACTACTCATAAGGCTATCATGAACTGCTATACTAAGGAGGTGGTATTAGAATCTCCTAATCAACTGATAGCAGTTTTTCGAGGTATTAGTTAAACAGTGCCAGGCAGGCTGATCTTATTTGTGAGTGCATTGAGGTTGATGCAAGGGGAATGTGAGGCTTATCTGGCTCACGTTATAGATACTCAAACTGAGCAGAATGTATTGGACATTCCTATGATTAGGGAATTCCTAAATGTTTTTCTGTTGAGTTATCTAGTTTACCTCCAGATCGGGAAACATAGTTTATGATTGATTTAGTTCCAAGTGCTGCTCCTATATTTATTCCTCCATATAGGATGGCACCTATAGAATTAAAGGAGTTGAAGGCTCAGTTACAAGAGTTATTAGAATAAAGGTTTATTAGACCCAGTGTATCACCATGGGGAGCTCCAGACTTATTTGTGAAGAAGAAATATGGAGCTTTGAGATTGTGCATTGACTATAGGCAACTGAATTGGGTAAAAGTGAAAAATAAGTACCTGATGCCTAGAATTGATTATTTGCTTGATCAGTTAAAGGGAGCTCAGGTGTTCACTAAGTCAAATTTGAGATCTAGGCACTATCAGTTGAAGATAGTAGAGGTTGATGTACCAAAAAGTGCACTCAGGAGCAGGTATGGGCATTTTGAGATTTTATTAATGTCGTTTAGGTTAACTAATGCCCCAGCTACATTTATGGCTTTGATGAATAAGATGTTCTAGCACTACCTGGATCAGTTTATAATAGTGTTTATTGATGATATCTTAGTATACTCAAAAAGTGAAGAAAAGCATGCTAAGCATTTGAGAGTGACTTTACAAATTATAAGGGAGAAACAACTATATGCTAAATTCAGTAAATGTGAATTTTGGTTGGATTAAGTAGTATTTCTGGGTCATATAATAACTAGATAAGTCATATAAGTGGATTTGAAAAAGATAGAGGTAGTAATGAAGTAGGAAGCTCCAAAGAATGTATTAAAAATATAAAAATTCTTAGGATTGGCCAAATATTACCGAAGGCTTATCCAGGGGTTCTCGTTGATCTCAGCCCCTCTAACTAAGCTTCTAAGGAAGAATGTAGTCTTTAACTAGAATGACGATTGTCAAAAGAGTTTTGAGGAGTTCAAGCATCAGTTGGCTATAACACCAGTGTTAACTATTCCATCGGGAACTGGATGTTATATAGTATACAGTGATGCTTTGCATCAAGGATTAGGATGTATGTTGATGTAGTATGGCAAGGTGATAGCCTACACATCGAGACAATTAAGGTGTCATGAGATAAATTATCCATATATGATTTAGAGGTTGCTACAATTGTTTTTGCTCTAAAGATATAAAGACATTATTTATATGGAGAGACATTCCAGAGAGTTTGAGGTATTTATTCAATCAAAAGGAATTGAATATGAGATAGAAGAGATGGACAGAGTTGTTAAGAGACTATGATTGTACGATTGAGTATCATCCAGGAAAAGCTAATGTGGTGTCTAATGCTTTGAGTAGAAAGTTGAATAGTAGTGTAACTCAGATTCAGTTGTCGAGGTTACTGAGCTTAATTCAATTGAGATCTCTAAATATGGAGTTGAATCTAAGGTAAATGAGGAATTGCTACATTGAAGCTAAAGCCGATGTTGCATGATAGAATCAGAAAGGTACAAAGTAAAGATCCGGATATGGTGAAACTTATAGAGAGAGTAAAAAGGAAACTAGATTCTGAGTTTGAACTGAGGGATGAGACACTGTGGTTAAAGCAGAGGCTTTGTGTGCCTAATGTGGATGATCTAAGGAAGGAAATTTTAGAGGAAGCTCATGTGGCCACGTATGATATGCATCCTGGTACCACCAAGATCTATAATACTCTTAAGCAACATTTTTGGTGGCCCGAAATGAAGAAACATATAGTGGAGTATGTTGCTAAATGCATAACATGCTAGCAGGTTAAGGCTGAGCATCAGGCTCCGGTTGGGAAGCTACATTCGTTACCTATTCCAAAGTGGAAATGGGAATGAATCACTTTGGAATTCATTATAGGATTGCAAAAGACTCCGAGTCATAACAATGCTATATAGGTTGTGATGGAACGATTGACCAAGTCCGCCCATTTCTTACTAGTAAGAGAGAATAACTCATTAGACCAGTTAGCCCGGAGGTATGTGAATGAAACAGTTAGACTGTATAGAGTTCAGATGTCCATTATATCGAAAAGCGATCCTAGATTTATTTTAAGATTCTGGAAGAACTTGCAGTCAACTATGGGCACAAAGTTAAACTTCAGTACTGCATTTTGTCCTCAAATAGATGGACAGAGTGAGATGACAATCAAGATTATTGAGGATATGCTCAGGGCATGTGTATTGGAGTTTCAAGGACATGGGATCAGCATATAACATTGATTAAATTTGCTTACAACAACCATTATCACAGTAGTATCAGGATGGAATCATATGAGGCATTGTATGACAGGAAGTGTCGATCGCCTCTATATTGGGATGAAGAGGGCTTGAGAATGGTTGAAGGCCCAGAATTGATACAAGATAATTTGGATAAGGTGAAACTGATCTAAAGTCAAATTAAAGAAGCTTAAGATAGACAGAAGAGTTACGTGGATCAACATCAAAGGGATATGGAATACAGTGTAAGAGACAGAGTGTTTTTGAGAGTATCATCTTGGCGAGGAGTGCTAAAGTTAGGTAAAAAGTGCAAACTGAGCCCTAGGTACATTGGTCTTTATGAGATCATTGAGAGGATAGGACCATTGGCACAAGTTAGCTTTACCTAATGAGATGTCTTAGCTACATAACATATTTTATATGAGTAGGCTTATAAGATACTGATCTGATCTAATGCTTGTGTTACCAGCTTAAGAGATTAAAGTTGCTAGTAATTTAAGCTATGTTGAGGAGTCGATCAAGATAGTGGGATCTCAGGTAAAATAGCTGAGAAACTGAGTAATTCCACCAGTGAAAGTCTTTTAGAGCAATCACTCGACTAAGGAAGCAACTTGAAAAACGGAGGAGCACATAAGGAGACAATATCCCCACCTGTTCGAACAACTAGGCAAGAGATGAAATTTTTATTAGGAGTAGAGAATTGTAACATCCCTTTATTCCATGTTAAGGGTTAGAACCTTAGAATAGTGTATATGAGAGTTTATTGAGAAGATAGAAAGTGCATTCCATGCTTACACATAATATAGCATACATACATAGAAAGTGCATTTCATGCTTATTCATAATATAGCATACACACACATGTGAATATTGATTTTTGCACATTAAAATGATTGTACATGTGTTCATTGACATTTTTAGGTATAATTGATTTTATAAATGTGATTATATTGAGAATTGTGGTTTTTATGTGTTGAAAATTGATTTGGGGAGTATATGTATTGATTTAGAATATTTTGTGAAAATTTAGGAATTTTCTGAAATTTTGGGTATTCTCGGACTAAGAAAAATGTCAAGTGGTAAGACAATTGATAAATGGTAGTAGAAATTACTATCTAATGGAAATAAAATTTTTTGATAAATAACTTTGGGATTTATTGATAAGTGTCATTAAAGATTGGGAGGCAATTGGAGTAGGAATTAGAATTGCGTGGACTAGTTCAATAAGAGGACATAGTTTGAATTCATAGAAATTAGAAATGTGGCAAGTGACAAATGTCACTTTCCAAGCCATATCTTAAAGTCCAAGGTTCTTGTAACTTGAAAGACCATCCTTGTTTTGTCTCTCACGATTTCCTTACGCTTTCTTCTTCTCCTTTTCCATTTTTGTTTTCTTCACTCACTCTCACTTCATCAATATTAAGGACCACTTTCACCTCCATTTACTACTATCATTTTTGCTATTTGTCACTAAAAACTACCACTTTTAGAAGATGAAGATCATATGATGCTTGGGAGCTAGGGTTGAGTGGTATTTTCAAAATTTTGGAGCTAAATCAAATAAGTAGCTTGTAATCTTTATGGTAGTGTCAAATGAAGCATGTATGATGATAGTTAGAGGTTAAGTGAACATAAATGATGTTTTATATATGATGAACGTGAGTGATGAAATGTGTCTATAAATGTCTTGTTTTTGTATATATATGATGATTAATGATTCATAAATTGATTTAGAGCTAATTTAGAGTTAGAATGAGTCCTAACTGAGGTAGAATGAAGTGCAGAAAATTGATGAGGAATGGGTACATGTATATGTTATGTTTTTGAGTTAATGATCAAATATAGATCGTGATTTGTTTGTAAATGATATTGAGTTGAAATGGAGTTAAGAATGAAGAGGAAATGAAGTAGAAAAGATTATCTATATACAAGATATGTTAGGTGTAAAATGTAGAAACTTATAAAAATTTGGAAAATTGGAAGAGAGATAGAGAGCCGGAAAATGTTAGTTGTAACATTTTCACTGATTAAGCATCTGTATTTTAGCCATAACTTGTTTTGTAGTTATCCAAATGGGATTATTTTTTATTTAGATTAAATTCGAGACATATGGCAATATTTTTCATGAAAACATTGAATTCAAATTCTATCTTTAAGAGTCTCAAAATTAGACAACTAGGTATAGTAAATTGGTCGATGAATGTATATGTTTGTGTTCTATTTTAAGAGTATGAAAACCATGAGTGATGAGTTGTATGTAGATGTTATGAATCATGAATTAAGGGCTTAATGAAGGTGAAAATTAAGTTAACCAAGATGTTTAGTTATGTTCTTGAAATGAGATGAATTAAGGTAATAGTTAGGAATGAAAATTGAAGTAGGATATATGCAGAAAATTTTCTGATAAAAGTGTATAAGAATATGTTCTATTTTGGGTGTTTATGATCAAACATGGAATATGAATTATGTATAGATGATGTTGAGCTAAAATTAAGGTATACTTGAGGAAGTTATCAACTTGAAATGATGAATTTTGGATATGAATTGTTTGAGACTTAGGAATGAGATATGTTATAGAAAAAGGATAGGAATTTATGAATGATGAGAATTAGTTGTAAAAGAATAAGCAAATAAGTAGACATTAGAGAGTTTAATGAAATCAATTTGGTGGTTAAGTTAGTGTAAAATGATGTTGCATTAAAGGAAGTGAATTTTGAGAATTTGGAGTGAAAGCAATGTTAGAATAGATGTTAAAACCATTGGAAATGCATTTGAGTGAGTTGTGTTTCTCCCATGTCCGTTGGACTGACTTTAGGTCCACTAAACAATCCTTTTTAGGTCTGAGAAATCTCTTAGCCTCGTCCATATTCGTTAAATGGACTTTAGGTCCGTTAAATGGATCTTCACGGGTTTGGAAAACTCCTCATCCCTGTTTTGGTAGGATGTATGTCCGCTGACTGGACATTCACATTAAACTTACATAAATTTGAGATTTTGAAATCTCTCTCAAGATCTACACAAAAATTGTAGATCTTGAAGTCCTCTTAGAAATAATCCTAGAATGACATTAATCCGACATCTACAACAAAAGTTATGCCTTTTGTCCTATGATATGTTTGTTTATAGATGATTGACATATTAATGTTTTCCCATGAGACATTTAGGCTTGATTGGGATCTTGAATGAGCCTAGTTGATGTTGGATTGACCTAACAAAGTAAGGAAAGTGTGTTAGGTGTTATGGAATGATTCAAAGATCATGTTAATTTGTTTTGAGGCGAGTGATAAGGAAATATACTCGGGATTGTCATCGAACATGCATTATACATATTCCATATATACATATATGCATAAATGAATACTTATAATTATGCAAAGTTGTGATGTGTATAAATGTGTATCTATAGCATGATTTAGAAGAGCATATTGAACAACAACACCTAGACATTGTTAGGACTTCGAGGCAATAGTTTTCTGGAGCAAACTGTGAATAACCTAGATGGCCTCACTTAAAGTAATTGTTGCTTTAAATTCTGTATTTAACTGCTTTTTGGAATTGATTATGTTGATTTTGAACATTGAATATCTGAGGCGTTTGATGCCATTCATGAATGACATATAGGAAGTGTTCCTTGTATGTGAATTTGACAAAATAAGTGATTTTGCGACATTTTGTTGAATGCTGAACCAAAGTCTGAAGACAAATAAGAACATGAATGTGATACATTTCATTACATATATACATGAACAGATAATGGAAGTTGTGACCTAAGTAGCCACTAAAAATAAGGTTAAAGCTCAAAATGTGATTAAGAGCCAAAGGCTTGCTATGTGTAATGAGCCCTGTATCCCCAACAGATAAGGGACAATTAACAATGAGCCCATTATCAACAATAGATAATGACAGTTTTAGGCACTCGGTCACAATAACATAATAATCAGAAATAAGTCTTATTAGCATTGAATATGCATTTAATATGTATCTTTGAGTGATTTAAATCAAAATGTTGACTTGTATTTGAATGAGAACGCGAATATTTGTGAACAAAGTGCTATGTAATGCTACATGATGATAAATAAAATGATGTGAATTATGTGGTTATATATTTTGATTTGTTATGTGAATTGAGTGAAACAAAGAGGATGGTTACCTCATTGAGTTCACAAAACTCACCAAAATTGCAATTTTGATATTTCAAACCGAGAGAGGACACGAGTGATAGAGAGACTCTGTAAGAAGCATAGTTCTTGTACTTTTGGAAAGAAGAAATGACTCAAAGTTTGGTCAGCTAAGAATGAAGGATTAGATATAATTTTTTGTATAACTCCTCATGTGAGTAGCGTATTTTGTATTTAGTTTTGACATTGTGCAAATTTGGATGGTATTGTAAAGCTACAATGTACATATTGTTTAAGAAATGAAATGAGGAAATGTGGTTTTTTTAAACTATTATTTCTTTCTTTATGATGCCTTATAAGAGAATATCACTGCTCTTGTATGCCATTAATTTAGGTTACGTACAAGAATATCCTCAGGGTATTCTGGTATATACTTTATAGTTGTGGGGTGCTACAATATATGATGTGTCATTTAACCTAAGTCATGTTATCCTTAATGCTTACGAATCATTAGTTGCTACGCATGAATTTCAACATAACAATTACAGATTACATCGAAATTTTAGCAATGAGTTGGCAAATAAATGATTTAATGAACACATTAAAATTATCTTTTCATAATACCCAATAGGTTCATACACAAATAAACAAACTATAACAATAACATGATCATTCATACACAAAACCTAGATCCATATGCCTAGGATAACAAAATCAATTAAATAAGAGGGAAAGAAACAACAAACATATGAAAGAAATGCTTAACCTAGGTCATCGATGTTGATATTATTAGAGAAGTGCTCTAAAGGCAATCACCTTTAGCACTGATTGTACAAATCATTTTATGATTAATAGAGGCATGTTTCATTATTTTGATGTTCATACGTTTATGGATTTGATGTTGGTCTTAAATTAATTTAATGAAGTCATCGGGAAAATTAGGATGAGACCATGATAATGAGATTCTTATCATGTGTAATAATATTAGTATCTAAAATTTCCCTAGTCATAGGATTAATGAGATGGGATATCATTAATTCGAATATAATAGCACATATTGTACTCCTTGATTAGATCAAACAGTAGATCTCATAAGTTGTAGGCATGAGTTGTTTAGAGTTCACATGTGGATGCTTACTATAGGTAGTAAGTACATTGGACCTACTATGAGACAATCATATGGATATTCTATTCCAGTGTCAATGATAGTCTCATTATAGCAATGGTGCAAGTATCCTTTGACTTAAGGTGCTCAAAGATGTCTCAAATACTGATCCTGTGTTTTGACTCCATTCATTGGTACCTTTTAGGGGTTACTCATAGAGTGGTGATTGGGTATAGCTTATGGTATTCAGAGGTAATTGAGTAGCCAATAAAGGATTCACTAGTCTTGATAAAAGGAGATGATACCCATGACTTCTTATCAGGGTCAATACTTAGAAGTCTCTAGCTAGAGTAGATGTGTATCATGAAGAGAGTCTTCAATGATACACAGAGTAATAAGATCCTCAGTATAAGATCTAATAACACTTAGACTACATATGATGTAGTTAGTCTAGTGGGAGTTGACACTTTGACCATGCTCTGAACTAAGTGGGGTATAGATGGTGAAAAGACGAATTGTATGGCAACATTATGTATGGAAGGGTCCATAATCAAACTATTGACTTTTTGATCAATTGGGGGTCATAACGTGTTGCCAGATACCACTTTTTACTTTCTTGAATTAAGAGTTAATTCAAGTAGCTAAAATAATCAGGAACTTAATCGTTCACACACATAGAAGATTTGAAGGATGTGTGAAATGGTCTTGAATGGTGATTCAAGATAGAAGAGAGTGTTTCAGGATTGTATTGCAATAAGATCATGGTAGAAAATGTTGCATGGAATGGATTAGAAACAAGTGTTGTTGGCTTCCATTATGCATGCTATTCATGGTCATTAACTTCCCATAACTTCCATTAATGCATGCTATTCATGGTCATTAACTTCTCATAACTTCCATTAATGTATGCTATTCATGACCATTAACTTCCCATAAATTTCCATTAATGATAGGGGTTATGGAAGGACAAATGGTGCAAAAAATTGAGATGATTTTCCTGCATCTTATATAAGAAACAAGAAAAGAAAAAGAAAGGTTCTTTTTCACACACACATACTTTTTCTCTCCAACTTTCTTAGGAGTTCTTGTCTTTGCTAGCACAAAGAAAGAATTCTAGCCATCTCATAGTGAGGTTTGATCCTTCTATCTTTATATGGACTTTCATTAGAGGAGGTCTGCATTGATCGTTATGGTTTATGACAACCTAACACAGAGAAGATTAAAAAATGAAGGAGATCGTCAGAATGGTATGCAAACATCTTACATGTCATGTTTTTGTTGCTCCATATCTATATGTATGAGTAGATCTGGTTTTTGAGGTTCCATTTTTTTCTGCATATATTTGATATATATTATCTATGAGATACATGATCAGAACCTGAAAGATATCACTTCCTAACCGACATTGGGACATTATCCTTCCATGGATATCTCCCAAAAAAATGTTTTAGCCCCTATTGATAACCCTACCGAAGACCCCTCTAGTGCCTCCTCCTCTTTTATGTTGCAAGCTTTTGTTTATGCCTTGCAAGCTCTATTTCACACTACTGCCTTCTCCACCGTTCCATATTACTGTTCACGCCCCTTCTTAAAATGAAGACCATGCTCCTCTTCTTTCATTTATATTAAAGACAACTCTTTAAAACCTAACGCTCCTATGATAGTGTTTCAGCCTTTGTATTGCTTAAGTTTTATGTTATGGCTTGTATGCGTTAATTTCATGCATTTATGTGAATAGCATTTACATGAAATGCTGCTGCACACAATGTTGCTTCTGCTACTGCTTCCTACAAGCAGCTGCTATAGCCATTTTCTTCTGTACTTTTGTCATTTTGGGTTGTTAGCTATCCACCTACTACAACATTTTACTCTTGGACATTTGCATTTTGGTTGATTTGCTCACCATTTGCATTTTGTTTAATCGGCTCACCATTTGTTATAATGTTACCTCAATGTTTTAAGTCCAACATTGCTGCAAAACCACGTCACTTTCTTCTTTGACAATTGTTTTATTATTGAACCATAATATTCATGTAGTCGTATAGGTGTGAGATGCAATCTTTAATTTATCTTCTTTGTTTTTTCATTTTTCTTCTTCTTGCTCCATTTAGACAAGTAAAAATTAATCTTTGAAAAATGACCAAAATATAAAGCTTCTGACTCACTTTAACTTCTTTGCTTTCGAATTGTACCTAAAATCATATATAAGCTAAAGTGAGTACCTTAAACAATTTCATGTGAATAATGAGGCAGGCGGTTCCCTCGGCCGCCTTTACTTGGAGGCCCCTTTCACT
>JAOQMP010000006.1:18988625-19007922 GCA_027563575.1 Erythroxylum pedicellare
ACTTTTCCTCTTTTCATTTGCAAACATAAGCTTACATTGCCATTACATTTTATAATCCATATATTTACATTACAAAACCTTATATAAGTTCTAGGAAGACTACAAAACATAAACTACAACTCTTCTTATGTCAGCTGACAGACCTCTAAGCCATAACTTAATTTGAAAGTTCCTTTAGTCCAGTCTAAAGAACTAGGTCTCCTGTCTTGTACATGAAAAGCCATGTTGCAATTTTTATGAGTTTTGTGAACTCAATAAGTGAACCATCATTAATGATATCACCCAGGTCAATCACACAAGATCACATAATTCACATATAATCATTCAGATCGTGTATAATCCAAATACATACATTACCATGGCAAATCATGATATCATTGTGAATCAGAACATATATATATCAATACAGATGCATATGAGACTCCACATTTGTTATTGTTGTTGTGACCAAGTGCCTTTCACATACAGATACAAATACTGACCCATTGGACTCAGTCAGAAACATATACCACGGAGCAAAGCTCTATGTGCAAAAAACGAGCTCAAAGCTCTATCAAATGGGCTACTCTGGTCACAATACCTTTATCTGAGTATGTATTTTATGAAATGCATAAATTATAGAGCTTACCATGTATAACAATCACAAATGATGAATAATCAGAATCTCATATCGTCAGGCTTAAATCCCACATTCAACTTTCAGTACCGCATTCAACTTTCGTTAAGAATTCAAATATTATACAGAGCTTCGCAACAATTCATAATAATTTTAATACATACCCAAATATTAAACTCCTCAAACAATTCATGTCCAGAATTTAGAGCACAATCAGTACATATCAAATTCAATTATTCATTCTAATTCACATATAAGTAGCACTTCCAATGATATTCACATGTATAGAACGTCTCGGATAATTATTATCTAGAATTTAGTACACATTCATCAATATCAAATTCGATTCAATAACAAACAAAAAAAATCAAGGTGAGACCATCTTAGGTTCCTTACAGTACACTCCAATATGCTATTGCCTAAATGGTCCGGTAATGTTTGACTGACGTCCAATGTGCTCTTCTATACCATACAAAACACATTTTTATATATCACAATTTTGCATAAATGTATAAGTATTTCTTTATGCACATCAATATATAGACAATATGCACAATGCTTGTTCAATGACAATTCTAAGTATTTTATCAAGATTTTGTCATCATATCATTTAGATAGCAAAACCCTCATTAATATAATTTGTACTTAGGTTTTGGACCATAATAAAACAATGTGAAACTAATTTCATAACTCAATTGAACATTTCAGATTGTTTTCTCATAATATGCTTTCGGGTCAACTTTACATGATTATTCTGATAAGGTAAATGACAAAATTAGGCAACACTTCCTTCTGAAAAGTTGTTCTACATGTTTTAAGTTTCTAATGATACCAAGATCATTCAATTTGGTTCTTTATTCTATGAGTTATGCTTAAAATACCACAGACTATGTACATTTGAAATTTTGGCTAATGCATAATCATGCATTTAAGTTGTACACCTCATATATCTTAATTCCAACATCCAAAAATTACAAACTTTATACCAATTTAAAGTTAAGATAATAAGCTACAATTTTGGTGAAGGCACCTTAGTCTAACTCGGCCTACATCAATACAATTTATTCAGTAACAACAGGATTTGATTTTTATCCCTGGTAGTGCTACTACCTAATCCAAGACTTACTTTTAAGCTCAGTTTCAAGACCCTTAAGGACATAATTCAATTTCTTCTTACAATTTGTAGAAAAATGTCTCTAGCTTAATTTAAATCAAAAACCATTTCATTTATAAATCTACAGATCAAAATATAGCTAAAATACCGAAGCATGTTCAATAAAAACATTCCAGTTATCAAATTTTAGCATACCTCAGCATTTTCATCCTAACACCCCCTTTCAGGATAACTTTGCATGATCATTATGACAAGGAAAATGGTGTATTTCAGTAACATTTTCTTCTAGACAATTGTTCTACTATGTTTCCAGTTTCTAACATGACCAAAATCATACAAGTGGATTCAATATACTGAAAGTTATACTAAAAATATTTCAGACTATTTTAAAAATTATAACAGAACTCCTAACTCGACTTCTAGCTAGATTTTGAAATTTATAGAGATATAATTAATATTTGATGTCTTCAGGAAAGTTGTATTCATATGTCTCTAATTTAATTTGAATTAAGAATCAATGTATTTGGATATCTAAAGTTCAAGATATAATGAAAATACTAAAGCATGTTCACAATCAATCATTAACATCATATGGAATTCATCCTAATTCATCATCATCAATTCTCTATTATAACATTCCATAAACACTAATATTTTACTTACCTTTTTAGTTCTAATCCCAGCTCAAAATTCACTCTAAATCAGTACTCCAAACATGCAGAAGCATCACACATTCAAGGTGGAACTTAGAAGGATTTCAGCTAGGACAATAAGACAACTATATTCTGATTCTCTACTTAACTTTGTGAGGGTGAAACAAGAATTTTGGTGCAACAATCAGACATGAACATAAACAAATATAGGGAGGTGCAAGGAAGAGTGTTTCGGTGGTGTATGAGAGGAAGCAAGAAGAGAAATGACCATAGTTAGAGTTGTTCCTGCTGAAACTTACACCTAAGGTGTTAGGTGTCAACTAAAGGAATGGCCATATGTCTTATGGCATATTCAGCACTTATCAAGCATAGGTGCTGCCAAATGTCTCCAATTAACTAATTCACTTGTCCATTAATCAAATCTGCCATTTTTCATCAACTTACTAGCCCATTTGTCACACAATGATTGATCCATTTGTCAATTAATTCTTAGTCCATTTGTCACCAATTTAACTATGCTAAATGTAACTCAATTATAGGCTAAATCATCTAAATCTTTCATGTATCAATTTATCCTACCACTTGGCATTTGTCCTAGTCCAAATGTACCTCAAATTTACCAAAACTTATGAAATAATGCTAATGATTTTGAAATAAATTTTAACACAAATAACTCAAAATTCACATTTTAATCACATTTATAAATCAATTATACTCAAAAAATGTCAATGAATATATGTACAATCATATTCATATGCAAAAATGTGAATGTCACATTTAACTAAAGCATGATGTGCATTTAATAATTTCTCATTACTTCCTCATAAATCACAATTCTAGCCTTAATATGGGTAACGGGATGTTACAAAAATACTACTCAACTTTGTAAGACCAGCCATGCAAATTGATGCCACCAAATTTGGGAAATTGAAGCTTTATGTGTTGTCGATTGTTGTTGGTGGTCATAGTGGAATTTTTGTTGTCATGGGAATTAAGAATTGGGATTGGGTTATTAATTTTTGCGGTTTGGAATTTTGTGAGTTCTGAGGATTACTACTGCTTCCAAAGTTTCCAAAGGCGAAAGGATTTTCCTTAGTAGGTGGTTTCATGGTGATTTCTAGATTTTATAGTTTGGTTAGGATGACTTCAAGTGCGGAGTGGATTTGGTGTATACTAGATTCATGACGACCCAATATTTCTTAAGTCTCGTTTCGAAACTCAGCATTGGATTGTTTTTTGGTATTCATTGCCATAACCTGGCTCTTATACCATTGATAAAGAAAATTTTAGGGAAAGAAAAAAGAATATCAGATAAGGAAAGAACACAAATAATCCATGATTATATTCCATTAAATTCGTCTGATTTATAGGCAACAGAAACTGGAGAAGATTACAAACCAATGAAGCGTGAGCTCACTTACATAACTGAAATTGAAATTACAAGAAAATAGAAGTAGTGGATTTCCCACTTAACAATTGAAAAGAAATAATGTTCCTAAAAATAAGCAAAAGATCTCAACATGCCCACGATGTATATTGCAAGCACCTCCGTGCCATGAAGGAATTGGAAGTAATGTTTGTGTCACATGCTCAACTTGTCTCTTATCATACATCTTCTGAACAACACTCGTACCTTAACGCAAAGAATTTGCTTAACATATTTTATGAGAAAACCAAACTTTCATGTCTTTCATAAGTACCAAGTACCTACAAGTGACCTTTAATTTGAAAATTGGTTAACATTAATTTATACGATGGGCATTGCTACAAACAATAATTGAATTACTTACTTTTGTATTAATGCATGCATAAAAATGTTGATAATGTTAGGCTTAGCATTTGAAATCTATAACTTCACTAAGGCATTATAATTGGGGCAATTAATATTCAAAATATGTATTATATATAGAAATATCAATATTAATTATATTTGAATGCAATTAAATTATCACATAAAAACAAATACTATATATTACAATTATTTTACCGTTGAACATAATGCTTTCCCTTTACAAAATTAAGAATATATCCTTCCAGCTTCTCTGTCAAAAGAACAATAAATAGTGCCCTTAAATGTATTAACAACACCTTAACACTCTTCCCATGTTAAATATATACTAGGTGCATGCCTAACAAAAGCTGCAAATACTTTATTTCTGCCTATATGTTTTATACTGTTACAATATCATCATACAAATATTTAATTACTACCTTAAATGTGGCACTACTATGATTTCTTTTCATAAATTCACCTAACAAAGAATTAAATGTCCAAAATGGTGAAGAGAGGCCACGTCATTCTGACACCTATAAACTATATTCGATGGGTATATAGGTACTGACTGTATTCATCACATCATCATTTCATGACATAATTATATTGAATTGTTCAAAATTCACATGATTTCATGACACATAACACCGTTTCATGAACTTATGCTTTACTGTTTGTTAAAAGTTTATATTCTGATGTAATGAAATAATTCAAACATGTTAGAACGATCAATACAATAAGTGAACAAGGAACTTCAATTTTAGCATTTGCAACAACTAAATATATATAAGAGCCAAACATCAGATATCATATATGCCTATCTAAAAAGTTTTAAACCTTTAGAGTCCGTAATCCTAAGAAAGGCAAATGTGGAAGCACAATATGATTTGGGAACAGAACATTTTCAGATTATTGCATAAATGAACAAATATCAAATTACAATTTCAAACCCTGGTACAACAACATACTATTTCATAAATAATCAAGAACAAACAACAACAAAGATCGAGAGGAACAAATAATTGGCGCCACAGGGAATCAAGCAACGAAGATCACAAGTTTCAAAACTTTCAGTTTTCTCCCTGTGTCGAAATCACTCTCTTATGAATCACCCATGCAGAAAAGAATGTTTGTTGGTTTGATGGAGCAATTAACTATGAGATAGGAGAAGCACCCATGCTAGGATTTAATGTCTTATGAATGTCGGGGGATTTTAATTAAAGATTAGGAATTTTAGGTTCGTATTTTTAGGGTTCTCAATTGAGAAGAGAGTGAGCAAAGAGTGAGATATCATAATAAGCAAAACGACATTGTTTTAGTATAGATAAGAATATGTTGTTTCGCTAATAAGAAAATCTTCTCCTAATGACGCTGACATGTTTAATTAGTGAGGGGTCTTTGACATAGCCAGTGCCACGTTGATAAAGATAACAGTGAGACTAATGTCATGTTAGAATTGAAAAAATTTAAAAAATTAAGTATTTTATTACTATTTTTTTAAGGTCACGCTATAATAGAAAATTTGACAAAAATTTAGGATTTTTTTTGAGAATTAATCCAAAAATAAAAAGAACAAAAGGGGAACACGAACGTGATTAATAGTGGTAGGGTACATTGAGATAGGGTCTTTTCGAAAATAAATCGATGATAACTAACGAAAGCACCCGCCTTTAAATTGATAATTATTAATATGCATTTATTTAAATATTCTGAGAGAAATTACGCTTATGAGTTAAAAAAGACAACTTTAACTGTTATTTATTTTTTATGTTACAGACAATAACAATGTAGGGGATAGTTGAATAAGCGCCAGCATGCACCCCACCAACGGCCGTACTTTTCGGGCTCAACTTTTGGATCGTTTTCTCCCTCAAAGAACAAAAGAAAAAGGAGCAGTCATACCATAAATAACTGACGCTTTTTGTTTTCTGTGTAGGATTAGTTATTACGGTTAACAAAAACATTTGACGAGGTTCATGGATTCATATGTTCTGTTTCCTCTTGTTCGTTATCTTGCTTGTTATCCTTCGCAAAACCACTTTCTTTAACTATATGATCAAACTTTGACATTTTAATTCTAATCCAGAGCAAGACAAGCGCTTTAATAACCCTTTTCTGTTCATTCTATTTATCTTTTCTTGATTTACTTTCTGGTGTCGCGTGGGGAATATGAAGTCGCTCAGTTCTGTAAGTTTCCATTGCTTCTTGTTGGTGGGGACTGTCTTTTTTTCTTGTTCTTTTAATATTTTTTTTAGTATTATGGGTTCATTTGGATTGGTTGTTGGGGGACATACTCTGTTCCTTTTGATTGAGGATGTGAATGAACTTTCATGGAGATATGTTGCATATTCTGATCCCAGAATAACTGTTACTGTGCTGAAGATAAAGAAAAAGACACCAAAGGGGTTCGGATTATTAGAATCGACAATCCGTAGCAACATGAAAAGTGATAGTTGAAGTGCTGGTTCATATTTTTCCTTAATGATTAACTGTTGCCACAATTCAAAGCTTCAATCTTACTTCCACTCCGTATTCCGGTACCCAGTTGAAGTATTGCAATCATTAGCTTAGTTCCGAACATGAATTTGTACTTGGTGGGTGGAAGTTTTTGCAGTTGTTTAGTGTAACCAATTTTGAGGGATTAATTTCTGTCCATGGTCAGTCAGTACCGTGCCTAGTTATTATGGAAAACTGTGCTCTTCCTTTCAACAATCAATTCTTTAGAATTGAAGAGAGTAGTTGTATAACCTCCATAGTACTGGTTAGCTTCTTGACTAGCATTGGCTTTCCATGGAAACTCTTACTATTTTACAATTTGGATAACAAATTGGTTGAATACATAATTTACATTCTTTTTGGTTCTTTCTGGTGCTTCGCTGAAAATGGAGAAATATTTGATGTGATTTCACTTATTACACTCGCATTCACTGGCTATTTGCAGTGGTCTTCCCAATCTAATTGATGTTTGTCTGGCATGTCTAACTATTCTGTATTAATAATTCTCTCTTTTCCATATCTCAGGTATCTCAGCCTGCAGATTCAAAGAGCAAGATATCATATTTCTGCACTGCTCTTTTTCTTTTCTTTGTTATCTTCATAGGAAGTGCAGTTATTTTACCGGATTACAAAGAGGTATACACATACATATCTGTCTGAGTATGTGAACAAGATTAGCATATCTTATATGTTTTTTTTACGGTTCTAGGATTGCCATACTCTTCCGATGGTGCTTTGGCCTTTCTTCTTTTGATGTTTCTAATTTGATTTATTTTTGTTCATAAAATCAGTTAGTATTTGAGCTTTTTATCTGAATAGGTTTTGAATACATTGTGCAGAAATTGTCAAGATGGAGAATAGTTGATAGTTTTCAGAGTATAAAATTCAACAGTTGTAAGGTTTGCTCTAATTCCTTAGAAGTTTGAGAAATCAAAGTAGAAGTTCTTTTCATTAATGAACTTTTTGTTATTGGCTGTTACCTGTTTTAGAATCGCTGCAAGCCTCCTGGAACTGAACAATTGCCTCATGGCATTGTCTCCCAGAAATCTAATTTGCAAATGAGGCCACTATGGGGCTTCCCGAAGGTAAAAGTTCTTGAGTTAAGTAATGGAAACTTTGCTCTGAAAACTAATCATTCATTTTCCAACTATATAGTCATTGGAAGCCAAAAGATAGCATCATATAACCAACTTTCATCAGTGGAAATGCCTTGTACAGTACGCTCCCTTCAAAAACTTTTTCAGTGTCCTTGTCAACCAGCCAAATGGTTGTTCTTACTATTTGTGCTTCATGGTAAATCTGTCACTGAGATTGGATGCTACTAATTGATTATGGCAGCTAGTTGTAGGAAATTATGTATGTATAAATGCTAGAAATGTGTATACAACCTACTGATACTACAGTGGTTTTGTTATGATCACTTGGTTGAAATTGTTTGAAAGCTATTAAATGAGCTATCATGTGACTTTATGGACCACAAGTCGTAGAACTTAATGGACGAGTCTGCATATCCACTTAATCTCTAATTATTTTTTGGAAAGTCATCAATGGAACTTCTTCTTTTATGTTTAGTCTGAAAATTCTTTGTTTTTTACCAAAAGTAATTGAAATGCAATACTGTTCACACTCAGAAAATCATGACCTAACATTGTGAAGTTTTCTGTATTGATTTGGCTAATAATTCTGCAGGAGACATAGACAATATTTGGTTCTGATATTGCTCAAATTCTTTTCCTGATCTTAATAATGACAACATGCAAATGGTTTGGACAGGGCATTGAAAATTCCTCAATTAGCTTACTTGCACTATCTGCTGGAATAAAACAAAGATATCTTGTCAACAAAATGGTTGGGAAGGTGCTTAACCAATTTTTTACCTTTTTAAGTTATTTAGATTCTTCATATGTTGCAATTTCCTGTAATTTTACATTTTGCAGTTTCTATCAAGTAATTTCTCCGTGATGCTTTTCCACTATGATGGCATTGTTGATGAATGGAATGAGTTCGAGTGGAGTGATCGTGTTATACACGTTTCTGCACGGAATCAAACTAAGTGGTGCGCTGTCTTATCCTTGCAGTCCTTGCTCGTTTCTTTTAGCTGTTGTGTTCTTGAAATACATGCATCATGGTTTTGGTTTTTGTGATGGTTAGGTGGTTTGCAAAGCGATTCTTGCATCCTGATATAGTAGCAGACTTCAATTACATATTTCTTTGGGATGAGGACCTTGGAGTTGAAAACTTTGACCCAGAACAGTATGTTAACTGCAAAACTCTTGAAATTATGTCAGTTCATATTTAGAATCAGAATGATCCGGTAAGCTTCATGCCGCAACCGTCAGCCTGTTTGTTTCTCCATTATTCTAAATTTGATGATAAGATCATGGACACGCAAGATGTTATATATGCTAAAATAGCAAAAGATTTTACTCAAATATTTTGTTCGGTGATATAATATTTCTCCTTATTTTCATATTTTCACTATGCTAACTGTTCTAATGAATTTTGGCCAACAAACTATAAGACCTGCAAGGTACCTGAGACAAGAATTTTGGATTAAGTATCACAGTGAAGTAAACAGTATGTTATTCTATTACAGTTTATTTGTGATAGGACTGAATCATGTAAATAATGTCACTCTTTTTTAACATTGTATGTGAAACACTTTTAAAATTGTTCATCTCATCAATTTTTCATATAGCATCCTAGGCAGCATTCTTTAACATGGTGGGAAGTTGTGGAGATTGCAAAGTTTTGAAAAGGTGAATGGGAATGAAAACCTTCAATTTGAGATGTGTAAAATGTGTTAATTGACTCATAGATCATGTTCAAACCTGTGTTGTGTCTGGTTTAGATGCAAGTAAATGATTCCTTAGGTTATTCTTGACTACCTCTGGAGACTTGTTGACTACAAAGGTTGGAGATGTCTACTATAGTTCCATCATTGAACTTAATCCCTATTGCTTGCAGCTTTAATGAGAATGAGAAATCTATCATGCTGAAGGAGTCGAAATTTTGAATCATTTAGAGGGTTCTGCAACATTTACACTCCATCCAATAAAAGTTATCCATTGAGCTATAGGTCCGACCGTGAAGAACTGTAATAGTTGTAAGTAATGAATTTCTGTTTTCGTGTATGCTGCTGGGAGACACAAGCAATGAAGTTGATGAAATTTGATCAAATGGGGATAGGTTTGAGGTATGACCTTGATCTCAAGGCCTGTATAGACATTCCTTTAGCCTAAAGTCTCCCAGCAACTACAGGATGATGCTATTCTCTCAACTTATACATCTCATGGCATGACAGCACCTGGAAACTACAGTTTCCATTATTCTTCCTAGCCCTATCTTTCATACGTGAAGTGAATTGTGGTCAAGATTGGCGGAATAAAGTCTAAAACATGAGAATCATTGGGAATCAGCCATATCTAGGGTCATGGAATTTGTTTGATTAGTGCATCTTATCTTTTGAGAATGATTAGATGCATTTGTGTGTTACATCTAAGTTTGAAAACACACTTGCGTTGGGGTTGAAGATTAATTTTTTCTCCTCTTCGTTTCATTTTTGTTTTCTTCCTCTCTCCTCTCTGTTTCTTTTGAATATTCATTTTGCATTTCAGCTTCAGAGCTTAAGTCTCCCCTGATGCCCATTATTTAACTGTTCTTATTTCTTGCGGTTAGAAGGATGTAGAAAACTAAGCTACTTATACGGCACTTGCAACACAGTGCACCATTACATTTTGTAAAGATCCGGCGAGGACAATCTGATGATTTTCATTTCGAGCAAAATATGATACTTTTAAACTCTCTAACATTTATATGAAATTCATCATGAAGGTTGACTATACTGCTGACTGACATTTCAATATTTAAATCCCTTGTGCATGATTGTCTGAGCTATTACTATCAGGTACTTGTCAATTGTTAAAAATGAAGCTCTAGAAATATCACAGCCAGCACTTGATACTCTCGAATCGGAAATCCATCAGCGGCTTACAGCAAGAGTGCGGAAATCAGTACTGCACAGGTTCTTGTTTTTCATTCTTTTTTTTTCCCCGAAAATTCTGTTTATTTTCCTACAAATTAGGGGCTTTAACATAGTTCTCTACAGTAACAGTTTATGCTTTACCAGGTGGCAATCAATATTACTTCTAGGGATTATTGAATCTTTTGTCCATCTTTGACTGTATTTGCCCTAAAGACTAAAGATTTACTGCTTTGTTATTGTGTTTGGTTGTTAACAGAAGAACTTACAAACCTGGTGTTTGTGATGGTGAGAGTACTGATCCTCCGTGCACAGGGTAAAATTTTCACTTATATCGAATAGGTTTCTTTTTTTATTGGATATGATAGTTTCCCTTTATTTCTTTTTGGATAGATCTATCCTCTTTCCTGGAAAATCTAATCATTAAATATCTGTTCCAGCTGGGTGGAAATGATGGCCCCTGTTTTCTCAAGAACAGCCTGGCGTTGTGTGTGGTATATGATCCAGGTACTGATCATTACGCCTGTGAAAATGTGAACTTTGGGCATGATTCATTGCAGGATTTGGTGTTTTTTAGTTTGTGATATCTCGAATTACTGAAACTTTGACACTAATTTCTTTCTGTAAACGACAATGTGATTGCTTTGCTCTTCGTGTACGTGAGACCGACTATTACTGCATAGTAGTTCGAGGGTGTTTTAAGGATATCTAAGCTCTTGCCTTCGATTTAGAAATTCACGTTTCATTTTGTGTTGAGTTACTTTACAGGGCGATCTCATTCATGCTTGGGGTCTAGATTATCAGCTCGGTTATTGTGTACAAGTAAGGTCTTGTATGATTGCTCTGAATATCCTGTTTATATCTTTCATCCTTTTTACATGTTTCCTCAAAAAATTTTATTTGAGACGATCAATTTGTAGGGAGATCGAACCCTGAAAATTGGTGTTGTTGATGCCGAATATATAGTGCATTATGGACGGCCTACACTTGGTGGCATAGATGAGAATAAGGTATCAACTCTCAACCATAACTCGCCCTTTCTAACATATCTGTTCTGCCTTTCCTTCGCTAATGTTGCTTTCCTTTTTTGATGTATGAGAAGGCTATAGGTTGGTGAAATTGTTGAAAGTTTTCAATATAAACTACGTGCTTTGTTAGATTATAACAGCTTGCAGCTAATGGGTATCTGTTAATGCAGGGAACTCCGTCAGCTGATGACCTTGCTCATAAAACTGAAAACAAATCTGATGTGGCAACGATGGTTTGTCTCCAGAATCTGAGACGTTATCTCAACTGTGTTGTATTTCTCCATCTTGACTACTACTGACGGATCTCCACTTTGCAGATATCTTCGAATTTGCATAAGTTGGATCCTAGACTGGAAGTAAGTCTTCATTTAAACCCATCGCTTGGGGAACTCCGTTATAATATTAGAAGAAACGCAAAGATAGTCTCATACTCACTGCAGGGAATCTTTAGGTCACCATGCCACTAACGTTTATAGAGAATAGGGAGGGAGCTTGAATTTGGGAGGTGGCTACCCACCCCACATGTTCCTGCCAATCCCACAAGAAAAATAACAAGTTTCTGAGATATACTTTTTTTCTTTCAAAGCTGTCATATGTTGCCTGATGTCTAGCAGGTGAGGAGGCAGTCGTTGCGAGAATTAAAAATTTTTCAAAGACGATGGAAGAAAGCTGTTGAAGAGGATGTGTGCTGGATAGATCCTTACAAAAAGGCTGCTGAACAAAGCAACTGATTAGCCAACTTTGTGATTGTTCAGCAGAAATACAACAGTGCGTTATACCGTATGTCCCAAGTTATGCAGAGAATTCAGGATACAGGGAGAACATTTAGCTGCACGGTACATTGGGGTGTAGCTGTCTCGTAGGTCTGCCGTTTCTTTGTACATACTGTAATCAACTTCTTTTTTATTTTTTAATAATAAAAGTAGAATTAATTAATATTAAGAAACTCTTAATTCTGAAAGTAATTCCCTCTTTTTCATATATTTTAATGATAATTAAATTCTAGTAGTTAATGATTTTGAGTTAAATTGCATCTTAATAATGTAGAGAAAGACAAAGAAGTGAGGAGAGAAATGTGACAAATACAAGGGAAGATCGTACAATTTAATCAACGATTGGAGCTCAAAACACAGCATGTGTACGTCTTTTTGCTTCTTCCCTGCCCGTGACCTCACTTATGCTCTTGTATGAAGCACAATCATTTCTTCTCCTTCGTATTAATTTGCCTACTATCCTCTTTCTCTTGCAACATTACCTCCCCCGTCGACAACCCTTTCCACTAGATTGACGGTGAGAAATCTTTTTTGAATATCGTAAAGACCATTTAACTAAAATTTGAATTGCCGCTTTAATGTGACAATTTATCAGGTGTTTATCCCAAATAGCAACCAGCATCCTCAAAGCATGGTAGATTGATGATAGAATGGTAGGGTTCACTAGAGAGTGCTGTGATACTTAGCTTCTTCAAATGTGATACATGAAACATATAATAACTACAACTTTCCTCGAATAATTCTAAACAATACACAACTAGGCCAGCTCTCACCAAAATTCGTAAAGGACTAAAAAATTGTTGATTTATATCCTATAGCCAATCAGTTGGTTTTAGTTTAGTGACAAAATAATTTAAAGGCATATATTATAAAGTCCATGATATAATTATATATTACAAATTAAATTATAATGAAATTATAATTATGAAATTGATATTATATTTATGCATTATCCTTAAATATTCCTAATTATTATTCTATTAAGACTACACATTAATATAATGTAAAAAGAATAGCACACGTTTGTTTTTTCTTATGAAGAGAGTAGTCAATCTCATAGACTAAAGTATGAAGATATTTAAACAAACATGTAAGTGCTTGTTAGAGAACAAGTTCACTAAATTAAACTGATATGATAAATCCATTTAGAACATTACCTGTATGTCTACAGAAATTATCATTTTGATGATTGTACAAGTGATGCTTTGACATAAGGTCTCCAAAGTTATCTTGTATAGGAAATGCTATGTTTTGATACTATTTCTGACCTATTCTAATTATAAAAACCAAAATTAGAGATGAACATTACACCTTATTGAATTATTTCCCAACTCACTAGAAAATAATCATAACTTACAGTTACCATCCAAATGGAAAAGTAATTATCCTTTATGAACCTAATGTTCTAATCATTTGCAAAAGTTTGACTTTAGACCAAATCATTCATCTATAGGTCTCTATAGGGGTCTTAACTTAGCCTGTCTTCATTTCTTTTATTTATGCTCATAATAATTCATACAAGACGAATTTTCTATCGATCAAATTAAAGATGCTTACATTAATAATCTATGGATCCCTTCTAGGGACTTTAACTGCATCTTAAAAATTTAAGAAGCAGAAGGTTGTAGAGTTGCCAGTAATCCTTATTCAAAGTTTGGTAACTGCATTGATGAAGATTAACTTTCTATATCCCTTTCGGTGGCAACTTTTTCACCTAGAGTAACATACAAGATGGGACAAATTTTATCAGAAAGAAGTTTGATAGGAGTTTAGCAAATCTCCAATAGATGTCAACTTTCTTAAACTGCTTCTCTAAATTCTTATATGTCTGATCATTCTCCTATCCTCTCTTTCATTGAAGCTGTAAGCCCTAAATCACCTTTTAGGTTCAACAATTTCTTAAGAGACCTAGCCGATTTTGAGGATGGAGTATGGAAAGCTTTGAGAACGAGAATGAAGAGTTGCTAAAAATAATTTCAAGGAAGTTGAATCTCAATAAACAAGAAATGAAAGTTTTGTTCAAGGAAAATATTAGTAATACTTACCATCTTGTCAACACAACCATAAAGGATCTTTAAAACATTCAACATAAAGTATACTTTAATCCTCTTTCCTCTCATCTGGAAGGGATTGGAGAGACTTACATTACATAATTATTCCAAATCTCTCCTATATGATTACTCTCTTTTAAAATAAAGACCAAGGTTAAAATGAATGATAAAGGGGATAGGAATTCCTCTTTCTCTCATAAAGCTATTATTTCTATAAGGGCAAGGAACATAATCATTTCTCTTTACCTTAACAATCTCAAGCTAGATTCATATCCTCAGATATTTCAAGGAGCCTTTGATTACTTCTCTGATCTATTAAACATACATACCCATTGGGGCTCACTCCTCAAAGAGATTATGTAGTGTTGTGTCTCATCATAGGAAGCTAAATTGTTAGGCAAACTAGTCACTGTCCATGAAATCAAAGTTACTTTGAAAACTCTCCATCCTCATAAAGCTTCAAGCCCTAATGGATTCAATGTCAACTTCTTTCACAAAACTTGGCATCTTATAGGAAACCATATATCTAAAGTTATTCTAGAGTCCTTAAATGAAGGTTCCTTACTCATAGAAATCAACAAGAATTTCATTACACATCAAGTTGTGAGCTTAATCAATTCTCATATTTTCACCCTTTTGCTTTTTAAAATTCCATCTACAAGATAATTTCTAAAATTATTGCTCACAGATTGAGAGGAATACTTCCTAACCATAATAGACCTACTTAAGGTGCATATATTCCTGGTAGAGCAATTGGAGACAATATTTTGATTCTTCAAGAGTTAATTAAAACATATTCCAAAAAGAAAGGCAATTCTAATTTTACATCAAAATTGACCTTAAAAAATATATGACAGTGTTAATTGGGAGTTGATAATCAATATTCTTCCAACATTGGAGTTCTAGCTTCCTTCATTTAATGGATGAAGCAATGTATCATGCCTCCCTCATATAAAATTCTTGTTAATGGCTAACCTACCACGCTCTCAAAAGTTGTAAGGGAATTCACCAAGGTGATCCCATCTCTCTTTACCTCTTTGCACTTGTCATAAAAGTTTTCAATAAATTGCTTAAAAGGATTGTTGAAAGAACTAAGGGATTTAAATATCACTATAAATGTAGAAAACTTCAGCTCACCAATCTCACTTTTATTGATGATCTTATCTTACTATCCATAGTTAATTCTACTTCTATCTCAACTCTTATGAAAGCTTTTAAGATCTTCAATAGAATGCCTGGACTCTAAGTAAATTACTATAAAGTAGTTTTATCCTCTCCAAGGGCTATAAACCATAATTCATTAGTGACTACCATTATAGGCTAGCAAACATTTCCAGTTAGGCACCTTGGCATTCCTTTGAATTCTAGTAGAGTAAGCAATAGAGATTTCAACAACCTTTCAAAATCAACATAAGAATTTCTGTTTAGAGCTCTATACACTTGTCCACATCTAGAAGACCTCAACTTATTGTCTCCATACTAAATTCTATCAATGTATATTGAGCTGTTCATTTAACTTTACAAGTCAACATTATTAAATCTGATAATAGGATCCTTCGTAGGTTTCTTTGGTCTATAATCTTTGAAAATTCCAACAGGATCAAAATGAAATAGGATGAATTTTGCATCCCCAAAAACTAAGGGGGTCTTGGTATATGCTCTCTTAAAACTATGAACAATGTTATGCTCACTAAAAGAATGTGGAGACTTATTTTTACAAGCAATCCCTCTTCTACTTTGAAAGCAATTCTCAAGATGAACGAGAGATTCGGACTTGACTTCATTTTATTAATAAGAAATGAAAATTCTATCAATGTATATTGAGCTGTTCATTTAACTTTACAAGTCAGCATGATTAAATATGTTAATAAGATCCTTAATAGGTTTCTTTAGTCTATAACCTTTGAAAATTCCAACATGATCAAAATGAAATAGGATGAAGTTTGCATCCCCAAAAACTAAGGAGGTCTTGGTATATGCTCTCTTAAAACTATGAACAATGTTATGCTCATTAAAAGAATGTGGAAATTTATTTTTACAAGCAATCCCTCTTCTGCTTTGAAAGCAATTCTCAAGATGAAAGAGAGATTCAGACTTGACTTCATTTTATTAATAAGAAATGAAAATCCATCAGATCTCACCAATTGGTGTCACTATATAGAAATGTTGAAGAAAGCATAGATCACTAAATTTTCAAATGTAGGCTTACCAGTGATATTTGGAGGGCACTATTGAGTAGGTGCTTGATTTCTAATGCTTCAAATGATTTGAATAGTGTCAAAAACTTGGTGTTCAATAATCAATCATCCAAAAAAAGATGTAAAATGGTGTTTCTATATATCATTATCTTCTTTAATTAATGCTCTATAGGATGAGAGAAATAATTGCAATTTTCAGGACAAATGCCTTTCTGAAGAGCAATTTTATAATTAACTCATGCAGCTCATTAAACATCAAATTACCATTCAAAAGCATAGAGTTTATGAATATTCTATCTAATTGGAATCTATAGAACTTTCTTCTTTATTTTCAATAGAGTTGTAATCCTCTCTAAGAGATAGTGTTTTATCCTTGTAATCGAACTTGGTCATCTAGCTTGCCTTTTATGGCTTAATTTAATTTTTTTATAAAAAAACTCTCTAGATGTAGTGTGACAATCATATTAAGAAATAGAAAAATAGGTTAATATAGGTAACAACCACATAAGCTCGACTCATTCAACCTATTTTAAGTTATCACTATTGATGCATAACCATTAGTTCACTATAAGTGAATTATAGTTACAACAATTATGTATTATGATCTAGATTCTGGACATGGGTTCATACATGAATAATCTATTTGAGATATCTAAATCATTCATACATAATCCCAAAACTTTAATAATAGAATAACATAATAAATTCCAAAAGAGAGTGAGAACAATATTAATAGATTGCTATAAGATAAACCATGTTTATCGACCTCAATATCCCCTTTGAATTGGAAGGATGAAGTTTAGCTCCTCATAAATCTTCGACCTTTCATGTCTTTTAAGTCTTTATGCCTATTTTAGCCTCTTTAATGCACTTCTACAGTAAAATTTAGGGTTCTATCACAATACAAAATCATCTATATAGTTGTGTAGGTGATTGTGTGTGTAAATTTGCAATAATCGTGAACTTACACTCATGGTTAGCCATAAGGCCATGTAGCTTTCATATAGCTTACTTACATGGCCATGTAAGTTTAAATACAGTCGTGTATGTTGCAGGAGTGGATAAAATTGCATCATTGCGCTCCTACATGTTTATAGTGAGTTACACAAAATGGGTGACATGATTATGATATAGATAAAGGAGAATTTATTGTGAAAGGTCACTCCTTATGGTTATAGTATAATGGTCATAATTGTTTTTATGTGTGAATCCTTCTATTTCCTTATTCTTCATATGGTTTATGGTGTGAAGACTTGAATTTAATTTATAAAACAAAGTTTTTGCAGTTAACATAGTTGATGATACCTAGATTTGATCGAATGTTAATTTCTACACTTGATACTCAATATTTTTTCCTACTTCACTAGTTTTGATTTTTTTTTAATTAAATGACTCAAAAATTTCTCACCTTAACCTTTAATCCCATTACAATCTTGAAAAGTCCTTTGATTCTTGTTGTGCATGTGAATCTTCAATGTTGGAGAGTTAACATGATATGTGAAGTCATGGACAGTCTTAATCATGAAAGGTGATTGACCTTATCTATAGATTGATCTTGCTTTTAAACACAACTTGTCAAAGTTTAGAAACATTGAATGTTTTTAATTATTGCCATGGCTTTGAAAGTTATTGCTCTTTTTTTATGATTGTCTATTCTTAGGAAATATGCTAAAAAGGAAGTGTTTTGATTTTGATTTTGACTTTTAGTTTTATCAAAGGATGGTCAAAAGCCAATTGTAGAGGAACCTGATAAATGCTTGATCATTGATATATTTATTCCCTAATGCTTAATGATAATGTTATGTTGCACTTAAGGTATTTATTTTGGTTCATATTTTATTTTAGATACAATTGAAGGAACAAGAACCAAAATGAGCTAGATTAACATCCCTGGAGTCATTTTATTCATGTTCAATCCTTTTAGCCTTGGTGGAGCAAGAAGGAAATGAATTAGGGTAAAGACAGGATAAAGAATGGAAGAAATAAAGTTATTGTGACTTATATAGGCACGTATGGGAATGTGTAACTCATTAGAAACATATACAAACGCGAAGATGTTATTTCAAGAAACCTTGAGACATACACACCCATGTAAGGAATTACAAAATTATGTAGGTGACTTATATAGTAGTGTATGATTTCCATGTAGCTCTCTAAGACCATATGACTCCGCAATTTACACCAAATTAACATTTACGGCCACTTAAACGCTCGTGTAGTTGACTATGTTTAACCACCCAACCTTAATTTTGTAGGAGGAATATCCCCTTCCCTTTTGAGATCTATAAGAAAAACTTCTTTTTTTCTAGTTGAAAGGGATATCAAGACCGATGAACATATTTGGGCATTGATTAAGCTAGTAATGTTGATCTTAACTCTTTTTTGGGATTGACTATGTTATTCTGTGTTTAATGTATAGATTTAAGTATGAAAATTTTAAAAAGTCCTACTAGATTATCATCTATGGATTCATTTCTAAAATTTGGATTGTAATACGTAATCATTGTAAATTTAATTCACTTGTGTTAAACTAATGGTTGCACATCGTTAGGGATAACTTACTATAGGTTAAATGACCTGAGCTTATATGATTGTTTCCTAGATTAACATGT
>JAOQMP010000006.1:19034793-19048553 GCA_027563575.1 Erythroxylum pedicellare
CAATTTCTAGTCCAATTTCTCCCAAAATTCCAATGGCTCAAAGTAAGAAAGCCTAAAATCATGTCTCTAATTTTTCAATGCCATTGGACAGTCATTTCCAGTACTGGAAACCAATCCGCCTACCACTTGGCAATTTTTCTGGTCTGGAAGAATATTCCGAAAATTTTCCAGAAAAAATTCTAAAATGCCCTAAAAATGTAAAACACACAAAAATTCACTCCAATTAAATTTTCATGCACAATATCATATTTTTCACAATAAACACATATGCCGAGAAATGTCATGAATGCATGTACCATCATGTGCATATACAAAAATTGCCATTCATATATATATAGAAGCCATAACATGCTTGCTCGTGCCGAGATGAGTTTACACACTTATAACCCGTTCTGATTTACTATTTTACCCTTCCCATCGGTGATGGGATGTTACATTCTCCCACCTGCCCGCTAGTGGCATGGAGCTCCTTCACAGACTCCCCTAAGTTTACAGCTATAAAAAACAATTATGTGGGATTGCGATAGTATGTTCCGTTCACAGCTACATAAGACCACTTTATAGAATTGTGTTAGTGCATTCTGTTTATGGACTTACCCAAACCATTTTGATGTGTTTATGTGATTATTGGCAAGTTTGAAGGATACATGACTTATGTGAGTTATGAATTGGTTTGACAAGTGGCGAATTTGAGAAATATATGTTTTATGGATTTTTATGAGATTTTGCTATGATCATGAATGTTTTAAGTGACTTTTGCTTGTTACTGAGTATAAAAATGTTACCATGAGCTTTAAGCTCACCCCTCATTCCTCCCCATATTCAGGTGATGAGCATGAGATCAAGTGATCGAGTATAAAGGCATTACTCCAGATTATGTTTTTTTGTATTTTAAGTTAGTTTTTGTAAAACAAGGCATTCGTTGCATTTTCAGCAATTCTACTTTGTGTAAGTTATGTATTTTTAAAATATGATGTATTATGGCTTGAAATGCCCATTAAAGCTTTGTAAAACTCTTATCTCTTGATGATATTGAAATATGATTTTGTTTTTACTTATAAATCTCAAGGTTTGTATATTGCATTTTTCAAGCATTTATAAAGGTAAAATTTTGTGTTCTGACTCAAAAACTATATTGATACAGGCTGAATTGGACATAGTTGTCTTCATAAAAATTGTAGCTTATCTTTCTATCTTTCCAACGATATAAAGTATGAAATTTTTAGATATAAGAGTTAAGAGATATAATCATTATAAGTTGGTGATGCTACATGGAATGTATATACAGAACAGCTAGTAAATGATGAGAATTGTTGTATGTGATGAATCATTTAAGTATAGATTTGAGATTTTAATGAAATAAACTTGGTAGTTAAGTTGATATGAAGTGATATTGTAATAGAAGAGTTGAATTTGGGAAGATTTTGAGTGAATGTGATGTTAGAATGGAGGTAGGAATCATTGGAGATGCTTTAGAGGGAGTTTTGTATCACCAATGTACGTTAGACGGACTTTAGGTCCATTAAATGGACCACCTCGGGTATAAAAATGCTCCCCACCCAGTCCATGTTTGTTAAACCTACATTATGTCCATTAAATGGACCTTCGCGGGTATAGAAGACACCCCAGACATAATGTCCGATACTTAATTCACAATTTTGACCCTCTAAATGAAAAAATCTCTCTTCAGAGTCTTCATAAAATTTAAATTTTAGATCTCAAAGTTCTCTTCGAAACCATCCTAAAACAACCTCAGTCTAATATATATACTGAAAGTTATGTCAATTGTCCCAAGATAGGTATAATATGATTGAGGACATAAATATGTTTGATTCTTTTTGCCATAATTTCATCATCCGACCTCCAAATGAAGAAATTCTTAAACCAATAGATTCCTAACATATTTTTATATCTCTCTATAAAAATTTGTAGCCTTTGGTGTTGATTTGAAAAATATGTATGGAATGAAAGTGAGGGAATTGATTGGAAGAGAATCGGTTATTTTACTGAACATACTTCAGTATTTTAATTATATCTTTATCTATAGAGCTCCGAATAAGATGATTATTGTTTAAAAATAAACTAGAGACATGGAGCTACAATTATTCTAAAGAATTGAAGTGGTTATTTTGGCATTTGATTGGTGTAGGCTCTCCCCCTTTTGGTTTGAGATGTTATGAGAATGAGGATGAACCGATGATGGCTAAGGAGAGTTCATGGAAATAACCTTACAAGGTAATATGCATGTTCATGTTTTATGAAATCCAGATAGTTAGGCTCTGGAAACAAGGTCCAACATAACTCGACTTACATTTGTTTAGTACCTAAACTCCCCAATGCTTTCAATATTAAGGGTTTTCGTCTTATCTCTTGCTACAATACTACTTAAAAAATGCTTTCCAAGCTCATATCCTAAAGACTAAAGGGTATCTTGAAGTTTTAAATTCACCAAGCTCATATCCTAAAGACTAAAGGGTATCTTAAAGTTTTAAATTCACTAATCTCAAGGTGCCTTCATTCTAGTTAGATCCATCTCTGACAATATCTTTTTGATCCCGGAACTATTGAGGGATTGTGACACTAGTAAATCCATCAAGAGTTGTGCAATAAAAGTGGACTTGTTAAAAGCCTTTGATACTATCAATTGGAGATTTATCCTTTTTTTTTTCCTTAAATGGGTTAGTATTCCTAGTAGATTTATCTCCTAGATTAATGCTTGTCTTTCAACATATACATTCATCATTCTTATAAAGGGCTTTCCAGGCAAACAATTTAAGGGAACCGATGGAGTAAGGCAAGGATCCCCTTTCCCCTTCCCTTTTTCTATTTCTTTGGAAATTCTTACTATAACGATTATGAAGAACACTTAAAGAATTTCATCACAAATGCAAGGTGTTAAAGCTAGCTCACTTAATCTTTTTAGATGATCTTATCATGTTATATAAATCTAATCTTTAACTCTATTGAAATACTTCATAATTCTCTTAAGGAGTTTTGTAGGCTTTCAGGTTTGAGTGTTAATCAACATAAAAATAAGATTTATTTCTCCTCTAATGTGAAGAATGCTTCTAGGCTAAGCTTAGTTGATGACTGGATTGAATGATCACTGCCTCCCTTTTAAATATCTTAGAGTTCCCATCTCATCCAAGAAGCTAAGATATTAGGACTACCTTCCTCTTCTGGAAAGCTATAAAAGAAGAATTAATGCCTAGTAGAATAAATGTTTATCATATGTAGGGAGGCTTCAGCTTATCTCTTATATGTTTATGATATGTGCTTATTTGATTATACATTTATTCCATAACACTTAGTGTTTAATGTTATGAAATTCTTAAGAAATTTTAGTTCATATTTGGTTTTAGATACACTTTGGAAGTGAAAGAGAGAAAGTGAGTCAAAAGCACAATATTTGAGTCATCTTGTTGAGATTCACACTCACTTGTCTTCATAGAGAAGGAAGAAGAAGATAAGAAAATGCAAAACAATATACCGTAAAAATGGCTCACACTATGCACCATGTTATCATGGTCGTGACTTATCTCTCACGGCCATAACAACGTTATCATAAGCGTGAGACTTTTCTCACACCCGTGATAATTGTGTCATAAACGTAACACACTACCTAACTTTTTAGTATAAAAGAGATGTTATGCGATGGCAGAGGGCATGTTTTATTGTGATTTTTGTTTTTGGGAGAGCGAGCTCTCGATTTTGAAGATAATGAAGGGCAAACCTCCATATCTTTAGAGACCTAAGGAGAAGATGGAGAGCTAAACTTCCCAACTCCAATTTAGAGGTAAAATCCATGTCAAAGAACCTAATTAAGTATTTCTTTCATTGTGTTTGTCATTCTTACTCTCTTTAGGAATTGTTTAGGTTATCCTAGGCATATGGATTTATGTTTCGTGTATCAATGATTGTATTTCTTGTTATTTTTCGATTATTTATGTATAAACCCACTACTAGAACTTTCAATATAATTCGTAATTGTTATATTTGAGATTCATTTGTCACAACTAATGATATCAAACCATTAGAGAAGCAATATGAAATTGTTTTATTTCCAATTGATTTTGAATCGTTAAGGATAACCTAACCTAGGTTAAATAACCCAAGCGTGTGTAGTTGTTTCCTTAATTAATATATTTTTCTAATTCATAATTTAATTGTCCAATTAAATCTAGAGATCATATCTTACATTATTCGATAGCTAGGTTTAATTAATGAGCATCTCTTAATTAAACGTGGCCTAAGAAAAACCAATTAATAGTTGTTAGATGGGGTAAGAGAGTAACAAATCAATGAAGTGTGTTTAACTAGGTCTAGGTAAAGAGTGAATCGATGACTAGGTCCCTACCAAATTTATCATTTTCATCATCTTTGAATGTTTTCTTTAATTTGTTTTCATTAATTTAGTTTTATTTTATTTTATTTTAACCCAAACCAAAATCCCCCCATAACCTAAACACGGATTGATTTCATATCAAAAGCTAACCAAATACTCTATGTGAGATCGACCTAGACTGACCACTATTCTAGTTGTAAGTCTAGTTATTTTGAGTAGTATTATGACATGCTACATCAATTTTAGCACCGTTGCTTGGGAGTGTAGTGCTTTAGTTTTTGTTCTTGATTTTAATTAGTGTTTTATACATATTTGTTTGTAATTAGTTTCTTCTCAGTTATTTCTTGATCTTTTCAATTTTTTAGTATTTTTGAAAAAAGAAAAAAATTCATGGATGGAATTAATTTTTTTTCCACAATTCATATTGGAATGATCATACTAACTTAGTTATGGATAAGATGACTAATAAAATTACTTCCACGATAATTTGCAGGACACACAACAATTTTTGTATAGACTAGAAGCTTCTGATTACGATTTAGGTACATCTCTAAAAAAATTGATTAATATTATGAATCTAATACTTTGTAATTTCAGCAAGGTGTACAGCAGTAGTTCCAAAAGCAAATGAAGTAATTCCAATAAGATACAACGTCTAGACTCTAAAATATGGCAAGCGAAATGGGTCAGATGACGGAAACTTTTGACCGTTTAGCATCACAAAGCAAAGAAAAGTAGCCATATCAACCCAAGGTTTACCTAGTGGAAGTTAGTGAAGAAACCTTACAGAGTGAGAAGGAGTTTGTGAATCTTGAGAGAACTACTAAAGGAATTGGTTGTGTCGAAGAAGGAGAGAAGGAGCTCGAAGTAGAAAAGGAAATATCATTTAACTCAAAGGTAAATGATAAGTCCCTTATTGTTTTTAATATTAATCTTTCACCTTTACATAGCATATTGAAGGAATTAAACAAAGAGAAAAAGGTAAAGAGACATTCGAGCTATTCCAAGAGTGTTGGGACTCAGTAAAGATTGGAAATTTGAAGATAGGGAAGGTGCTGAAGGTAAATGATCATCTACTTAGGCCCTATCATGAACAACATCTCGTGGAGAGAGTGTAGACTATGACACCAAAAGATCATAATTTCGTCGTGTGAGGAAAGTATGAATTCAAGCCAATGACACTAAATAAAGGTACTTCTTGGGAGGCAACCCAAGGGAAATTAATTTCTTTTCCTTTACATTTTTACATTTATTTCTTATATGCTTGTGCACTTTTAAGTTTGTTTGCTCTTACTTGTTTTTAAGTTTTCAACAAAAAGAGAGAGAGAATCAAATAAACAAATAAACAATTTCTTTTTTTCATTGTTTCGAAGATTATATGGTCATGATTAAAGTGCGAATTGACTGTGAGAATCCATTAAAACCTTAGCATGTACTTTTGCTCTTATGATTGATTAATATGCATTATCTTTAGAAGAGTGGTGACTAGTAGTAGACAAAAGCCAGTGAGATTTTGAGCTTTATTAGACCAATACATTATATCAGTCTCATTGTGTTTTATTTATGTGTGACCTTTATGATATATACATCTTGACTTTGCTTTGATTTTCTATTCAAGACCTCATTTTTATCACATATATTAACATCAAAATGATTAGGCATTCTTTATTTTTCCAAGCTATATTACCCAAATAGCCTACCCATTAATATGAATTTTTCTTTGTTAAGCCACCTTGAGCTTTATTAACCTTCGTTTTTGTACTATCCATATTAAATGCTTTTAAACTTAACCAAATGTCCTACCCAAGTCATAAAGCTAGTATAGAATTTGTTAATTATTAATACTTGTGGATGTACAAAAGTTTAATTGTGGGGATGTGCATATATGTGGGGTGGTTATATTTGTCAAAATGTCATGTTATGAACTCCATTATTGGTATAGCTTCTTTTATTTTTATGTGAAAGAAAAGAAGAAAGCAAAAGAGAAAAGCAAAAGAAAAGACAAGAAAAAGGAAAAGAAAGAGAAAAAGGAAAGAAAAAAGAAGTTTAAATAAAAGTATCAAGGAGGAAATGCATATGTTTTGCAAAGTTAATCATTATTAGTCTTTCCTCTTAAGTTGTGAACAAAGGGTTACTTGAGTATGATGTGAATGAGGGAGATGTAGTTCTTAAGGGTCGCTCCCTATGGTTATAAGGTCTTGTTTATTATCAAATTTTGTGAGTGATATATGCTTGATATGGTTTATGGTGTGAGAGTTTGAATTTGAGCTAGGAAATATAGTTTTTCCACTTAAAAGTTGACGTACACAATTGTGAGTGAATGTTGATTGTTGCACTTGATGGTATATTGAGTATTTTTCTTGTAACTCTAGCTTTGATGGATTTAATGCTACTTTACCCAAATACATCTCATCTTATCCTTACCAACATTACAACCATGAAAAATCCTTTGATTCATGATGATGCCTGTGAATCTTAGTAGTGGAGAAATGAAAAGCTTTACAAAGTTATAAAATGTTATGATCATGAATGGTATTTGAGTGTACCCATGAATCTATCTTATTTAAACACATTTTTCAAGTCTATCTCTAGATTGCTCAGTTTCTAAAGGTGATGAATATTAATTGATCATGAGTAGAAACATGGAATGTTGAATTCTTGCTACGGATTTTGAGAATTATTCATCTTCGCTTATGACTATATATTATTGGGAAATATGGAAAATGGGTAGGTGCTTTTGGGTCTATGATTTTGATTTTGATGTTTTGCCTGAGGACGGTGAAAGCTAAGTATGGGAGAAATTGATATGTGCGTAATTGATTATACATTTATTCCATAACACTTAGTATTTAATGCTATGAAATGCTTAAGACATTCGCTTTAGTTCATATTTGGTTTTAAGCATAATTCAAAAGCAAAAGAGCTAAAGTAAGTTGAAAGTAAAATATTTGAGTCATCTTGTTGAGATTCGCACTCACTTGTCTTCGTGGAACAAGAAAAGGAGGGATTAAAAGAAGAAGACAACAGGAAAATGCAAAACAATATGCTGTAAAATGGTTCATGGTATGCACCATCTTGTCATGGTTATGAAGCATCTCTCACAGTCAGGACAACATTGTCATAGGCGTTAGACTCTTCTCACACCCATGACAAGTGTGTCACTGGCATGACACATTAGTCACAACCATGAAAAGTTTGTCATGGAAGTGACAAACCATGTCACGCCCATGACACTTTGACAATTCACCGAAGACACACTAGTCACAACTATGATAAGTTTGTCATGGACGTGACAAACCATCTCACACCCATAACACTTTGATGGCTCACCAAACCCTATCTTTTTAATATAAAAGAGATGTTGCAAAATGGTAGAGAGCATGTTTCGTTGGGGTTTTCATCTTTGGGAGAGTGAGCTCTCGGTTTTGAAGATAAAGAAGGGCAAAGCTCCATATCTTTAGAGACCCATGGAGAAGATGGCAAGCTAAAATTTTGGACGTTGATTCAGAGGTGAAATCCACGTCAAAGAACCCAGTTAAACATTTCTTTTATTGTGTGTGTTATTCTAGGAATTGTTTAGGTTATCCTAGGCATAAGGATTTGGGTTTCATATATGAATGATCATATTTCTTGTTATCATTCAATTGTTTGTGTATTAAAATATAATATGTAATTGTTATATTTAAGATTCATTTGTAGTAACTAATGATATAGAACCATTAGGGATATAATTCGTAATTGTTATATTTACAATTGATTTCAAATCATTAGGGATAACCTAACCTAGGTTAAATGACTCGAGCGTATGTAGTTGTTGCCTTGATTAATATATTTTCCTAATTTGTAATGGGGCTGTCCAATTAAATCTATAGTTCATATCCTAGGTTGTTCAATAGCTAGGTTTAATTAACAAGCATCTCTTAATTAAACATGCAGTAAGAAAAATCGGAATTAATAGAGCTTATCGTTAACCTATGATTAAAAGTTGATAAGAGACGTAAGAAAGTAACAAATCAATGAAGTATGTTTAACTAGGTATAGGCAAAGATTGAACCGACGATCGGGTCTCTAACGAATTCATCATTGTCATCATCTTTGAATGTTCTCTTTAATTTTTTTCATTAATTTAGTTTTATTTTATTTTATTTTAACCCAAACCAACCCCTTCCTCATAGCCTAAGAATTGATTGATTTCATAACAAGAGCTAACTAAACACTCTCTGTAAGATCGACCTAGATGCACCACTGCTATAATAATAGGTCTAGTTATTTTGAGTAGTGTTACAACACGTTACGTTAGTTTAGAAACCTCCACACCCATTGGAGCATCCATCTTTTTCTACCAAGGAAGATTAGTAAAGAGTTGGAAATTGTATTAAGAATTTTCTGTTAACTAGAAGGGCTGGTAACTTTAAAGGTGCAAAAATCAAATAGGAGTAGCTGTGTTGGAGAAAATAGGAACATGGACTGAGGTTGATTTCTCTATGGATGAGTTAATTAATCCTAGTAGCAAAAGAAATATTGAGGCTATTTACTAATAAGGAGGCTCTATTGTCCAAATGGACTAATGAATATTATCTTAATAACTCAAGTTTCTCGCAGTTTGAAGAGGAGAAAGAACATTCCTAGTATTTTACTCAAATGTTAAAGAAAAGGCAGATAGTCTATCCTCTAATCAAAACACAAATTGGTAACAAATAGTCCTCTTTGTTTTTGTTTGATAATTGGTTATAGCAAGCCCCCTAATCCTTAGGGAGGATTTATCATCACTAATAATCAGGATTCATATCCAAGCTTGAGTAATGGAGGTCATTCAACAAGATACTTGGGCCTTTAGCTTTATACGTTGTGAGACACTTCGAGTTTATTTTCCTGAATCTCACAAGGAATTATATTAGTCACTATATACTAGGAATAGTAGAGAATTCTCCAATCATTCTTGCCTTAAAGCTATCAAGCCTCAACTGCCTGGTGTTCAATGGTATAACATAGTTTGAAAGTGTAACTTAACGCCTAAAGCATCATTTATTACTTAGCTAGCAGTAAGACACATTAAAAACTAAAGACAGATTGATTGGTTTAACTAATTAGATATGTTTGCTATGCAATCTCAGGCCTGAAACTATTAACCATTTGTTTTTCCAATGTGACTACGCTAAAACTGTCTGGGCTAGGATGCAGAATATGTTAGATCCTTTTCATTCATATTTAGAATGGCCAGACATCCTTAGTTGGGCTGATAAATTGTACAAAAAAATGTGAGTTGATCAAATAAGTCTTAGTCTCAACATAACCTGCTTACTCTATTCCATTTGGATTGAAAGGAATAATAAGTTCTTCAAGAACTCAAAATTAAGAGATGTGCGAATTTATTTACAATTATACTACTTGTGGCCAAACGGCTAAAATCATTGTTGACTAATGAAAAGATAGATTATTAGAAATGACAAGTCCGAGGAAAAGAAAGTCATAATTGATACATTAATTGAAAATATTATTTGATGAATCGTAGAAAAGATGTTCAAATTAGTTGGTAAGATATGGTCTAACATCAAAGAATTGTCATGCAAGCATAAACTATTAAATTAGCCTCCATATTAATAAATAGGATTAATTATACAAAAACGCAAACTTTACTTACTTTTGTAATAATAATTTAATCTTTAAAAAACACTAAAAATATCTCAACTTTTATTTTTTAAAAATAATTCTTTGTTAACATGAATGACATGACTCGTCACATGAAATTAGTACTTTTACTATGTAACTACCTTATATTATATTTGTAACATATAAAAGTTTTATTAATTAACAAATTAAAAATATCAAACATCCTAAAATAACTATAAAACCGTACAAAAAAGTGTATAATTATTTTAAGATTTTTAACTTATTAAATAATAAAATTTATATGTGATACGAATATGATGTATAGCACATGACGTCAATATTCATCCATTATAACTCACCAGAGAATATGTTATCGAACTATTTTTGCTAAAAATTGAAAGTGGTCATATTTTACCACACCGCTATTTTTTAAAGTTCATCATAAAATTGAATAAAGCTTAATTTTTTTTACAATTAACCCTAATAAATATCATAAATGATTCTCCTGCTGGGAAGGGCCGACCAAATCAGAAGCACTTGCATGGTCATGTTATTTAAATTTTCTAGGCACTTTGCTAAATAAACTCAGTTCTCTCCCATTCTCTGCCATAATTTCAGTAAAAGAAGGTGCTGTAATGTGGATGAGAAGTTTTTATCTTCAAAAGGTGTAAAAAGTTGCTCAATTAGATGAAACTAAAGAAAGACCAATTGACATGAAACATACGTTAGGAATAGCAAGATGTCTAGTAACTAGATTGCAACTGCTGCATGCATTCGTAATTAAGACATACATACACTTTGGGACAGACTTATATAAGAAAAACCACCAAAGTTTGCTGGCTACTTGGTGCTTGGATACGCACATGGGGTTGCTCCTAGTTTTGCAGCAAATGCAGTCGGTGAGATTCTGAAAACAGTCTTCTCAAGACATCAAATGCATGTATGTCTCTAAATCCTACAATACTGTCTTTACTGCCTGTGAACTGAAGTTGCTGACAGAAAAGGTAAAATAATATTTATTGAACTTAGGGTAACGTAATAGGCCATTAAAAATATCAAAGAGGATATAGTCTAAAAGGTCACACTCCCAAAGATGAGTAGTAGCTAGATTTAGTTACCGCAACTACTCTCCCCACCTTGCGCTTGGCTACACCTGCATGCATTCATTCCATCAACTCTATCTCAGGCGCCAACAATAAAATCTCTCCCTAAATGGTCTTGGAGACCACCAAACTATCACTCATATCTCTTCAGGTAATTGAAGACTTCCATCCTATTGAAAAACTGATAAATAGGAAATAAAGGGGAGAGATGCACATAGATTGAAAGAAAGGCACCACCTACATGACACTACATAAACAACAAAAGCAAAAGGATATTTTCTTGGCCTTTTGCGAGCGTAGAAATAAGAAAAGTAACATTTCCAGAAGAATTATCAAAATTGATCAAAGTAATGTTTTAAATTGAGGTCCAAACAACAAGATTATGGCTTTTAGCCTTTGTTTCGTGTTGACACCAAACAAAACATCAAAGGATAGTGAATTTCCAAAAAGGAAAAAAAGAAAATCAAAGGATAGTGTGTTCAAGAGGAAAAAGAAGATTGTGACATAGATTGACAAAACTTAACATATCAGCATG
The DNA here is from genome assembly GCA_027563575.1 of Erythroxylum pedicellare. Taxonomy (NCBI): domain Eukaryota; kingdom Viridiplantae; phylum Streptophyta; class Magnoliopsida; order Malpighiales; family Erythroxylaceae; genus Erythroxylum; species Erythroxylum pedicellare. The sequence goes on from JAOQMP010000006.1 coordinate 19,046,387, forward strand.
CCCATATTGATTGATTTAAGAGATAGTACTCTGAATGAAGCAATTTGCATTAAATCAATAGCAGAAAAGAAACAGCACATAATTAAAATAAAAAAGAATCTTAATCTTTGTCACAGTGACATACAAGCCTTATGAGCATGCCACTTGACCATTAGCATTAATATAGTCTTAAACAAGTAACTAAAAAATGACAAAGCCCAGTAGCTTGATAAACAAACAATTTCCAATACCCATGAGAAGTTAATCTAACCCTTTTGTTCTACATATGCAGGCATTGCTACTCCCTTACCAATTTGTATACAACAGTAGTGAACACTGGTAAATATAATTTAGAAAGTGAAACATATAAACAAACAAATCAATAACAGATATTTTTCTTCCCACCGCAGACTCCCAGAAATAAAGAAGAGTACCAAATAGTAAACAAAACCCCAAATTTAAGGAATCAGAGATGGCATCCGAAACAATTGCATGTTTTAGGAGTGAAAGAACAAAAACCAAAGGGCCTGTTGGGAATGTTGCAATTGATGGCATAGCAACAAGGAGATGGCAAGCATAGCCCTTTAGCACCTCCACAGCAAGTGCAGAGTGCACATATCTGAAAGCTACTCAGCCTCCTTCTACTCTCATTCCTCATCATCAACTTCATCTCCACCACCTTCACGGGCTCCATTAATGGTTTCATCTCACTATTTGTTGCAGACACATTTGACTGGGGAAAAAAAAAGGAAAAGATAAGATAAACATTTCAATCCATTGAAACCCAAAACCGATTTCATAAGAAAACAAGAGATCTATGAATTCGAATAAGCTAAAAGGTGTTAAGAAACACTACTCACATGGGTTACCCTTGAAGTTGCTTCACTGCTACTGATCACACTAAACAAAAGCAAAAGCAGCAACAAGAGATTAAAAATGACCCAACAAGCAGACATGATTGATGCTCCCTTTTCAAGATTGGATTTTTGGATTTCTCGAAGTTGGGATATATTATAATTTACTAAACGAGGTGGGTTTTGAGTTGACGGAGTGGCTATGGTTGGGCATACGCGTACCGCACGTACAACGAACGATTCACCTTGTTGCACCGCTCGACTATAATTGTGAAGTTCTTTGGGAGGGTAAAGAAATGGAATGAAGCGATTAGGGGTTTATGACTTATGACTCAATTCTTGTAGGTAATCACTTTCTCAGCCTTTAAATGCCGTTATGTTACCCTCATGTATTTTTCTTTTGAAATTGGGTGCACTTCTTTGGATGGATGGTTACTTTAGTTTTATTTTTATACACGCGCCTTCCGGTGGTTTTGTCTTCTCAGAAATTGTGCTATTAACTTTGTACATGTTCGCCCGTTAAGAGAAACAAACATTCCAAGAATTAACGACTACAGTTATGCTTACAAAGAAATGACATGAACAAACTTTATCCATGACCATAAACCATAGACTCCAGAACCATATGAGACATGAACAAACTTTATCCATGACCATAAACCATAGACTCCAGAACCATATGAGATTTGGTTTTCATCAGTCTCTGATGCTGAGATTGGTATGCATTAATATTAGGATTCAAAAATGCTGGCTTTGAAGTAAATTCTTAAAATAATCATTTAAACCCCAGTCCAAGCAAAAGATATTTGTTTCTAAGATTTTACCTTTGAATGCATAATTCACATATGTAATTCGCACATGTAATTCTTTAAGTCCCAATTCCAGCATTTGCTTCCAAAGTACATTTATATTAATGTTTAATCGCTATCCACTCAGAGATATTTAGGATTTCAGAACTTAAACTAAAAAGATAGAGATGGAGTAAAGAATACAAAGAGATGTTGAAAGACATAAATACAATTAAAAACGTAGCGATTAAGGTTTAGAGGGATATAAGAATGAAATTTCCTAGAGGATAGGACCTAAAAGGTATAGAGAAATATCTAAGATTTTGGGACTAAATTTTAAATGTCCTATTAAGGTATCCATTAAAATTGATGGGCTTAAAGATGTATCCGGGAATTAACAACTACTAGCAGAGTAACCGCAGTGATAATACCCATTAAATTTAGTGGGTTATAATATAAAGAAAGAATTGGCAAATTTTATAAAATTATATTACAATTGTGAAGAGTGAATGGAAAATGTTAAATGTTTTGATATTGATTAAGTTT
>JAOQMP010000006.1:19063922-19090346 GCA_027563575.1 Erythroxylum pedicellare
GTTTTGTTTAATCAAGATACGATCATTAATTAAACCTAACCACCAAACAACCTAGGATACGATCTCTAGATTTAATTAGACAGTAGTATTATGAATTAGGAAAACCGATTAATCAAGGCAACAACCACATACAATGTGTTATTTAACTTAGGTCATGTTATCCCTAATGATTACGAATCATCAGTCGCTACACATGAATTTCAACATAACAATTACAGATTATATCGAAATTCTAGCAATGGATTTGAAATTAACGATTCAATGAACGCATTAAAATTATCAATTCACAATACCCAACGGGTTCATACACAAATAACCGAATGATAACGAAAATCCGATTAGCCACACACAATGCCCAAATCAATTAATGTAGGATAACACAATCAATTCCTAATAAGAGAAAGAAACGACAAAATAATAAAAATAGTTAACCCGGGTTGTCGGTGTCAGTGTCACCTCTGAACTAGCGTCGGGATGTTTAGCCCTTCATGCGTCTTTACCAAAAAAAATGCTTCAGTCCCCATGACAATCCCTAGCCAAAATCTCCTTTGGTTTAGCACATTTGTGCAGCTCTCACTGCTTCTTCTCTGCCTCCACTGTAGATTGATTTGACAATTAAAGATTGGGGTTTAATTTTGTTCCACACAGCTGCTCTTTTAAAGATGCAATACAATCAATTTGCATGAATGGTATCCTTAATGGGTAAAGGGAGGAGGAACATAAGAAGGGTCCTCATTCTTTTCTTCACCCTTTTTAAGCTTTTCTTGGTCCTGTACATGGTGGGTTTCTACTTGGTTTTCTAGTGATTCAAAACTTCTAAGTGTGATATCCTTAACTTGCTCTTTTGGATATACTTCCATGTTGCTCAAAAGACTTGCCACACTTCTTATAGATAACATATTGACAAGTTGTTCCACTTGAACCTCCAGGTAAAGGATAGAAGAGGCATGAGTCCTAGTTACTTGGGCGATTTGCCCTTCTAACCTCTTCTGGGCCTCATCTATACTTATGAGCTTATCCATGATCTTTTCTAGTTTTGAATCATAGTTATTGTACTCATCCTATTGAAATCCATGTGACTCTTGATTTCTAAACTGAATCCCAACGTTATTAGACCAATGAAAATTTGGGTGGTTTGCCACCCTGAATTGTATGTGTTTGAATAAGGATTGTTATCTCTCTGACCAACTTATGCTCCATTAAAGTTGAATTACTCCACGTTGCTGTTTTCCACTAAGAAACAATCAACTGTGATATAGTTATCTTGTCCACATAACTAACCGTTGTGTTGAATTGCTTTGAATATAGAGGAAGAGGTGGCTTTCAAGCTATTTAGTTACTTGGTTAGGTTCTCGATCCCAGCCTACAATGTTGTCACTAAATTTGCAACAATCATTCCTTTTGGATCTTGAAAGGCTGGCTGCTGTCTACTTCATTCTGATGTCTAAAAATAACTATTTTACACCATCTCTTCTAACAGCTCGTGTGATGATTCAACTATTTTCCTCATGAATGATCCTTCAATAGATGCATCTATAATGCCCCTCATGGGTGGATTAACTCCATTATAGAAGGTTTGCAAAAGGAATTTGTTGGGTAAGTTATGATGAGGACATCTCTTTTGCAACTCCTTATACCACTCTCACGCTTCATATAAAGACTCCCCTTTATTTTGCTAGAAATTGATAATTTTCTTTATTAGTCTTGTTGTCTTATTTAGAGGGAAGCACTTATCTAGAAAAGCTCGCACCAACTGCTCCCAACTTGTGATATTTGCTAGGATGAGAGAATTCAACTATACCTTAGCTCTATCCCTGAGTGCAAAAGGAAAAAGCCTCATCCTAACAGCATCTTCCGATATCACAATATATCATAAGGTATCACAAATCACTAAAAAATTAGTCAAATAAGTATTAGGATCCTCATTGGCTAACCCATATAATTGGTTCGTAGTATGTTTAACAGTGATGGTTTGTTCTCGAACATACTCACTTACACTGGTGGTCGTGTAATCCTTTAACGATAAGCATAATTATGGCCTTATAAAGTCTATAACGGTCCATCACTCTCCATGATGTATTTCCTCCACCATCGTTCTTTTCATCTCTTCTTAGTGTTCAACTTGGGACGTCCGAATTGATCTGTCTTCTACCTTGCGTATAAACTTTCGTCTCTTTTTTTTAATACCACAATCACAAGAAATGGTGAAAAAGACTTATACTACAAGAAATAAACTAATCCTACGCCTCCTTGGCAACGACACAAAAAACTTGTTGATCGTTTTGTAAGCTTTACAATTTATGGTCTTCAAAACATCGCAAGTGCACTAGTCATGATTTTTAGTATGTAAAGGGTTAATCCCACAAGTAGGTGTGAACTAATCTAACCCTACATTATCTAAGGCTAAGAAAATTACTAACATGAATAAAACAGGACATGAAAGTAAACACAGATGATTATCAAGATATTAATTTGGAAAATTAACTCAACAAAATCAAATATTGAGAACCAACAATTCAATATTGGGAAACCACACAAGAGAATTTACCAAATTATGTGAGAGGGATATATCTTATCATCAATGCTAACCTAATTACTTTTGTGTTATTGGGATGTAGGTTATAAACTATCGTAGGATATATTACTCTCTCTCAAGTTATAATCACTAAGCCCTAATTAGTAAACCCTAATAAAGTTAAGTCACTGAAATTGTTTTCTCTCAATTAACTATCGGTCTACAACCTAATCAATTCTTAAGCTCTCTAATAAACCACTAGGTCTCAAACAGGATCCCTCTCCTCTCTCCTTATAATAATTGATAAGATTGATCGCATGGTCTATTGGATTGCCTAACTCTCATTAAACTACCCCAATCATTTTGCATTCAACTCACCCTCTTGGTTTGTTCCTGAAGCATGAAGATATAATAATCAATCACAACACCCAATCAAAATAACACAAAATAACTAGATTAACATTAACTTAAGGTAAAATCTCAGAAGAAAGTTAGAACATCTTAATCAACCTAAATCCATAAGCATATTTATATTTATCTTAACAATCAAGAAAATGAAAACAAAGATGAAAGAAATACACATGGAATGGGGATCAGGATGCCTCGGGAAAATAGCAACTATGAAGACCTACTTTTTTCTCCTCTCTTCCTCTTTCTCTCTCTTCTTCTTCTCTCCTCTTGGAGTCTTTTCCCAAAGTGGCATATTGGAGGCTTCCTTAGGGTTTCTTCATTAACCCTTTTATAAGTTTTTCTAATTTGGGCAACCCTAGGGCTTTTTTTGAGTTCGAAAGGTCTAAAAAGTCCCTTGAAAACTCAAGTTTGGAAGGTTGTCCGCATGTTCTATCATGATCATGGCTCCTCCCTGATACTTATGTCATGATTGTGGCTTCTAGGCCACGATCATAGGCCTCGTTGCTCTTTCGTTTTCTCCAAATCTCCTTCGTCTTCTTATAATTGCCCTAAAACACTAATAAATACATCAAGGCACCTCAAAAACATAAAATTGAAGCTAAAAAATGTTCTCTAACTCTCAAAACACAAATATCTAACTAAATAATTGAAACATAACCTAACATGCATTAATAGTTCAATTTAACTACTAAATAAGTACTAAACTACCCACTAAAATATTACATAGCCTACGACTATCACCTTTCAACTTTCTTAATGTTCCAACTTTTCTTAGGTGAAAATTTCCTAACTTATGGACCTAAAAAGCCTTTTAACTGACTTTTTTCCTTTATTGCTCTAACATTTTGCTTGGTCACAACTTACTGTTGGCATTTTTTTCGTAAGGAGTATTTGACTAGTCTAGTATTTGTTTTAGGGCATTGCTTGTTAGTTATATCCCTATAAAGAAATTTCATCTCTTTTTTTTTTCTCTTTTTTGTTGTTCTTTTATGGTCAATTGGTTAATTTGTTAACCAACCTTTTGTTTATATTTATGCAATTATGGGTCTAATTTTCTTCAAAAAAATGTGTATTTAGAAGAAATAGTGATGAATTTAATCATTTATGATGGTCCTATTTGATCTTACAATTTCAAGGTTGTCAAAGTAAATGGAATAACTAAGAAAAAGATGTATATTCTCAAATTTGGGTGATATTTAAGTGAAAATTATGCTTGTTGACATTTTAACCATATTTTCTACCTTATTACAGCCATTTGCTTCTTAAAATAAAACAACAATTACTTAATAAAAAATTTTATTTACAATTTATGATCTATATATTTAGAAGAATATGTCATCAACATCTTCCCTGTAATATATTTCTATTTGACATATTTATATTCAAGATTTGGTGGAATTTTCCACTTTATGATTGGTGGATTCAAACTCAATTTAATTTTGTAACTTTAAAAAAGATTTCTAGGTATTCCTATATTATTGTTTAATTTAAATCATTTATTCCCAATACTATTATTAGATCTTGATTTTAATTTCAACCTCATTAACCAAGGGTTACTTATTATATTTGAATAAACTTTGCATTTTCATCTAGTTTTTCTTTTAGTTAGAATCTAAATCTAAAAGGTTTCCATGGACAACATTGTAAGCATCTTTTGAATTGACCAAACGTATGCATTTAATTATCTCTTAATATTAAAATCATTAATGTGACAATTTTATAATTGTTACAAGTTCTCATAGGATGGCTTTTTTGGTACTTCTAAAAATAGGCCATTAATTTCTATTTCTAATAAAAGCAGTTGGGTTTTTATTGCCTTTGCGTGTCATCTTCTTACCTATTACTTTAGGCTTTTGGTAGATTTATTTTCCATTTCTTTGAGGCCTTCATGAATCAACCATATATCATGGCTAAACCTATATTGAGTTAAGAAAAGCATTTACTAAGTTCCTTTAGTTTTCATAACTGATTGGTCCAAATTTAAAAAATTCTACAATGTTAAACAACTAAGGCTAATAGGAAAATAGTCTACTAATTAGTCTTCATATAAATAAATGTAACCATTTTGTTGTATAACATTCTCACATAAGCCCTTTAAACAAATTTCCCATCATATTTTCTTAAATTATGGTATTTTGATTTTTTTGAAAAAAGGAAAGAATGTATTAAAATATAAGCAATTTTTTACAAAAGTATGAACAAGATAATACCTTTAGGTACTAAACTACCTGTAACAACATTATATGATACCAAAAGAATAAGCTAGTTAATTTTCCAATTAAGTCGGCATTAAGAGCTGAAGTAGGGGTAATCTTTGTGGACAAAAATGTGTTGCCTGATTTTGGAGGATAAGATCTACAAGAGTTTTTCTTTGTTGTTTTATAAATAACAAAAGAACCTATTGTTTCTTTCTTCCCATAGACTATAAACTAGATAAGAAAAAGCAACTATGAACATCCAGAGATTCCCTTCATTTGTCATCTGAGCCTTGCAGCACCAGTCAACTATTTCTGACCAAAAAGAAAGTGTATACTACATAGTTGAGTAATTGCCTTCCATAGGTATTGAATTTACTAACATAGGAAAAAAATTTGATGATTACTTTCATAGGTTAACGTATATAAAATGCACCAATTAGGTAAAGGGAGTAATGTGCTAGTATATCAACTATAAAAAGACGATTCCTAATTGCAAATCATAAAGTGAATAAGATGCAAGGGGAATTATGCTTATACCAAGTGAGTTTGTGCCAAGGAATAGTAAGGTTGGTGTTTCTAAACAAAGACCAGAATGATGCATTAGTGAAGTTACTAGAAAGGGTGTGTAACCATATGGTGGAGTACTTTTTGGAATTATCAAAGATAACATTTGATAGGAAACTATGTAGTGCAGATGATATATATAATACTGACATATCCACAATGGAAAAAGCTTCAACAATGGAAATAATGGAAGATAAAGTACTATATAAACTAGTAGCATCATTGATTGCCCCTAGAGGGCTAAAAAAAGGGTTCCCATTATCATACCAAAAGGATGTAGTTTTACCATCTCTCACCAATTGCCTACAAGGATCTCTGATCAACTCTCTTAATTTGAATAACGACTTTATAAATGTAGAGGAATTCTCAAGAATTTTGATGTCACATATGTTTTGATTCCTTATGAAATAATAATGCATCTATTTAGTCTATAAGGATTGATTATTAGACATTAATCTCCAAAGTCTCTTAGCAATAAAGACAAAGTTTAACATTTTAATAAGAAATATTTGTAATCTACCAACTTTCTTGGACATACAGATCTTAGACCATTTAACTTTGTAGTTGGCTTTACCATTAGCTTTCCAGAGAAAGTTTCTCAATAGTTTCTTAATTAGTTTGGAGACAGATTTAGGAAAAACATTGTGTGAAGCCCAATAATTAGTTATTGAAGATAACACTAAGTTTATCAGCTAACACTTGCACTAGAAAGGGCTTTAGAGCTCTAGGTCTCAATTTTGCTTTTGATTTTCTCAATAAGAAGCTTAAAATCATTAAACACAAGCTTTATTGATGATATACGAACTCCAAGATATTTGATCGGAAGATGAGATTCCTTAAAAACCACTATAGGCTGATATTCTAGAAGATAGGTATGAGGAATTTGTTGAGGTGAAAGAGTTGAATTTGTTGTTGGCAATGGCTAGGCTAAAAATCTTTTTGAACAATGTGTAAGCTTTTGATAAGGCTGATATTGAATTTAAATATTCTTTGGAGAATATGAAAACATCATCATCAAAATTGAGGCTTACATTTCGGTGAAACTTGAATTTTTTTGAGTTCTCAATGCTAGTTCTTCTTAGCAGTCTGGTAAGCACTTCAGAAACTGATGAGAATAGGTAAGGGGAGATGAGATCCCCTTGCCTGATGCGTTTAGCTGCATGGATTCTCTTAGTAGTTTTCCTATTAACAAATATTTTGTATGAAACTAACACAATACAGTTTAAGATCCATTCAAGAAAAATGTTTGGGAAGTTAAAAGCCTTCAATGTATTTAGGATAAAGGTCTAGTCAACAATGTCATATGTTTTCTAGAAATCAATGGTGAAAAGCAAAGTTTTTGCTAGAGTACTTGAGCCACAGCTATATTGTCACCAATTTGTCTATTGTGAACGTAAGCACGTTATATAAGATAAATAAAATCAGGAAGGATGGATTTGAGCCTTTCAGTAATTACTATAGAAATGATTTTTTAGATGGAAAAAAAAAGAGAAATAGACCTGAAGTCAGTAAGGGACTTGTGATCCTTTCCTTTGGGAATCAGAGTGATGAAGGTATTGTTAAGTTCTTTTAGAAGTTTTGTTGAAGAAGAACTCCTGTACCACTTCTATAATAGATTTATTAAGAATATCCCAATTTTTTGTAAAGAATAAGATGTTAAAACCATCAGGTCGAGGTGTTTTACACTTAGCCAAAGAATTGATGACATTCTTAATTTCAGAAGCTAACACTAGAAGAGAAAGAGTCTATTTGACATTAACATTTAGTTTCTGTTGAAAAATCTATTCAATCAATCTGACATAAGAAGAAGCATTAGAAGGGGATCCTAGCAACTGTGAAAAAAAGGATTCAGCCGTAGATAGGAATTCAGATTGAGTATGAATGATAAAGCCATTAGCTACCAAAAAGACTATCATATTAGAGGAATTTCTAGTTGGAACACATATGTGAGAGAAAGAGGTATTTTTGTCACCATATTGTAACCATATAATTCTAAATCTTTGTTTCCATAATGTGTAAACAAAATTGGTAGCTTGAATGAAGTGGCTTAAGGCTAGTTTTTTTGCTTCATGAAAGGTGTTAGTGGGGTTAAGGTATGTGTCAGTTTCATCTTTTTCAAGGTTCAATTTTGTGGTGTTTAGAAGGTGATGGAGATTACTAAGCACTCTAAAAAATGCTTAGAAAGGTGTATGTTCCCCAAAATATGATGTTGCTATATTAATCAACCATTGCAGCAACCGAGGTGGTCCTACAAACTCTCGATACATAGTATAATTTTCTTTTAAAGTACATCAGTCGACTAGTGTATATTAAGTATACTTTAATCACTTTGAGATCATAATATCAGTTGCCTATACACTACATTGATTGGGCAAACATCGTATGGTTACACTTTCAAAGATTTTTAGGATTCTCAAACTATCAAACCCATTCACCTTATAACATTTTGACTTAAATACTTTTCAAGTATGTTTTAAAGATCAAAAAGGTTTTCTTTAAAATAAAAACTTTAATTCTTGTTAATAATTGAAACTTATATGTAAGATAAAAAAATTATTTGCTTATGCATGATAAGCCCCCAATGCATTAAAATAAACAAGTAAAAGATATAAGAAAGTTTCCATTTATATTTATAATCTTGTAATGCTTCGAATATTCCTTGATCTTAATTTTGTTCTTCACTTAAGTGGACTTCAAGTTAATGAGTTGATTTAATTACTCAGTCTCATATTTAATGATTGTTTGATGTTCACTATTCTCAACGGTCTCCATAAATTATCTCTTAACTTAATTTGGCTTATGCCTTGCATTTATAAGTGATCACCGAGTTCTAATTTTCCTTCATAGTCTATAATTTCTTCCCTCATAATGGACATAAAAGAAATCTTCAATATCATTAAATTTGTTTTATTATTATTTTTATTATTGATTAAAAACTTTATTTAGGTCCTCTATTCTTGAAATGATGGCTCATTTTTACCATTATGAGATCTTTACAACCTCTATCCCATATAGTATGATCTGGTCTCTTATATTTTACCTTCATATTTGATAATTTTACTTGTAAAACTCATCAATTCTTTACTAGATTCAATCTTTCAACTATAAGCTTGGAGGAGTATGATGACTCGCAAGATTCATATATCTAGTGGGACAAAACATAAATTCGTGGTATTTCTTTAATGGGCGGTGTAAGCTTTAGTACATCACATCATGAGGATGATAATAATGATGAGGAGAATGTTATAAGATAGGGTCATCTTAAACAATTGGAATATTTAATGGACTCGTGATTTTAGCAAAAGATATTGATTTTCCGTTAACATTTCCTAAAAATTCTATGCTAGTCCCACCTTTTTCTATGGTATTTTATTATACTTTAATGTTTTCAAAATGAGACTATATTATTCCAAACCGTTAAAAAGTTAGTTTTTGGAAGTTTCTAGTATATGGATCATCATTATGACACAACTGGGCAATGTAGATGAAGCAAACATTGATGTAATATTAAAAATGATCTCTTTGTGTAATTTTTACCTTAATGCTTCACAAAAAAAGTCTAAATAGGTTCTTACTATTATCTCTGTTAACATTTTTGCCATCTATTCAAGGTATAATGAGTACAATTTTAGTAACATTAGGAAAGGAATTAGTAACAAAGATAAGGAGAGAGTACTTTCTTAGATCTTTTATGAAACAATGAGGTGCAAATCACACATTTGGCCTTCATGATATTTGATGGTGTCATATGATTTTATCTTGAATGACATATATAGAGTGTTAAGTGACATATTACAAATCTTACGGAATCGTTTCAAATGTAATTTAATATGCATAAAATATTGAGCATATTTTTTACAAGTTTGTATTCTTAGATTTAAGGGAGTTGTATGAGAATAGGCATTGCCAATACTAGATGGCCTAGACAATGTATATATCTTCTTAATTTAGTTTTGCCATTTCGTGTTTATTTTCTCAAAGTTTTTTCATCATTAAGAAAGAGAAACTTATCGAACCAAATAAATTCACCAATGATCACGAAATACTTAAACCATTAATTTGTTTTGTTCGAATGCCATAAATACCTTAATATCAATGTTTAACCATGATACTGTCAGGAAGAATAAACTTGAAGCTTGAAATTGATGTTACCCTATAATCTTTTTATTTAAGCATTATTGCCTTAAATTAGTCGGCAAGGCAACCAATCCTAAATTTTTGCATTAAAACAAAAGGGCTACTGGGGTTCCAAAAACTTATTTACAAACCGAAACACAACCACAACGTTTGACAACAAACCAGTTTCACAAATTCCTCTCAATGAACTCCCAAATCCTGTGCTCCATGTAAACTCTGTCGCTATGCCTGCGTGGCATGTGACGTTCATCCGGGAAAATTAGTAGTTCATAGGGTTTCCCAGCCGCAATTAGCGCATTGATCAGTCTTGCAGTGTGCCTAAAATGCACGTTTTCATCGATCATGCCATGGACTAACAACAATCTACCTTTCAACTTGTGCACATGATGCATTACAGAGCTATGCTCATAGCCTGTCGGATTCTGCGAAGGAAAACCCATGTACTTCTCAGTATAGAATGTGTCATATCCATCCCATGAAGTCACTGGAGCACCAGAAACAGCACAACAAAAATAATCAGGAAACTTCATCAAGGTCATAGCTGCCATATACCCCCCATAGCTCCATCCGTACAACCCAATGTGGCCAACTTTGGCCAGCCCTTCCTTGATGAGCCAATCAGCCCCAGTAAGCTGATCTTCGGCATCAATATTGCCAACATTGTGCTTTAGAGAACCCTCAAACAGCAGCCCACGCCGAGCCGTTCCTCTATTATCCAACTGCAAAAAGAGTGAAACAATCAGCAGTTAGAAGACAGCGTGTTTATGTCAAGCAAATGAGCTTTCTTTTTCTCAATCATATGCCTTACACATTACATGAAATCTTTCATAAATTTTTTTTCCATCATCAATTCACACATCCCCACAATCTTTTGAAGCCAAGGATGCTAAATTTTCTTTCCATCTTAACAAGTTTTTTAACAACAAACGACAATTATTTGACCGTAAATGTTGGGAGTTTGTAAATTCTGGTCATGAACCTAATTTGGCTAATATTTACATAACTTGTGTGAGCTCAAAGTGTGGATAGAACAACGAAAAAAGAACACATATTATGGACAATTCGGAAGAGCAAATTATATATATATATATATAAAGGAAATTTAAGCAGCAAATATTCCGTTTACATTTGTCTAGCAACTTATGGTTTAAATCTATTAAAAATAATAAAATTTCTTATTAAATGAGACTCTATTCTTGTTTATAAGATTAGTTAATTTTTCGTCTCCTTTAGAATTAGGATTTAAAGACTTCCTCTCTCTCTCTCTCTATATATATATACATATATCTATGTTAAATGCAAGAAATAAGAAGATAAACTAATTTCTAAAGTCTGAAACTTCTAATTGGAGTAATTCTGGCGTGATTCCAAAAGTTCTGTTTATTTCAAATTCTAAGTGTAGTTTAGTTCTTAGTTCTTGATAAAAATCCTAGGAGTGATTCTTCAACCTATCATATATTTCAACTCTTTTTTTTTTTTTGGTTTAATTTCTAGCCCTAAATTCAAAGTTTTTATACCCATCATTATTTCAATTCCTTATTTTTAATTTTTAATCATAAATTTAACGTTTCAGCAACCCTTTTTTTAGGTTATACGTGTTCTTTCTACAAATCTCTTCTATTTGTCCTACAACACATCCATGCCACCTCTACTCGTAAAGACTTGATTTCTAGTCTGTGTAGGTGTGTACAACCAAAAGGAAAACAAATCAGTTAATTAAAGAATACTAACCTTCCATACTAAGATGCCTTTGCTCCGTAAGTATTGTGCCCTCATGTCCACAGTATTAATCCAAGAATCAGAGACAATCTGTACACTGGGGCCACCATACACACTGATAACTGTTTTGTAGGGAGGTGATCCAAATTTTGTCTGGTCAGGCTTATATAAGACCCCATATAATACAGTTCCATCATTTGCCTGTATTTGAACTATCTCTGGAGGATTAAGTTCAAGTCTCTTAAATCTTGGAATGGGAAAGAGCTGTTCAAATAGAGGCATAATTACATGACCATCGAGCAAGGAACAAAGTAGAATCTTGGGGGGAGAATCAAGGGAATTATGAATGTCAACAAAATTTTGCATATGGTGATCGAGCACAACCGTATGCTTTCCCTTAACATGTGTTAATCTCACTGGGGCCTGCAATGTATGATTGACACTTGGACATAATCTAGCGCAGTAAAGGTTAGATTCCAAAGGCCCATCTAAAGTTGCAGTAAAGTATACAAGCCCTGCAGCTTCATTAACACCAGCAACTTGCTCAACCATCCATTCACCTTCAGTAATAGGACCCAGGCATACGCCACTTGCATCATGCAGATACAAATGTCTGAATCCTGTTTTCTCACTAGCCCAAATAAAACCACCAGAACACTTGGTTACACTTTTGTCTAAAGGAGTGAAACAATCATGTAAATTAACCCATGTGTTACTCTCTTCCACCAATATAACGTTACTTTTTCCTGTCTTCACATCAAATTTAAGAATCTTTAGTCTGGAATGTGACCTGCTCAAAATTTGAGTTACGAGAATATTTCCATGCATCCAATTGACTCTGGCCAAATATTCTTCCTCACTGTCTGGCTCTTCCAATCCTCCACAGAGAAGATCTAACCAAGTGATAGAACCACCAGAAGCAGAAACTACCCCAAGCCGAACTTTGACATTTGCAGCTCCTGCAAATGGATAAGCATGATCTTCTAGTGCCTCTGAACCAACAGAACTTTTACCCTGTTGCACAATTCTAAAAACTGGTATCCTGGAGCTATCAACTTGTATGAATGCAATAAATTTGCTGTCCAGTGACCACCAGTAACCATTCTTTCGATCCATTTCCTCCTGTAAGAACACCAGATTGTAAACCCAAGAAAAGTTAGACCAACATAAAGGTAAGCATTTCATAACATTAAGAGAATAAATTTTACACTTGCAACAAAACTCATACTATTCATGATCTACAAACCAAACAATTTCCTATGACAAGGAAAAGGAATATCATTCAATCAAGCCTTTACCTGCGCAATGTATTCCGCAAGGCCATGGGTCTGAAGACATGCACAAGGTCAGAAAAAAATTAATACGTTACATTCTGCATATACTGAAAGAAAGAATCTTAAAGGAATGACAGGAATTATCAAAAGCATAGACACTTCCAATCAGATTCATATAATGTAAAGGGATAAAAGATGAAATAGAGCATGATGGCATAGTATTAACTGCAATGTATGCCATGATTCGAAATGTTAGAAAGGACAAACTATAAAATATACAACTATGGAGAGACAGGCGTCCAGTTTTTGGCAGTCCAGAGAATTTAGCAAAGTTAACCATAAATATAGATATGGATCTTTCACGAAATGAAAGAAAGATATCTGCAGGAACATAAGCCCACTGTGAAATTGGGGTAAAGAAGAAGCATAGACTAAACAGCATTGGCATAAATTTTAACGATTGGTATAAACAGTTTTGGTTGCATGACAAATTGCACATTCCAAAACAAAATCTTGCAAAGATTACTAAAGCAAGTTTTACTCTGTTTCTCGAATACCAGTCAAGCAGTAGAATCAACAAAAAGGTAAGGGATTATGGCCCTGTTCACACATAAATGAACATAGGTCACTCGAAGGATGACGCAAAACAGTAGGGATTAAACCCAATGCCTAATAGAAGATGAAATTTGTTGTTGATTAGTTGAAACACAATGTTTCTCTCATAAGTATAACAATTTGCTGAAAATGTACACAAATGCAACTGAGCATGGTACCAGAAAAGTGAAACATACTATTACAGCTCCCTGGGCACCATACGTAAGCTGTTTTGTTTCATTGCTCAGGAGATGTAAAACATACAGCTCACCATCCTTCACATAGGCGAGCATTGTACCATCAGGGGAGAGATGTGGATCAATGATCGGTGACAAAGGAGAGCTTGCAAGTTTGAGCTCCGATTTTGGAGAGGAAAACTCCTGAAAATAAACCTACAAGCAGTAGGGTGTTGGAAACATCAGTACAGCCGGTTGAGTTTATAAGTTGCATCAGCAAGCATGGATATAAACTTCTACCTCCTGTTAACTAACAGGATACTTGATGGACACAAAAGCAAGAGAGTGATACCAGAGGTAATATATTAAGGGCCTAAGATCATGACGTAATGGCACACCTTTTAAGAATTATGGAAACTGTTAAAACATCAAGGACAAATGGAAAAGAAGAGAAACTACAATAGTATAAGAAAAATGAATTTGATATGTACAGTCCATTCAGGAATAAATAAAAACAGCAACTATTGTAGTTATCAAGTCACATCCATAAAGTAAGATGACTGATGACAAGGGAGAGCTTAAAAGTTTGAGCTCCAGTTTCGGAGAGGAAACTTCTGAAAATAAATCTACAAACACCAGGGTTGGATATATCAGCACATCCAGTTAAGTTTAGAAGTGCTATCAGCAAGAACAGATACAAACTTAAATACACACAATACTACTTACAGCTAACTAACAGGATACTCGACGGACACAAAAGCAAGATTGTGATACTAAAGGCAATATATTGCAGGCCTAAGATCATGACATTTGATAAAAGACAAATGGAAGAGAAGAGGTACTGCAATAGTAAAACAAATTTGATAAAAATCATAACAAGCTGGCCATATGTACAATCCATTCAGGAACCAAAAAAAAAAGAAAAGAAAAGCAGTGACTATTGTATTTATTTATCAAGTCACATCCATAAAGTAAGATTCTATTCCATTATATGATTTGTTCCAAGAGAATCCCAAAAAATTTGAAAACTCGACTTTACTTAGATTTTAACTCATAAGTTAAAATGATAGGTTGAATTGTAAAAGTATAATTTCACAAAAATTGCACAAACTGACCCTACCAGCACAGAAAATTTTCTTATTGCAAAACATAAATTGAAACTAAAAGAAATCTGAAGACCAGATAAGTACTAGGAACAGAATGCATGACATTATTTATTGTTGATCACTTATTGAAATGTACAAAATAATAAAAGCATGACAAAATGAACGAACCCCTCCAGGCAACGGGACCATTATTGCTTTCTTTTTCGAGCTTGTTTTTACCCATTCATACCGGGTGACACCCAATCCACGCTCCCTTGACCTTTCTCTTCTCAACTTCTCTTGTGGTGATATATTACTCTCATCAAGACCACCATCAGGAGGACTGAAAAGCAGTTCCTGCTTGCCATTCTTGAGATCGAAAGTGAAAACCTTTCTAGTGAAATTGTGATCAGGACTAAATAAGTAAGTCACTAAATTATCATCAGGACTAAAACTGATGGAAGTTGGAGCCGCATAACCAGGTAACGGAGACTGCACGATCTCTTCCACAGGGAAAAAGACGCGGTCATCAACAATATGAGGGGTGGTGCTGTCAGTGACAGTCATATCGGTATTGAATGATCTCAACCGCTTCAACTTCTTACTCTCGTTACTGTCCACTAATTGCATTACAAATGAAGCAACTGTAAGGGACTATCCGGAAAACATTAACCTAAACCATCAAACCAGAAAAGAAAAGAAAATGGAAAAGCAATCAAATTATCAAACGAACACAATTAAATTGTCATAGGACATTAACTTTGTCTACATGTATCGATATGATTATAATTTCTTTCAGCATTATTTTGTTCTCTTTTATTTCGTTCAAATTAAAAATTTCCCCCTCCAAGTTTTCCAATCTTTGAGTCATGGATAATCTACTAATATAGAAAATGAAGCAACAACTCAATCTAGAATCAGTCCCCAGTCGAAAAAGTCATCGACTTCGTTATTTTCCAGGAAATCAAATAAACCGAGGTTAGGACGCACTCCCAAGAACAATAATCTGCAAACAACACCAAGGATCAATTCACCACGAGAATTACTCCGCTACTGTCACGGAATACAAAGTTGCATCGAATGCGTAACTTTTGAGTGAAAAACTCCAAACCCTTTCCAAGTAAAGACTAAAAAGCAGGAGAACTGAGAGGTGAGAAACTTTACACATTAAAGGTATGAACCTGATTCTCGAATATTACCACAAGAAGCGCTTGTCTAGATCCGCCATGAAAGCGAAACAAGCCCAGAGGAGAAAAGCAGAAAGGAATAGAAATTCAAGAGGGAAATTGGAAATAAGAATCTGTAAAGTGACGTGGGAGTGGGAAATGTATTACGTGCAACTTGTAGTAGATAGAGAGAGGGAGAGAGAGCGCAGCTTAGATCTGCTTCAGAAGTGAAGATTCTTATGATTAGAAACTGACGAAAGGCGCTGAAGCACGGGGGTAAAAACTAAAAAGAATTACAAAAGGGGAAGAGTCAAAAATGTTCCGCCCCTTTCACACAACTTTGTCTTTCTTTTTCTTTGAGTTCTTTTCCCGTCATTTGTCTTTTTGGCATTTCTTAGTTATAAATGGGATACTATTACGGTAAACTCCCTCTACTGTATAAGTTTTTTCTTTCATCCAATGCATTAGTTTTCGTACCATACCGGTTGACATCGAAGAAAAACAGGTACAAAGTAATTATAGACTGGTACCAGTCTTGATATTGGTAGATTCCGGTATTTTTCGCTCGGCACTAGACAACATTTAAAATAGCAGCTGAAAATTGAACGATATCATATCATAATTTTTGCAAAATTGGGGGATTAAATTGCAAAATTTTGTTTTACAACCTTGCCCTCCCGTACTTGACGACCCCAACACTCTGCTCTCTTCACCCACTATTCTCTCTCTCTCTCTCTCTCTCTCTCTCGTTCCCTCCTTCTTCGACACTCCCTCTCTGACAACAACCATCGCACCACCACTGACACCCACCCTCTGCTCTCTCCTCTTACAATCTCACTTTTTAAATTCTCTCTAACACTTCCGGCGACAAACACCACACCACCAGCCTTCCCATCGTCACCACTCTTGGAGTCTCGAGTCTCCTTCTGCATGCCAGATCTAATTCTGACCCAACCTGATCTGATATTGAAATTGTTGTCAGAAGTGATTGGGTGTGTTTATGACTTTATGTAGGTTTTGGGAATGGAATTGTTGGGTCTGATTTGTGAATGGAATTGTTGGGTGTATTTATGACTTTATATTTGTTTTAATAATAGAATTGTTGCATGTGTTTATGTATGTTTTTTGGGTGTGTTTTTCTCTTAAATTAACAAAGTCATTAAGAAGTGTTTAATACGTTTTGTTTTTTTCTCAAGTTTTAGAAGGGAATTGTTGGGTGTATTTATGGCTTTATGTATGTTTTAAGAATGGAATTGTTGCATGTGTTTATGTATGTTTTTTGGGCGTGTTTTTCCTCTGAAATTAACAAGGTCATCAAGAAGTGTTTATGTACGTTTTGTTTTTTTTCTCAAGTTTTAGAATGGAATTGATGGGTGTATTTATGACTTTATGTATGTTTTAAGAATGGAATTGTTGCATGTGTTTTTTCTCTGAAATTAACAAGGTCATTAAGAAGTGTTTATGTACATTTTGTTTTCTATCAAGTTTTAATCTAAATGATGGTCAGATGATCCATATATTGGGTACTACATATGCTAGATCTCGATGAGCTTCTACGTAATCGAAAATTTTGTTATCATAGGTATCAATATCTGAATGCATGTAAGCTTTCTTTGGAATTGATAGCATCTAGACATGAATCTGTTACCTTACCATGTCTTGGTTGTAATTATGCATCTAGATATTGGCAATGAATTATAGAAAACTACAATTTTCTGAAAGCATTAAATAATGAACATCATAAGAATTGGAAAATTGTAAAAATAGCTTGTAAATAACTATGTGGAGAAATTATTGTTTAAGTTGAAAGCAGTATAAAGGAAGCGAATGGAGTTGTGTTGCGAAGTGATGCAACGAATTATTTTTAAGTCATAGGATATAGGGAAAGAGGAGAAGCATTTCAGTTATGGTGAATTATGTTGGATATGAAGTTTTGTGTAATTATGTATATTGAATACTTGAATGTTAGTTTTTGACTTATAGTGAATTATGTTTAATGAAATTGAATTGTGTATGATGTAATAATACAAAATGAGTTATATTATATGACATGGACATGTGTGTTGTGTAATTAAATTATGTGCTCTTTATTTTGATATATGTGTTAATTTATTTTTATAGATAAATGAAAAGAAGTTATAATGATCCAGCTTGGACTTATGTTGCATTGGTTCCCAGTTTGAGGAACCATACTATATGCTTATTTTGTAACAAGCATTTGAAAGGTGGAGGAATCACTCAATTAAAAAAACATTTAGCTGAGGTTAAAGGAGATGTGAAACCCTGTAAAAAAAGTAAACCATAATGTGAAATGACAAATAAAACTTTGCTAAAAGAACATTAACACGAGAAAGATAGAAGAGAGAGATTAAATTATGAGATTGATAATGGAAGTTCATTTACTGATTTTTGTGATGATTGTGGAAATGTTGAAAGTGATAATAGTAGTATTCCTTCCTAGCAAGAAATGAAAGTTGCATCTAGATTTGATGTTAGGAAAAGAAGAAGGCAGATTACTAATTTTTTTGCACCATTAACAACTCCTAGAGCCCAACCATCAATTCATATTGCCATAGAATCAAGAGATGTGACTCACAATGTAGATATGGCAATAGCTAGATAATAGTATGATACAAGAGCAGCATTGAATGCTTCCCAATCTTACTATTATCAACCTATGGTGGATGCTATAACCTCTTATGATTTGTGATACAAAGCTCCTTTTATTGAAGACTATGGAAATACACTTTTAAGTTACTTAGTTTTTGAAATTAAAAATTATTTTGGAGAAAGAATAGTGGATTGGACTACTTATGGGTGTTCAATCATGTGTGATAGCTAGACAAATAGGAGATATGAGCCTATTGTAAAATTTTTGGTTTACTTTGCACATGACTCAATGTTTTTAAAGTTTATTGATGCATTTGGCCTTGTTAGAAACATCGCTACTTTATTTGAGATATTCAATGAAGTTTTCAATGAAGTAGGGCTAGAAAATATTATTCAGTTCATTACTAATAATGATTCAGCTTATAAAGCGCTAAGAAGAAGGCTACAAAATAAGTATAATTTGTTTTTAGGACTCCTTGTTCTACACGTTGCATTGACCTAATGCTAAAAAATATAAGGGATGTTACGTATTTTCTTATTATTGATGAGACTGTGTAGAAAAATAAGAAGGTGACCAAGTTTATCCATAATCATGTGTGGGTGTTGGATTTAATGAAAAAGGAATTTACCAATGGTACGAATTTATGTTGTCCTATTGTGTTAAGATTTGCAACGAATTTCTTATTACTTAAGTGTTTTATTATGATGAAGAAAGAGTTAAGACAAATGCTTACAAGTAATAAGTGGATTATATCTTAACATGTTAGGCCTAATGCTAGATTAGAGGTTTCCATAATTATATTAGAAGATAGTGAATTTTAGTCTCTAGGACAATTTGTTATTCGAGTTTGTGAGCCTTTAGTGAGGTTACTTTGTTTGGTTGATAGTGAAAAAAGGCAACAATGGTTTTTTTAATGCCATAGAGAGGGAAAAGGAAGTAATGAAGACCAATTTGAAACATAAGGCTTCTTATACACATCGTATCTTACAGTCATTAATGACATATGGGAAAGGCAACTTTCTTTTTTGTTGTTTACAGTAGGGGCATTTTTTAATCCTATATTTCAAATCATATTTTACAAAGAAAGTTGAAGTTAATAGGAGAATGTTATTAACTATTACAACGATTATTACCTGTTATTAACTATTACAACAATTGTTGCCTATGACATGATGCAAGATCTATTAAGCTCACAAATGGAGCTTTGTAAGAAGTCATTATGGGGATTTTGGAATGTTAATTGCTATTCGACAAGGAGCAAAAGTTTCTCCAGGTATTAGTTGTTTCCTTTTTCTTATTTTTTGAAAATTAATTATCACTTTATTTTATTTATAACATTAATTTTGTTATCTTACGACTTATAGTTTCTTAGTGTGATCAATTTGGAAGTAGTGTTCTAGAATTGCAAAGGTTTGCAATTTAAATTTTAAGTTAACGCATAAGTGCAATAGGCTGTGAATAGAACTGGAACATATTTGAATTCATCCATTCCAAGAAAAAGAACAGATTAGAGTATAAGAGATTGAATGACTTGGTCTTCGTTCATTACAATTTAAAGCTTTGGGAAAGGAATGTTATTATCATTATTAATTTTGATATAATTTCTTATAATTTTCTAATAATTAAATTTTATTGTTCACTAAGACTTTTAATAGTACAAGTAGTTCAATATATCCAATTCGTATTGATAATATCGATTTTTTAGTGGATTGGTTTTCTGAGGAATCGAGTTTGATAGATGTGAATGGCTTGGAAGATAATCTTGGATGAGAAAGCATTGACATGTCATTTGGTGCATTGAATTTGAATGATGATGATAATGAGGCTCCTCTTAATGATGAGGATTTTGTATCAAGTGATAATTGAGATCAGTGTAGTTATAGCAGGCACCCTCCTATAGACGATTGAATGAAGTTTTAGGTTTTTATTTTTCCTCTCCTTTTAATTTTACTTATATTTGATTTATATGTTAAATTCTATATATGCAATGTAAATGTAAATGTTTTGTTTCAGGTTTCACTTCTACTTGGTTGTTTCCTCATCATGAACTCTTGTCATAAATTGTAATAATTTGAGAGCTAAGAGTATTTATTGTTCTTTTTATTTGATGTTTTGATATAATTATTATTTATTATTTGATGAAAATGTAATCTTTTAAATACTTTGTATTGTTCTTAATTTTATATTTTTATGATAATGATTGCCTTTTTTATATTAATTGTGGTTATTATTTATATGTAAAATATTTGAAGATTATAATTATTTCATATTAATTATGATTATTATTTATTGTTATGATTTTTGAAGGCAGGATTGATGTAAACTTATAAAGTATATAGTACAATATAACAATGGACTATTTTGTAAATTTTTAAAAAAATGTAGGGACTATTTCATAAATTAAAAATTTACTCAAAACGGTACCCGATATTGACCAGTATCAGTATACTATTGTACCAAAACTCAATTCGGTACTAGGGCCACTATGGTATTTATAATATTGCTTCCATCAATTAGCTCTCTTACTACTACAACTTTTCTTAAAAAGGTTCGGAAAAAAGAACCCCCTACTTAACATTATCCTTTTTAATTTCTTTCATTTGAATTTAAGTTGTTTAATGATTATAAAAGATTAATTAAATCCATTTATTAATGTAAAGCGTCTATCTTTATATATATTCACTATTGTTGATTTATGCCCTTAATAAGTGTTTCATTGACTATATAGTTATTCCTTGATGCTTAGTAATTATTTTTATATTGTTTTTAAGTTACTTAGTTTGTTTGTATTTTGTTTTAGGTACAAGTTGAAAGACCAAGAACCAAAATGAGCTAAGCTCATATCATTGGTACCGTTATATTGATGTTCAATTTTATTTGTCTTCGTGGAAGCAAATGAGATGAGTTAGGGTAAAAATAAGACAAAGATTGCAAAAGATGAAGTTACTGTAACTTACAGGTAGTGTATGAGATCGTGTAAGTCACTGGAAGTGTGTAGGAGCACGAAGAGGAATTTTCAACCAATCTTGCAACCAACACAACTGTGTGGGGTAAGTGAGCTACATGATGAACGTGTATGTTCACAATTTATAGGAAAATTGACATAGATGGTCATTTACATGTAAGTGTAGTTAACTGTTATGTCGCAACCTAAATTTTAAGTATAAAAGGGCACTTAAGAGGCCCAAAAGGCATAAAGACATTAGAGACTCGAAAAGGAGCATATTCCTTACCTTTTAAAGAGCTATGAGGAGCTGAACTTCATCTTTCCAGTTTAATGGAGATATCAAGGCCGATGAGCACGTTTGGGTGTTAATTAATCTAGTGATGTTTTTAACTCTCATTTGGAATTGATTATATTATTTTATAATTAATGTTTTGGGATTTATGTATGAATGATTTAGATATCCCAAATAGATTATTTATGTACAAACTCATTGTTAGAATCTATATTACAATACGTAATCATTGTACATCTAATTCACTTGTGGTAAACTAATGATTGAGCATTAGTAGAAATAATATAGCACAGGTTAAATAACCCGAGCTTATATGGTTGTTGCTTAGATTAACCTGTTTTCCAATTATAATGCGATTGTCACACTAAATATGAAGAGATTATTATAGATTATTAGATAAGTAGACCTAATTAAATAGTTTCATTTAATTAGATTCAATATAAGGGAATACTGGGATTAACAAAGGTTGTTATTAATCTACAGTTAATAGTTTCGAAGAGAGGTACAAGAATACTATAACAATTGATCATGTACATTTGTGTGATTGAATCGTGAACTAGATTCAAACTCATTGATTAATTATAGCAATTTTGTGCTATTTGATTTAGTTTATCTTCAATATTTTAGTTTTATTTTATTTCGTTAAGCGAATTCAATCAAGCCCCTAAATCCTAAACACTAGTTTTTTCATTACAAATGTGAAACGCACACTTTTTATGGATACAATCCTTACTCACTACTACTACAAATTTAGTTGGGTAGAGTTAGGTTTTAATTTTTGTGTGTTTGACAAACATAAACATTTTTGGCTCCATTGGTGGGGTGTATTGTGATTTAGTTTTTATTTTTGATATTAATTGGTGTTTATTTTATATATTTGTTTATAATTAGTTTTTACTATTGTTTCTTGAACTTTTTTTATGTTTGTTAGTCATCAAGACCCTTGCAATTTGATCTTGAGATCACAAGGGCACTGTAACCTTTGTATAGGGAAAATAGAGCAACTCTAGGAATATAGCAAAAAATTGATTTGGAGGAAGTTATGGTCAATCCAAGAACTCTATGAGAGTTGGCAACCCCAGAATTGATTTAAAGGCCTTTATAAATCACTTTTCTAAATTTTGTTGAACATATTACGTCTGAGCTTAAGTCTTGCTTAATCCATCTTTTGCCTAACTTTTATAGTTTTACAAGTGAGGATGCTTAAAAGCACCTTAAGGAGCTCGATGTGGTTTGTCTTATTATCAAATCTATAAGGGTGAAAAAAGAGTAGAATATGTCAAAAGCCTATCCATTTTCACTGAAGAATGCGACAAAAGATTGGCTTTCTGATATAATTATAGGGAGTGTGAGCACTTGGATAAAAAAAGAACCTATTTTTAGATAAGTACTTTCCAGCATCAAAGATAACTAGCATAAGGAAAAAGATTATAGGATAAAGCAACATCATAGAGAATCCTTTTACAAGTATTGGGAATGCTTTAAGAAGTTATATGCCAACTGCCCTTATCACAATATCACAGAACAACTCCTTATCTAATACTTTTATGAAGGATTATTATCAATGGATAAGAGCTTGTTAGACATAGTAAGTGGTGGAGCAATGTGTGAAAAGACACCTATGGATGCTAGAACTTTAATCGAGTGTATGGAAATAAACACTCAACAATTTGGCAGTCTCAACGATCTTTGTAAGGTAAAAAGATAAACAATTCATCCATAAAACATAGTTTGGATGAATTAACATCCTTTGTTAGACAAATTGCTCTACGACAGACATAGGGGAAACTTGAGGTATATATGTAAATGCAAACCATCTGTTAAATGGGAATCCATCTCTATAAGATGGAAACATGGAGTATATCAATATAGTAGGGGGAAATTTTTCCCATCAATACAACCCTTATTCCTAAACCTATGGCCCTGGTTGGAGAGATCACCCAAACCTATGTTATGGAGGAAATGGGCAACAGAAAATTTTCCCATATAAGCCATAAGGTGAATAAAAATTTCAACATAGACAACAAGTCTCCCCCTCTACCTCAAGTATGTCAAGATATGGTTAAGTCTCTTGCCATTGACACTTGGCAACTTTAGGATGTAAAGTAGTTTTACTAGGAGATAAGATCTCAATTTCAAGAAACTAGGACTAGTATCTAGAATTTAGAAACCTAGATGAGCCAGATGGTAGTGCCTATTAATTGACTACAAGCCTAAAGAGGAGGAAAATTACCATCACAATATGACATAAGTATGAAGAATGGTAGTGTAATCACCTTGAGAAGTGTAGGAAGCTTGAGAATCCTAAAATGTAACGCCCCACTACCATAGAGTATCTACCAAAACGCCTTGAGGACATTCCAGTACATAAACTATAATAATGGCATGTTAGAGCAGTGATATTCTCTTATGAGGCATCATAAAGAAAGGAACAATAATTAAAAATCAACCCATTTGGATATCTACAGATCAATTCATGGCTAAAATACAAATGCATAACTAGTAGAAATGTTATAGCTATCATATTCCAGCACACTTTAAACTCCATTATCACTTTATTCTCTAAACTTCCATCTTAGTTCTTCTCTTTTCAAGACACTACACTTGCCTTTTCTTTAACTTTAAAACTCAATCTAATCTATTCAACCAATGATCCATGTTTTTATACATAAAAAATAGAACATGAAAATATTCATTCACATATCAATTTTTCTGTGCTTCTTTCTATATCATTTTTGGATTCATTCTAACTCTAAATCATCTCTACATCAATTTATGAATCATTAATTATCATACATGTAAAAACAAGATATCAATGTATTCATTTCTTTACCTACGTTCCATCATACATAAAACACCATTTTATGTCTAGTTAACCTCTAACTATCATCATACATGCTTCATTTAACAAATGTAGCACCCCACCCTATTGAGACACGTAACCGACATCCTTAAGTGATATTTGATTGCAAATCCCACAAGGGTGGCATGCTAGAACAGTCAACCACTCGAAAACTCAGTATAAAAATTTTTCAATTACAATTTTCATACGCGTATGTATAAATCAGTAATCAAATCGGGCCCATTTTTATTTCATAAATATTTTCAATCATCATAATTTCAATAGCCATTTAGGCCAATTACAAATACAAAAATACTTGTAGTCATAATTTCATTACATTTTAAAGTCATTTACAATCCTTTCCAACTTGGAAAGTTATTACAAACAGAAATACTCAAATACACAAGTTATAATAATTGTAGAAGACTCAATTCGATACAAAAGTAAGAAAATACAAATGCAGACATGAGCTAATCTCGACCTTTATCTTTCACTTATATGCAGTGGTTATACTCCTATTTGCCCAACGGGGTACTCTTCTGAGCCTGAAAAATATTGCAAAATTTTGGGTAAGTTTTTGCGAACTCAATGAGTGACCATCCTTGATGGCTCTCTCAATTACATAACACGTACAATTCATCAAATCATCAAATCAAGTCATATACATTACACATTGCAATTATTCACATCATGCATATGCAGTGCATATGAGACTCACTTTCAATTTATAACTTTCTTGTGACCGAGTGCCTAATTGTCCGGTATCCATTGTGGATACCAAGCTCATTGATAACTATCCCATATCAAGCTCATTGATAACTGTCCCATATCGGGCTTATTGATAACTATCCCATATCAGGCTCATTGATAATTGTCCTATATCGGGCTCATTGTACATAGTGAGCCTTTGGCTCTTATACATTTTCTGAGCTCTGGGCTCTTTTTCACATGCTGAGCATTAAGCACTTTTTCGGTGGCTCCTCTAGTAATAGCTGCCTTTATCTTTTATGCATCTATGTAATGAAATGCATCACATATATTTAGTCAATTGAAAGTGCTCAATATCACACAATCATATTCACTATCATATTCTCATTCATATTGTCATTGGACCTTGGTCCGACATTCAATGCTTAAGTTGAGAAAACAGTTATTCCGTTCAATTGACATTTAATGAGCACTTCAATATCTCATTCACATTTCACAATCATCGAACGCTTTGTCTGAAAATCAACACAATTCAATTCACATTCATAATGCATAATCATTCAATTCATAATATAAACAAAACAAACAATAAAGTAAGACCATCTAGGTCGACTCACAGTACGCTCTAGATTAGCATTAGATTCCATGATATGGAAATGTTTGAATGTGAACGTTTAACCTGCACATCACAATTATGCAATACGCACGTGGCACGCACATTAATAATTGCACAATCATATAAACATTCGAATTTACATATATACATATATGTAATGTACAATGCATGCTCAATGACAATCCTGTGTATATTATCAAATTTCACATTCCCAGTTTATAACTCAATTACTTGTCATTTTTTCTAGTATTCTTTATTCTTATAATAACTCATTTCTCAATAACTATTACTAGATAAACTTTACTCCTCTTCTTGAATCACAACGTTAATTATATAAATATCCTTATTCCCATTAAACTCATGCTTTTTGTACTTTGATATCAACAATTCATTCACTAATGCAATTCTAACATTACAAGATCAAACATTTTCCAAATTCTCATTTCAATCCTATATCACTTCCAAACATCCAAACCTTTTGGTTAATTTCTGTGATCATTCTGATCAGTAAATGAAGTAATTTGGTAACACTTTCTACTAGAAAAGTGTTCCCTATTGTCTTAAGTTTC
>JAOQMP010000006.1:19096313-19112811 GCA_027563575.1 Erythroxylum pedicellare
ACACAATACATATACTAACACACTCATTCAAGTTCATTTAATATTTCTAAATTCCACTCAAAGATCGGGATCCAACACTAACGGTAAAGAAGAGAGACTCTATGCTGTGTTGAGAGAGCAAAGGAGGGCTATAGGGTGGGCTTTAGTAGACAGGCCTGGGATTAGTCCAGCTATTTGCACACATAGGATCCTACTGAGTAAGGTTTCCAAACCTATGAGACAACCCCAAAGGAGACAAAACCGTACTAATCTAGATGTGGTTAAGAAATAAGTCACCAATCTTCTAAGTGTTAGGATCATCTATCCCATATCTGATAGCGAGTGGGTTAGTCCGATATACGTTGTGCCTAAAAAGAGTGGGGTGAATGTGGTTAGAAATGATAGGGATGAGCTTATTCCCACAAGGGTGAAAAATTCCTGGCGTGTGTGCATAGACTATAAAAGATTAAACAATGCAACATCAAAAGATCATTTTCCTCTTCCTTTTATTGACAGATGCTTGAGAGACTTGTAGGCAAATCTTATTACTGTTTTCTGGATGGTTTCATTGGGTACTTTCAAGTACCTATTACACCAGAGGATAAAGATAAAACCACTTTTACATGCCCTTATGGTACCTTTGCTTATTGAACGATGCCTAGAAACATAGGGACATTCATCACAAATGTTTGCCTTCGCATCAAAAAGGCTAGGTTCATGTTAATGAAAATTAACAAAAATGGTGCCTTGTTTAATAAATCCTACCAATCTTTCTGAATAGCTTGAATTTTCATGAAAAGATACTTAGGGGATAGTTATAATTTTGATTGATCGAATAATTATCAATATATGTGTGCAAGTGATAAGAGTGAATGAAATTGAAATTAAGTCTTGATTAGTATGTATATTTAGTCTGAAGTACTTAAAAACACATATTTCATAAGTTAATATGTTAAAACAACTTAAAAGATTGTGTTTGTAGTTAATTTTGTTTCATGAAGTTCAATGCCAGTGTACCATTATTGCATTTGTATGTGTAGTTGTTTGGAGTGTTTGTGTTTTGTTTTTAATTAAGGACAAGAAAAAGTTCATGTATGGGGATGTGATAGTTGTAGGTTGCATGATGTTTTAATAGGAATTTTAGTATGTTTTTAGTTGTTAATTAATTGATTCATGCATGTTTAGGTTTAGAATTGTGTTAGTTTGTTAGATATTTATGTTTTGAGTGTTAAATGGGTTAGAGCTTGTTATTGAGCTCTAATTTTTTGCATTTGAGGCCATGATCATGACAGAAACATATAGAGGGTGCCACAATCATGGCTTGGTCTACCATAATCATAACAAAGAGCATTTTAACAAGCCATGTGAAATAATTTATGATCTCGTGTGGGGACCCAATAGTCTATTAGAGGACTTTAGATGTAATTGGATGTGTTTCCGTTAATTGAGAGATTGCAACTTTCATAACCACATTAACTCAAAAGTGACTAAGTTAGGATTAATAATAGGATAAATCCCCTTTCTTCCTTGTTTGAATTCCAATTTTCATTTGGTGGTCCTTAATTGTGGTTTATTTATGTTAATTTTATGACTTCATTTTCAATCAATATATATCTGATTGTTTACTTTTCTTTTCATTTTAATTATCCTCGAGGGATTGACACCTCATATAGTGCACTCAAGACTCATGATAAGAAATTGTAAGACTTGCCCACTCGATCAGTAAGTGGAAATTCGGTTAAGTCAAAAGAGAGTTATACATCCACCAACATGCCCGTGTTGATGGTCATGTTCTTCTATATGCCAATATAAAGTAGAAACATGACCACTTGCTACGTAATGACGAAGTTGCCAAAAAGTTACAAAAAGATAAACAAACTTAAATATATTTATATTGGTGGCTATGTTGTTAATATCACTGAGTAACTTATATGCCCTCCAACATGTTGATGTCACCAAACTAGTTAAGTTGTTTGAGAAATACAAGAGCCCCAGCATGCCTGTGTTGGTGGCTATGTTAGTTTCTAACTTCTTTTTATTTGTATTCCAAAAGTTATAGAAGGATACATACCCATTAACATGCCATATTAGGGGCCCTATAGATTTTTAGATATTTTAATTTTATGTCAATATAACCATGTTAAGTCCTAAAATGCTCGTGTAGTATGTCATGTTTTAGCCTATTTTTAACCTATCATAACATGTTCTATCCAACATGCTCATATTTAGCCTAATATACACATATTAAAGTCTACCAAACTTGTGTTCTTTAAAATAAAACCTTAAGTTGGGCAAAACGAGGTAGCTACATGCTTATATTATTACTTGTGTTGAAAAAAAATCTTCTTAGAATCACATGCAGCTACTAAGAATCCCATTTTTTCACTTTTCCTCCTATTCATTCTCTTTAGGCAACACTCCCCCACTCTTGTCCTGTATAAAACGCAACCTTTAACTTATTTTTCTTGAAGTTTCAATAGTTAATATATGTTTTACGCATTGTTCATACTATTTTTGAGTTTTGAATAATATTTATGGGAAATAGGAGTAGTGATCACTATTATGGGATTTATAAAGTTGTTTGGGATTACCCATGTGATTAGAAATGTTTTTAAAAGGTCAACTAGAATCCTTTGAGTAATTACCCATTTGATTAAAAAAGTTTTGAGGGATCAACTAACATCCTTTAGGCAATTTTACAAAATGAATTCAAATTTTGTAAGGATTTTTGAAGTTATTTCGAATAAATTCGCGTGAAATTAAATCCCTAGCTGGTTATTGAATTTTTAATATAAATTCAATTATCCAATTGTTTATATGTTGCTCGAATAACGTTTTTATAGGCTTTTGCACTATTTTGATTAATTTATATAATGTAATTTTATTCTTTTGGGGTATTATTTAAATTAATTAGGGTGTATAGATAAATTAATTGCATTTTTATTAATAAATAGGAGGGAGTTTTATATTATTAACTATGATTTTTTAGGTCTGTTTGGGCTATTATGCTCAATTTTTATAGATTATGTTTGTATTTATTTGTCATATTTTTGTTTTTGTTATTAATTAATTATAAGAACACATTAAGGTGTGTTTTTTTTGTTATGATATGATTAATATAGACTAATCCCTTTTGTTTTTTCCAATTTTTATTTATTTTCTACGTTAGGAATAAGGACAAAGAGGGCAAACATAAAACACCAACATTAGGAAAAAGGAAGTGTCTAGGAAGAGACAAAGAAGTGAGGCTACATCCTAATAACCACCTAGACAAACAAAGCTAGCATAACATACACTAACATTACATCCCACATTAAGTTTCGTAATGTAATATCCCATGTTTGGGGCTAGATCTCATAATTGTAAACTGAGCGCATTGAGAGCAATTAGAGTGCATTGCATGCTCATGCATCATTGTATTTTCACACACATGAATATTTATTGTTGACATATTTAAAATAATTGTTCATGAATTCATTGACAATTTTCGGATATAATTGACTAAATAATGTGATTTAAAATGTAAAATATGACATATTGATAGTAAAAATGGATTTGGAGACTGTTAGTATTATTTCAAAATTTTTGGTGAAAATTTAAAATTTTGGAGTATTTTGGACTGGGAAAAATATAGAAATATGGACCAGTCATAGTGTGACATGTGGCAGTATAGCACAGTGACATAAGTATTACATGCACAAGGACACATAGTTACGTGTTTTAGATGAAAGATTTTCCTTCAACTTGTGTTGTTCTTCATTTGGTTTTGATTTTCACTGTATACATCAGCACCAAAATCCTTTTAGTTCATTAATCATTGAAACATCTGATACTTGATGCAAACTTAGCAGTCTAAAGATTGGTCTATTTCATTTATCTTTGCTTTTCTCTCTGATCACCGAAACCTTTTCTTCAATCTCATTGTTGGGTTTTTGCTGAAACATCAAGTAAGTTATATCTTGAGCTTTACTGAGTTTTGTAAGTAATTTTGATAATGTTTTACTGTATAAATGTATACATGAATGAGAAGTTTAGTAGTGGAGTATCGGTGTATGAATAAGCTAAATGAGGAATTGAATTTGTTACTGAATTAGGATAATAGCAACTGTATCTAGAAGTGCTAAACACATCTGAATTGAGTTTGTGTTGAGAAATTGAGGTTGTGAATGTATGAAGATAGCAGTAGTTGTATCTGAAATTGAATCTGAATCTAATGAGTGTTATGTAATTTGAGAAAATGCAGAAAATGGGATTTGCATGAATGAAAGATAGAAAAGTGCAGAAAGTTTAAAAACACAGTTGAGAGAGAGGAAGTGAAGTTTCAGATTTGTTATGGTTGAAAGATAAACTTGAATTTGATTTGTTTAAAGAATGTATAGGAGTTAGAAATGCATACTGGATGATTTAGAAGTGTGTAAATCTGGAAATGAAAGAAAAATGGAAAAAAAAAGGAGAAGCTATTCAAAATGGTGAAGAAGATCGCGACATCATTTAAGAAGGTCATGAGTCATGATCGTGCTTAAGCACGATTGTCACAATGCAGGTATTTGGTGATCTCACGATCATGTAGATGCAATATCGTGACTTTTAATTATTTTTTTGAAAGTTATTTTCTGAATATCCTTTGATTTTTTTGTTATAACTTTTGCTTTAGATATCCCAATGACATGAGACTTAAACCAATGGATTCCTAACACATTGTTCTTCTCCTCCATAAAAATTGGTAACTTTCTGAATTGATTTGAAATAGATTGATTGAATGAAAGTGAGGGAATCTATTGGAATAGTACAAACTGGAATATTTTACTTAACATACTTCGGTATTTTGATTATGTCTTGGCCTGTAAAGTTCCAAATGAGATGACTCTTATTTAAATGATACTAGAGGCATAGAGCTACGATTTAGAAGTAAAATTGTAATTCTAGTTTTAGGAATTCCAAAATCTATTCTGAAGTTGAAGTAAGAGTTCTATTAAAGTTTAAGAACAGACTAACATATTTGGAGTATAACTTCTTGTTTAGAAGAAAGTGTTGCTTAAATCCTTCTTTTTTAGATCTAATTGATCGTATACAATTGACCAGAATGGAATGTTTTTAGAAACAGTTGAAATAGAGAATGAGTGACTGAGTTTTAGTACAACTGGAGGACAATTAATATGTACATCAGTGTATGACAAAAATATACCTAAGAATTTGTCATTGAACATGCATGATATATGAAACATTAATTCATGTGTTTATTTTGTTTCATAAGTGCTATAGTAATATGAAATTGTTTTTATTGCATATAGACGAGCAACTAGAGTGCCCCTTCCAGATATTGCCAAAACGTCAAGGCAATAGGCATAAGGGAGTAACTGTGAGTAACCTAAGATGGTCTCACTTTATTTGTTCTGTATATGACTGAATTGTATTGAATATGTTATTGAACTGCATTGACTGATTTTGTACTAAATTCTGGACAATATATATCCGAGGCGTTTGATGCATGCAAATAATAATGGAAGTGCTACTTGTCTGTGAATGAGACCGCCTAATTGAATATCCTGATTCTCAATTGAAAAGTTGAATGCCAAACCTAGTCTGATGACTACTATTATTGTGACTGCTACTTTGATAATATATGCAAATGAATATGATTGAGTTTGATGACCAAATTGTGACATGCCTTTCATTCCAATGCATGTAATATAAAGGTCATTGTGCCTGATGATGCTACTGAATAACTGATACTGTTATTGAGAGAGCTTAAAGCTTTGTGGTAGAGCTTATACTCCCACTATTTACTGAGCTCGGTGTCCGTAATGGATACGAGAGACTAAAAAGGAACACAGTCACTACATTAAAAAAATGAATGTGAGTCTCATACATATTGTATCCATATATGACTGGAATTCGTTGAATGATTTGCAAACTGTATGATCTGAGTGATTTTATGATGACCATGTTTTGCTGCATTAGTGAACCATCGAGGATGGTTACTCTACTAAGTTTGGAAAAATCATCAAACTTTCACCGTTGACTTTTATAAGTCCGAGAGCGAGACGACCTAGCTTCTAAGACTTCATTAAAGCAGATTTTGTGCAGTTTAATATCAAAGATGGCTCAAAGGTCTATCAGCTAGGATTGAAGACAATGTAGTTATTATCTTTTGTTATTCCTCAAATATGCAGCATACTGTATAAAACGAGTTGTTTATGCTCTTTGATGATGTTAAATTGAATGCTACAATGTAACTCTGGTTTTTTATATAAAATGAGGAAATTTTAGTTTTTAGTAAATGTGATTTATGTTATTATTTACGATGCCATGTGATAAAATGAAAGTGAGATAGTTAACATGCCATTTCTATCAGGCATGTGCACATGTTACCAAAAAGGGGGCACGTGCATGTGTCAGATGAGAGTGGGATGTTAAACATAACACCAACCCATATTACTCAATAATGAGAGATTAAGGTCATAGTTATACACTATGAGTAGATGAATTGACTGGGTG
This sequence comes from Erythroxylum pedicellare, assembly GCA_027563575.1. NCBI lineage: Eukaryota > Viridiplantae > Streptophyta > Magnoliopsida > Malpighiales > Erythroxylaceae > Erythroxylum > Erythroxylum pedicellare. The sequence goes on from JAOQMP010000006.1 coordinate 19,102,791, forward strand.
GTGCTCGATCAAATTGGGTTGACTTAGAATGTTTGAGCCCTGATCAATGTTGTTAGCTAGGACCACTTAGTCATGATCAAAGTGACCTACTTATAGAAAACCGACACTCTTGAGCCTAATACTCCCTTTAGATAGACGAATCCCTGGATAGAGACAAAGAAATAGAAGAAAGATGAATAGGCACTAAACTCTTGTCTAAAATATAATCACTTATATCTCCCAAGATTCTTAAGAAAATTAAAAGGACGCCTTTTGTTTTTGTCTTTTATTTTTATTTTTTGTATGTTTTTCTATTTTTCTTGATCGTTAGCAACGAATTACCATCATCAAACTAATATTATTTTTTATTTTTACTATTTTTTGTTCATATATTAAACCATATATTTTTATAAATATAGTTAGTCTGTGTTTTTTTTTAAATTTTCTTACCATCGTTTGATGCTTTATTTTGTTTTATTTTATTTTTTCAAGGATGATTGATAATGGATGGAAATCACAGTACAAATACAACATCTAAATTATAAATTAGGGAAGTACCATTTCTCTTTACCTTTTCTTCATATAGATTGTTGTTTGTTTTATTTTTTATGTTTTATTCTATATATTAGGGACAATGTACATCTTTCAATTTGGGGAAGTGGTATTATGATTTTGATATGGATCTAATTGTGATTCATGCATATCCTAGTTCTTATTTTTTTATTCTTCTTTATAAAAGTCTTGAATTTGTTGATTCTTATCGTGAAACATTTTGAATTATTATGAATCACTGAGTTAAGGAGTGAAAGAAATAAAGAATAATTAGATGAACTTTTACTTGCTACATTATGAATGAGGATTTTGACTATTGATTTGGATGAAAGTGCTTCGGATTGTTCATACATGAGCCTAAATTGTGAACTTTTAAGCCTATAAGCAAGTATCATCATTATATTATGCTCTATTTCATTTGTTGTGTGATTGGAATGCATAGTTGGATGATTTGAAATTGCTTTTATTATGCATGTTGAGGCAACATCTTTAGATTATGGGAATTAACATGAAAAAGGCACCAAAATTACACCATTATTGAGCCTTTCCTCTGATTTTACCATACCACATTTTTGTCCCAAGTTGTAACCAATCTTGAGCCATATCCTTTTCTTTGGATTATTTTAACCATATTATAAGATGATAACCATTTTTTTATTTGTTAGCCTAATATTTATTCTTGCACCTTGAAAGATTGTATTTGAATTTGTTAAGATTAAGAAATATTTTACAAAAAGAAAGGTGTGAGCTTATGTTTTGAGGTTATTTGTTCTCATTAAAGTTAAGAGAAAAAAAAGTTCCTTAAAAAACTAAAAATAACTAGAATCAGTGAGAAAGGAGCTATGATTAAGAGAGGAGCGACCTTTAAGAAATCTATTCAGATTTATCAAGAACTTTGAGACTTAATAAACATGAGAATGTTATCTTTAATCTTTTGTATTGCTTTTTTTTTGTTGGTTTTCATTGTTTATATAAGAACTAATTGGGATGTAGATTTAACTAAGATGAACCCTAGACTTATTCTTTTGAATTAATTCTTTGATTTAATAAAAGATCCTTGTTTTCTCGAGAATTATTTATGATTATATTAGGTTAAACTCAAATTTACTAGCATTTTAAATCAATTTTTAATTTTTATGTTGGATTGATAGATTATATGTATGAATGAATCACAACATGAATAAAGAGAGTTAAATTGATCCCTGAAGATATGAATACATGATCTTTCTAGCTTAGAGTGAAATCTATCAAAAGAATTTATAAAGCAAGTTAATGAATTCTTAAGGTGATTTGATTGTTAAGATATTTTAGTCATTCAAATTAAGAATAAGGGCTGCATTACTTGAGAGAGAATACAATTGTATCGTAGAAATATACACTAGTATAATAAACTAGGATTCATCATTGAGTTAGCATAAATTTAAAGCATAAGAAACTAGGGGAATTCTTACCTAAGTATCTTACCTAGAACTTGTTTACATATTGGATACTTCAATCTTGTTCATTTATTTAATTTAGTTATTCAAATTAGTTTCTTTATTTTTTTAACTCAATCACTCATTTTATTACGTTAGGAAATATGAAAATAATTAGTACTAGTAATTACAGTCCTCGTGTGATCAATACTTTACTCCCTTAAACTATAATATAAGAAAGACAAGTGCACTTCCCTAGGTGATTTCTTTAGTATTGGTTTTTATTTCATTTATATCACATACTTGCTCTTGTCAAGATGGCAAAGTCAAGAAAGCTTTCTTAGTTTTAACTAAACCAAAGGATTTCAAATTTAAAGAAAATTTTTTCTTTTTTCTTTAATATTTTTTGACATTTTAGACCTATCTTGACCTAATTTGAATTAATATTATTAAATCACAATTGAGCTCAAGCTCAAACTAAATATTTTAGGATTGATCAGATAGATAACAAATATAAAAAACATGAAAAGCCTCTCATCAATATTTTGGTTCATGAACTATTTGATGTATGGGCTATTAACTTCATAGGTGCTTTTTAAAGTGCTTTCATGAATAATTACACCTTAGTTATTATAGGCTATGTTTTTAAATGGATATAAGTTTTAGGTCTACTATATAATAATGATAAACTTGTAGTTAAATTTCTTAAGAAAATATTTATTAAATGTAGTACATCTATAGTGTATATGTGATAGGTGAACACATTTTTGTACTATACAATTTGAAAGATTATTAAGAAAGAATGATTTCACATAAAAAATTGATATCCTTTACCATTCTCAATCTACCAAGTTGCAAAATCAAATATAGAATTAAAAGTAATTCGATAAAAGATGGTAAAGCACTCCACTAATGATTTGATTGTCTATAAAATCCCAATTGGAATAGCTCCATATAGGTTAATTTTTGGAAAATCTTGTTATTTATCTATCGATTTAGAACATCAAGCTTATTAGGTCATTAGATTTATTAAGTTTAATTTAAATTTTATGTTTAAATAGAGAGAACTTCAGCTAAATGAGTTTAAAAAGTTATGATTCTATGCTTATGAGAATTTATGAATCTATAACAAGTAAAGAAAGCAATAATATGATTGAAATATAATTAAGAAGGAATTTTTGAAGGGTATTAGATGTTACTTTAGAACTCTCGCTTACGATTATTCCTAGAAAAATTAAATTAAAAAATGTAGACTATTTATAATCACCATAGTGTTCCCTTAAAGCATAATTATAGATTTTACATCCAAAGAACCTTTAAAGTTAACTATTATAGGTTTTGATATTTTTAAAAATTGAAGCTTGAAGCTTATTCATCACCATAATGTTCATCAAAGATGACAAAATCTATGAAAGCCCTCAACTAAGAAAAAGACGCATACTGGGGCACAATATGAAAGATTTTAGAGTCCTAAGTTCCAATTAATCCTCATTTAAACATTTTCTCCCTCATAAGATTTGTTAGCTAAGATGATTTTGTTAATCTAAAAAATGTCTCTCCTTATAAGAATTGTTAGCTAAGATAGTTTTGTTAATCTAACAAATAGCTCTATCTTACATCTTATACTTGTCTACGGATGAGTCTCTGAGCAACCTATTGTTCTTTTCCTTCCATAGTGCATAAATGCTACAATTGATGGGTGTCCTAAAGAATCTTGCATTTTGCTTCATCCTCCTTATTCTAGTGCTAACCCATTAGATGAAATTCACCCTATTTTCACCCTGTCTCTTTCCCTATAATAAGTCTATAATAGTTATTGAACTTTTTACTGAAGGATGTATGAATAAGGACATTGGAAAAACATATTTGGGATAAATTCAGAGGAAGCCTTATAAAGAAGACATAAGGATAGTTGGATGCCATAGTATCTATCTTTGGTTTTCACTCTACATCAAACAGTAAGCCAAGTGATAAAGGAATCCTTAAGGATCAATGATTTCTCCTATATTAAATCATAATAAGTGACTTTCTGAGAGTGCGGCCTAAGAAGTTAAAAGCATGACTCATTAGTAAATCTTTGAGAGGAATTCCATAGCTATATAGCTTGATCATCATCAAAAGGTTTTAGATCATAAGGGGGTAGATCACCAGCAATACCAACTAATCCCTAAATTTGCAGTCCCAATTCCTATTAGAAATTATTTACTTACTTTAACATCTCGAGGAATTCTTAGACTAAGTCAAAACAACTCCTCTCTCATATATAAAGTCCCAGATGGGACCAATAATCATACCACAATCAAATACTCTTTCCATTTTTTATCAAGCTCTTGAAGGATGAGTAAAGTTGGTCCCTCTATCTGAGCATTTTAAATAAGCTTGATGACTACCCTCTACTAATCTTTAGTTACCAAAAGCCAATTCTAGATAGTTGAAACCATAATTTGGAAACAATCATCAATTAAATAAGGGAGAAATTCACTCTCTAAAATCCTTAAGGAAGAACGAAGAAAATAAACTTAAAAGACTTCAAATGAGCTATTATAAGAAGGCAACCTAAATATTTTCTAGAACAATAATTTCTCATTTAGTTTCAATTATATTTTATTGTTTCTTCTCTTTGCCTTTTTTTTGTTTTCTATGTGAGGTACTCTATTTTAGATGATTCTCAAGGACTTGAAATAATGTAACTTTAAAAAATCAACTTAGAGAAGTTCCTATATCTATATTTTCTTTCACTTTTTCAACTTTATGCATAGTCACTCACTTATTTATGTGTTATATAAGCTTCTATTAAGAAAAATGTATATTTTTAGGTATAGGGATAGAATTAACATGAGAGATGGTTTCTTAACAAATACACACTAAGTAAATCAATTCATTTGAATTTGTATTAATTAGTTACAATTCTAGAAAAATAAGTAATCAAAATTAGTTATGGAAACTAAGTTTATTTATTATATTTGTATTTTTCTTTCATATATACTTAATTGATTATACATTTATTCCATAACACTTAGTGATTAATGCTATGAATGTTTAAGACATTGACATTAGTTCGTGTTTTGTTTTAGGTACAATTCGGAAGCAAAAGATCTAAAGTAAGTTGAAAGCACAATATTTGTGTTGTCTACTTAAGATTCGCACTCATTTGTCTCCATGGACCAAAAAGAAGAAGGATTAAAACCATTGTCACGCCCATGACTGATTTTCCATGGGCGTTACACCTATATCACACCCATGCTGTGAGCAACATAGTCACGCCCGTGACTTTATCCTGTTGTCTCGAAACCTTACTTTTTAGTATAAAAACATCATTTTGATGGTAAAATGTGATGAAAGGTTAGAGGGATCATTTTAAAATAGGAAGCTCTTGATTTGGAGGTTTTGGGAGAATGAAAAGGGCCAAACCTCTCATTCTTTGGAGATCCATAGAGGGCTAGGCTTCCCAACCTAGTTCGGAGGTGATATCAACACCAAAGAGCTTAGTTAAACATTTCTTTCATTATGTTTGTTGTTCTTTCTCTCTTAGGAATTGATTATGTTATCCTATGTTTATTATTTGGGTATTATGAAAAGATGATTTTAATGTGATCATTAGATCATTTTATTACAAAACCATTGCTAAAATCTTTAAGATAATATATAATTGTTATTTTGAGATTCGTTTGCAGCTACTAATGATTTCTAACCATTAGGGATACAATATGTAATTGTTATGTTTCCAATTGATTTCGAATCATTAGGAATAATGTAAGCTTGGCTAAATAACCTGAGTGTATATAGTTGTTGCCTTTGCTAATTACTTTTCCATTTCATAATGTGACTACCTAATTAAATCTAGAGAGCTCGTTCTAGCTTATTTGGTAGTTAGGTTTAATTAACAAGCGTCTTTTAATTAAACACGAACTAAGGAAAAACTAAAATTAATAGAGCTTAGCATTAACCTACAATTAGTAGTTGTTAGTAAAGGTATGAGAACAACAATTAAATGAAGTATATTCAACTGTTTGTAGGTCGAGATTAAATCGATGATCATGTCCTTAACATATTCATCACTTTTCATCATTCTTATATTGCTTTCTTTAATTTGTTTTCGTTAGTTTTGTTTTGTTTTATTTTCTTATCTGAAAACCAACAACCTCCCCCTCCCCCTTCCCCCCAACCTAAACACTGATCGGTTTCATTTCAAAAGCTTTACATACACTTTTTGTGAGATCGACCCTGACTTATTACTGTTATAGTTGTAGGTCTAGTTATTTTTAGTAGTGTTACGATGCACTACCATAATTTTTGTGTCGTTTCTGGGAAGTGTTGTGCTTTAGTTTTTGTTCTTGATTTTAATTAGTGTTTTGTACATAATTGTTTATAATTAGTTTCTTTTCAGTTATTTCTTGACCTTTTCAATTTTTTTAATTTTTGTGTGTTAAAAAAGATATAGTGAAGGAAGATATTTTTTTATAACTCATATTCCCAATCCTATGACCAAGTTTAGACTAATCATACCAACTTTAGTTATGGATGGGATAACTAGTAAAATTACTTCCTTGATAGTTTGCAAGATACACAACAATTCCCGTAAAAACCATAAACTTCTTATTATGATTTGGGTCCATCTCTAGAAGAATTACTTAAAATTGTAGGACATTCAAGAAGTAGAGCCAAAGAGTAAAGACCAAGAACACAAGTTAATGAGGCAATAAGCCAAGTTCGCCATGGCAAAATCAGAAAATTATTGAAGAAGTCTTTCGGGAAAAGTTCGTCGTCGTGAGGATAATGTTTTCACCGAGGTTAAATTAGAAAATTATTGAAGAAAACTTTCGGGAAAAGTTCACCACGGTGAGGATAATTTTTTCGCCATGGTGAAATCAGAAAATTATTGAAGAAACCTTTCGGGAAAAGTTCATCGAGGCGAAGGTTGAATCTGTGCAAATTTTACCCAGTGAGATTACCATTCTACCCTTATTTGCTCTTAACCAATCGTATTCACTTTATCCTTTTCTGTCATTTCACACATCACAAACCCTACTTAACCCTTTTGACTCTCTTCCATTGCTTCCGACTCTCATTTTTACGACTGCAATCCTCCATCTCCTTAACCCATTCCCTCCCTTGCAACTTTCTGCGCAGGTTTCAATCATTTGTAGTGTTTCTTCTCTTCCTTTTTTCTTAGTTTTTGTAATGCTTAGGGTAGACTAGGTTGTCCATTTTTTTTTCTTTTCCATTTTCACTTTATATTAATTTTGTTTAGGTTACCTAGGATTGTTGATTATGCCTTTGTTAGTTGCTTAGGTTATTATTTTTAGTTTGCTTTACTCATTTGTTAATTATGTTTTGGTGTGCATTTTTGGCTGGATAATGCCTCGAGTTAAACTCCCTGCCCCTCCTACCCCTACTAGTGAGTCTAACTCCTCTAATAGTTTTACTTTCGCGAAACTATATCAGAAAATGGATACTAGGCCTTTCATTAAAGAGAGACCCTTTCTGTTAGCTCCCCTTGACAATCCCTTCGTTTAGTAACTTGTTGCTTCCCAGCTAACTGCCCTAGTCAAACCCCCCATTCAAGGCAACAATAAATTTGTTGGCCATTTTTACACCGTTGCCTGATTCAATGATACTATGGAAATTAACTTCCGTGGTATTAAATCACCAAATGCATTCACCACTGCCAGTATTCAATGCTACTTCGATCTTCCTAACATTCTCTGAAGCCATTATAATTAGCTCACACACAACTACATTTCGGCAGATGTTATTTGCACCCTCTGTCAAGAGAGCGCAGAATGGCATCGACTATGCTATTCACAATTTTACCTCAAATGATCTGATCTACGACCCAAGGCTTGCCCTTGGCTCCATTTGGTTTGCAACAATATCGTCCCAACCACCCACCTAGCCTATGTCACCAAAAAACAAGTCTTACACATTTACCTCCTAATGACTGGTTGCCTAGTCGATATAGCTTATGCTATCGCCTCCTACCTTCATGACTCCATCACTATGGCCAAATTCACCAATGCCATCACCTTTCTTCACCTTATCTCTGACATTTTCCAAGAATACAATGTCCCAGAGTTTGATAGTGACAACTATTTTGATCCAGCCACACTCTTTAGGTATGATCGCCTAAAGCAACCCACCATTCACCCACCTCGTCCCTCCCCCCATGCTCATAATATTGGTGCAACCTCTGCAGCTACAGCACTAGTTGAGGATGCTCATCTAGCTCAGGACACTCCTGAGCTCGTTACTTTACAGAACCTTGCTAGTAAGGTCGACGGACTTCGTACGGATCTCTCCTATCTCCGAGACACTCTAGTTTAGAAGATAGCACGACAGAAGGAGAGAGAGGCTTTATATGACCAAGATAGGTAGTATCGTCTACGTATGGACATGTTCACTGAGCATTTTCATTTCTAGTTACCATCTGATGAGGATGACCCACTGAGCAGCACAGGCACATCTAGAGTAGGACCATCTGGATCTGGCGCTAATCCTCCTATGGAGTAGTTTGAGTCATTTGTTCTTTTTATATTAGATAGTCATGTTTTTAGTTTTCAGTCTGTTGGATAATCAATAACCTTATTGTTATTAATAGAATTAATGGCAGGTTGTTTGAATGATTCTCATTGTACTTTTCCTGATGTGTTATTATTCAATAGCCTTCCTGTTACTTTTCAATGCATCATGGTGTTTTGATTGTTTCATAACTGGGGATAATATGATGTTTAAGTGTAGGGAAGGTTATTCCATTTTGGCTTTTCTTCTTTATGCATCATTTTTGGCCATTTAATTGCTTGTGCAAGTCATTTGTGTGTCCTCTGAAAAATTTTTAAACTTGGTAATTGAGGTGAATTGCATGCTTTTCAAGTGTTTCTTTTTCTCTGCAATATTTCGCTGCGGTGAGCTTTTGGTTATGCTGGGGTGACACTGCTAATTTACAGTTTGCCGCGACGAACTTATGTTTCCCCGTGGTGAAATCAATTCCTTTTATAAAAAGAAAAAGACATTATCTATTTTAATTCCCCCATTTCAATAATTCTCCCAAATTAGATTCTTCTCACTCCTATGTCTTGAAGATTTTATAAATTTCAAAGTTGTCCATGTGTATTCGAAAAACCATCTATGTTTTTAAATGATAGTTGATTTTGATTAATTCCATTTTCAATGTTTTCACGAGATGCAAGTGAGAGTACGCTGAGAGAGTATCACTATGTATTTTTAAACCCTGAGATTGCTTAATTGAGATACTAACCTTGTTGGAAGGATATTTGCTCCTGAATTCTTTCATTTCTGTGTGTACCTGCTTAAATTCATATCTCTCTAGAACTTGTTTTAATTCTTGATCAAAGCTTGATGAACTAAAATTTTATTAATATGATAAAGGCATTATTTTCAAAAACCCTACTTACCCAAACATAACCCCCAAATACTTAACCATTGCTAGCCCCTTTGAGCCATCTTTTTGAGTGCATGCATATTTCACAATTGATGTGAATATCTCATCTCCTGTTAAAGATATAAAAAAACCTTGCTATAAAAAAAGAAAAGAAAGAAAAAAGTTCCAAAAGCTTTAAAAAAATGGAAACAGAAAGCTTTCTCAAAAGAGAAAGGTTATTTAGAAAAAATAAATATTTTCTTACCAATAGTTGGCGTTTGTTTCATGTGGAAAATAATTGTGATGCATTTACTCATTTTTCTTCTTCTATTCAATCCATTTCATTTAGCCTTCCGTACATTACAACGTTGAAAGTCCTCTTGATTCTCGAAATTATAGTTATTTTAATGGAGAGGTAGAATTATCACAAGCTTATGGAAGAGAATGGACTAAGCAGATTGTAGAGCGAAATTATCCTAAGACAAGTGAGTTGAGAGATTAAACACATTTCCTTTAGAGAAATCTCCTTTTCCTAATCTCTTGGATTAAATACTTATAGTGTTTATTTTCTTAGCACTGTTTCAGTCTGCTTGGGTTGATTTCTGAGGAACTGATTTTACTGATTTTTTGCTCTCATTTTAAGCATGGTCGGTATTTTCTTTTGCACTTGTGTCTCTTTGACTTTTATAAGCTTTGT
>JAOQMP010000006.1:19121897-19134824 GCA_027563575.1 Erythroxylum pedicellare
AAATGGTCATACATGAAGAAGGTCTAAAACATTGAATATTCTTTGACCAAATATGGTCAAATTACCTTTTTGCCCTTAACTTATGTGAAATTACCATATACCCTCCAAACTTTTCCCAAATTTGCAATTAAGCCCAAAATTTGGGAATGATCAAAACTATTATTTTTATTTTGGTCCCATAATTTTGAAAATAATAATTAAATCCCTTAATTTTATAAAAGTACATATTGAACCTTTAAGAATTGAAAAATTACAATTAAGTCCGTTAACTTTTAACAATTAGCAAATAAGCCCTTATGTACATCAACTTTTCTAATTAAGCTTTCCAAGTGTCCAATAAGTCTATAAATCATATCTAATCACCTATAAGGCATTAGAAAACTTTTACCTCAACCACAGGGTCATATCCATCCAATAGACTGAGTTTTAAACACTTAGAATCTTATATGTCAAAAATCTCTAAGATTTCACATATCGATGAACTCTAAGTTCATATACAGCCATATAACATTATAAATCACTGACATATATACCCAAAAGGATTTAAATACATATTTGAACTCATATACAGCCATGTATATATCAATATACATTAGTATCTCCAAGTATAGAACAATACAAAAGGGCTCAGAGAGTCTGGCATTACATAAATCCATTATACACGAATATATTAGATCCTTGGAAATATGATTTTCATATTAATGAGTCAGTTTTAACTAGAAGCGTTGATTATAGGCAAACCCAAGGTCAACATAGACAGAGGTAAAGTTAGGTAATGTACATGCATCAAGAGTTGATAGTACAATGTGAGTACAGACATCAACAGTTGATAGCACTAGATTCGATAGCCGCATTATAAATGCAATTGGTATAATCGATATCTATCGATTGACCTAAGGTAGCTTGTTGGGAAAACCCAAGGTCATTATTAAGGATATTGGATATTAACCCACTTGGAGAACTACTATATGAGTAGTTTTGGATTTATATAGAGGGTTATGGATTCGTGAGAAAATAGTGGGAGCGATATTGCTTGTTTTTAAAGTCCTAATTGATATGCATTTATATATAGTCTAGCACCATTTCTCTCTTTGACATTAGGTTGCAAGAATCGACACCACGACAACTAGTATGAACCTATGCTCACTTATGGACTCCAATAAGTTGACTGGACCTAACTTCTTATACTGACTTAGGACCATGAAAATAGTTCTTAAGTCAGAGAAACTAAACTATGTCTTAGAACCCCATCCCCCTAATATTGATGCTTCTGATGGTGATCAAAGGGCATATAGAAAGCATCTCGATGATAGTGAGATGGCTAGTTGTATAATACTGGCCACTATGTCACTGGAATTACAAAAGAAGCATAAGGCTATGGATGCTCGTACCATAGTCTATCATCTGAGGGAGTTGGTTGTGTGTAAGTTTTAATTATTAACCCTCAATCATCTGCAAGTGCATGGTTTGTTAACATAGTACCAAAGGTGTCAATCCCTCGAGGAAGGAACTAATCAAATCCTGAAATCTAAGCTAGAAACAAATAATAGAAATTCAAGATGTAATGAAACTAATAGGAGAATTTAATTCAATCAATCAAATTAAGAATCAAACACGAAAATTCTAATTATTAAGCAATTTGGAGCATATTCAAGAATCAACTGAAGGAAATTACCAATTGAGAGAAAGGGAAATTTACCTATCCTTAATGCTGACTGAAATTATTATTAATTAATGGATTGTTGGTTCTAGGCTATCCTAGGGTTGATTACTTCCTCGAGTTATAACCATTAGCCCTAAATCATAAACCCTAATCAGATTATGGAGGTTGCAGTCTCTCAATTTATAACTTATCCAAATTCCTAATTAGTTCTGAAGTTCTCTAATAAACTTTCGAAAACCTATGCAAGATCTCTCTTCACATAAATTATTGATCTGATTTAATTCTAGTTCTTATTAAATCACCTAACTCTCGTTAGTATAATTTAATCATTTTTCATTCGATTCACCCTCTTAGTTTATTATCAACTTATGTAATAGCAGAATCAATCCACAATAATATCCAATAAACACATAAATAATTAGATTCTTATTAATTCAAGAATAAAATTTTGAAGGTGAGTTTAGTACATCCTCAACATTCTAGATCCTATCATCAATTGTTCAATCCAATTCTATATAATAATAAAACTGAAGGAGCATGAAATACATCCTAAAATGGAAGATAGGAGAGCGATGTTGAGAAACCTCCTGATCTAGAAAATACTTCGAGTCTACTTCTTCTCCTCTTCTCTCTTCCTTCTTCTCTTCCTCTATCTCTCGATGATTTATCTCTAGGGTTTCTCAAGGTGGCTGATGCAAAAGCTCTTTCTCTGCCTCTTTTTTTTATATCCTCTTGAGTTTTAGGTAACCCTAGGGTTTTTTGGGGGTCCGAAAGGTCCAAATAATCCTTCGAAACTTGACATTCGTGAGTGTCAGCATGTCTACCAATGCAAGCCATGATAGTGGCTCACATTTGAGCCTTTTATCACTATCATGGTATACAGGCCATGATCGTGGGCCATGATCGTGGGCCATTCCCTAGGCTTCTGTGCCATAATCATGGGCCAAATATGGAGCTTCTGTTATGATTATGGCCTAACATGCCACGATAGTGGGTCATTGTTTTAGTCTCAATGTCTCTGAAACTCTTCTGTTCTTTGATGTTGGCCCTAAAACACTAGTAAACATATCAACGTACCTCAAAAATATAATATTTAAGCTGAAAGACTTGCGCTAACCTATAATACACTTCAAACATAAATAATTAACAAACTAACATAATTTTAACCTAAACACATACTAACTAATTGAATTAATAGCTAAACACATCTTAAACTATGCCCTAAAACACGATGTAATTTACATTTATCACTGTTTAATGAGCAAGCTAGGTCTGAAAGCTTCGAGTCCTCGAGGTTGCTCTTCCTCTTTAAAATGGCTGAGGGGACATCTCCATTGCAATATGTGCTGAAGAAGAATGACTATATTAAGAGGTTGCCCTCCTTAGGTTTTTTGATGGATCATGAATTAAGTATATACTTAATTATAACTAGTTTTAATGATAGTTATTCATAGTTTGTACTTAACTATCGGATAAACCAAATATCCACAACAATTATTAAGCTGATCAATTTGCTTAAAACAGTTGAGCCATCTATCCGTAAGGAAAATAAGGTTATGATGTTGATGGACTCTTCTTGTTTGAGGAGGAAGAACTAAAAGAAGAAGAAGTCCATAAGGCTTAAGGGAGGTGTACCCAAGATGAAAGCTAAGGAGACTGCCCCTAAGGGAACATGCTTCCATTGTGGCAAGGATGACCACTGGAAGAGGAACTATAAGGCCTATCTAGAGTCACTGAAGCAGAAGAAGACATCAAATGCCCCATCTACTTCAGGTATGTTTGTTATTGATATTAATACTATTTCTAATAATAATATATAGGTATTGGATACCCGTTATGTCTCACACATATGTACTAATATGCAGGGCCTTAAGAATAGTAAAAACTCAACAAGGGAGAGTTGGACTTGCGAATGGGCAATAGAGCAAGAGTTGCTGAATTGGTTGTAGGAACTTATGTATTAACACTCTCTAGTGGGCTTATACTAGAATTGGATGACTGTTTTTATATACCTGTATTGACTAAGAATATTATTTCAGTTTCTAGTCTTGAGAAAGCTAGTTTCCATCTAAATTTTAGTAACAATGGTAGTTTGAATGGAATGCTTTATGCTATAGATGCATTATACGATGGAATATACATATTAGATATGTCCATTCTAGTTTTAAATATCAATGACAATAAAAGACAAAAATGAGATAATGTGAAATCATCTTATTTATGGCATTTTCTCCTTAGCCATACAAGTGAGAGACACATGACTAGACTACACAAGTGTGGTAGTTTAGGGTCATTTGATTATTGATTATATGGCATATGTGAATCTTGCTTATTAGGTAAGATGACAAAGTTAACCTTTAAGGGAAAGGGTGAACAACCTACTGGGCTATTGGACCTAATACATTCAGATGTGTGTGGTCTGATGTCCATACATGCCAAAGGTGGTTTCATATACTTCATTACCTTCATCTATGATTGTTTTCGATTTGGGTATTTGTATTTGATGAAATACAAATCCAAGGCCTTTAAAAAGTTCAAACAATTAAGAAATGAAGTATAGAAACAACTAGGTAGAAGTATTAAAGCACTTCGATCAGATTGAGGTGGTGAATAGTTAAGCTAAGAGTTTCTATGTTATCTAAGAGATAATGGGATAATATCCCATTGGACTCCACTTTACACGCTACAACACAATGATATGGTAGAAAGGAGAAACTGAGCCTTGTTAGACATAGTGAGGTCAATGATGGGCTTAGCAGATCTACTAAATCCTTTTTGGGGATATGCACTCAAAACTGCTATTTATGTATTAAATAGTGACCCTTCATATTCAGTTGATGTTACCCTATATGAGATGTGGACTAAGAAGAAACCCTATCTTTCTCACATGAAAGTTTAGGGTTGTCCAGCTTATGTGAAGCGAATTCAGTCAGATAAGCTAACAGCTAAATCTGATAAGTGTTTGTCTGTAGGATATCCTAAAGAAATGATAGGATATCAATTATACAATATTTTGGAAAAAAAAAAGGTGTTTGTTTTAAAGCATGTTGTCTTTTTAGAGAAAGAGTTTCTTTTAAAAGAAAACAGTGGGAAATAATTGAACTTATGGAAATTCAAGATGCTCAAATAGACGCAGATCAACTGCTTTAACCCGAGATTATTTTTCATAATGATGAAAAATAGTTTAATCTTCTGACACACAAGAAGTTCGTAGGTAAATAAGGATACGTCATGTTTTATAGAGATATGTATTTCTCACTTCTCATAAGTGAACATAATGACATATTGCTCATAGAAGACGATGCACCCACTACCTATAAAGAAGTTTGAAGAGTTCAGAATTTGAAAAAGGGCTTCAAGCTATGAAATCTGAAATGGATTCCATGAATGGAAACAAAATATGGACTTTGGTTGACCCACCCTAAGGGATAAAACCCATAGGGTGAAAATGGGTTTTCAAGAAGAAAACCGACATAGACGGTAATGTAGTTACCTATAAAGTTAGACTTGTAGCTAAAGGTTATCGTCAAAGACAAGGAGTTGACTATTAAGAAACATTTAGCTCGATAGCCATGCTTAAATACATTACGATACTCGTAGCCATTGTTGCTCATTATGATTATGAGATACGACTAATAGATGTGAAAACAACTTTCCTTAATGGAAACCTAATAGAGGATGTATACATGACATAACCCGATGGTTTCATATCTAATGATGGAAAAAAGGTATGCAAGCCTAAAAAATCTATTTGCGAATTGCAACAACCATCTATGAGTTGGAATATCCGATTTGATGAGATAATCAAAAGTTTGGTTTCTCACAAAATCTAAATGAAGCTTGTGTGTATTAGAAGGTTAATGGGAGTGTAATTGTATTCCTTGTGTTGTATGTAGAAGACGTACTACTAATAGGAAATGATGTCTCAGTTTTACAATAAGTCAAGATTTGGTTGTCTAAGAATTTCCCCATGAAAGACCTTAGGTAAGAAACTTGTATTTTGGGTATAAGAACCCATAGAGATAGATCTAAGAAGTTGCTTGGTATTTCTCAATCTATATACATAGACAAGATGAGAGGAATCTCATGAATTTGATCCCTTGTGCTTCAATTATAGGATCAATCATATATGTTATATTATGTATAAGACCTAATGTATCATATGCTCTAAATGTTATGAGTAGATACCAGTCAAATCCTGGAGAGGGCCATTAAGAGATATTTAAGAATATCCTTAAGTATTTGAGAAGAACTAAGAATGTATTCTTAGTATATAAAGAAGGAGATCTTGTTGTGAGTAGGTATACAGATTCCAGTTTCCAATTCGACAAGGATGACTCCAAATCCCTGTCAAGATATATTTTTGCACTGAATGGTTTAATAGTCAATTGGAAGAGTTATAAATAAGAGACAACTGTAGATTCAACAACCGAAGCAAAATACATTGCTACTTCAGAACCAGAAAAGGAAGCATTTTGGATCAAGAAGTTCATTATGGAACTTGGAGTGGTTCCTAGCATTGTTAACCCAGTACAGTTGTATAGAGCAAGCAAAGGAATCTAGACTCATAAGAAATCCAAACATGTACTTTGGCAATACCATTTCGTTAGAGAAATCATTTGTAAAAATGATGTCAAGATAGAGAGAGTGCCCATTGATCAGAATATTGTTGATCCTTTGACTAAGTCAATTCCTCAAAAGAGATATGAATCTCATATACTTGCCCATGGTATTAAATACAGAGGTGATTGGCTTTAGTGCGAGTGGGAGGCTATTACAGAAGCGCTCTAAAGGCAATCACCTTTAACACTTATTATACAATCTTTTTAATTAATAAAAAGGGTTTTTCGTTAATTTGATGTTCATCTTCTTTATGAATTGATAGTAATCTTAAATGAAATTAATGAATTCCTTCATACATTACACAGTATGAAGGAAATCATGATGAGATCATGATAATGAGATTCCTATCATGTGTAATTAGGTTAGTATCTAAATTATCCCTAGTCATAGGATTAATGAGATGGGACATTATTAATCCGAACAGGCTAGCACATGTGATTGAACCCAGGTTTCCTATATCATTTGGTGACATTTTCATGATTTTTGTTATACTTTTTGGCTCTTAGTATCTAATATTGTGCTTAATCTGGCTCATGAGTGCTTGTTTTGAATTATTTTAGTTTGAAGGTAAAATTGTCACAAATAATTAGTAATTGCACTCAATTGATTTTTAGAACAATTGATACTGCAAACTACTACTTTTCATTGTAGGACATTCAAGAGCTGAAGAGTGAAGACCAATAACACAAGTCAATGAGAAAACATGCAAAGTTTGCCGTGGTAAGGATAATGTTTTTTCCATGGAGAAATCAGAAAATTATTGAAGAAACCTTTCGAGAAAATTTGTTGCAGTGAAATCAGAAAATTATTGAAGAAACCTTTCGGGAAAAGTTCCCCGGGGCGAACTCATCCTTTCATCGTGGAGAAACATTCGAATCAACACCAGGCCTAAATCATTTTTAGAAATTTAACCCACTGTGTAAACCTAACCCAGCAACCCGTTTTGTGAAAAAACCTATTTTGGGATAACATACAAAAAGGGAACGAGAGAGAGCCGACAGGGGGTTTCATTCATACATTCCACTACCTTGATACCCACAGTTCCCTTTGGAGACTTGTCTCATTTTTTCTTTTCTCTTCCATTTTTCACCGCCAACTTCACCATAGTTAGCTCAGATTAATTCCTAGTTGTGAGGCTTTTGGTTGTAATGCATGGCTAGATGATTTCCTTCCTCTTGAAGATGTAGAGATGGCTAGAGTTCATTGTTCTTAAAAGGGAGTAGTTTAATCCATAATTTAGCTATGATTTATGAATGCCCAAGTCTAGGATTTTTATCTTGTAGTTAAGCTACTTGATTATGGTTTAATCAAATGTTGGATTATGTGTAGTGAGATTGGTTGATACAGAACTTTGAGTTTGAATATATGAAGTCTCATATATGCCATTTGTGATCTTCTTGATTCTCTTTATTCTTCCATAGTTGTGTTTGATATTGAGTTGATTAAGATTTCATTTGACCTATTGCATTGGGTGATCCTACTACACACACTGAGCCACACTTAACGGGATCTTAAGAAATGGAGTCCCATTGATTAATATCTTGGACTTAAAGAGTTCTTTAAGGTTTATCATTTTGAAGCTTAGTGATCACTACTCTGTAGAAAAATCAATTTCGAACTAGGATGGCCAAAGCTCATTTTTAAGAGGATTATATCACTTTTGATCACTTGTTTTAATTTCCATTTTCTATTCCCAAAAATCCAAAAATAAATTTCACAAACTTTTTACAATTCAATTTAGTTTGGTTAGTGTTTTCAACGATCAAAAACCTCTCTTTCCTAATTAGCTTGTATAGCATGACATATAGGTTAACTGAGGTCCATTCATTTGAGGTTTCGATTAAATGAAACGACCTGAGGTTGCACCCTATATTGCAATCCTTAGATTATTTTTTATTTGACATTTAAGGGTACGAACAAGGTCCGAATCAACATGTTATTCTCCTTGATTAGATTAAGTAGTGGATCTTATAGGTTATAAGCATGAGTTGTTTAAAGTTAACATATGGATGCTTGCTAAGAGTAGTAAGTACATTGGATGACCTTCCATGAGACAATCATATGGATAATCTATTCTAGTGTTAATGATAGTCTAATCATAGCAATTGTACAAATATTTTTAGACTTGAGGTGCTCAAGGATATCTTGGATACTAATCTTGTACTTTGACTCCATTCCTTGTTGCCTTTTAGAGGTTTCTCATAGGGTGGTGATTAAGTACAACTTAAGGTATTCAAAGGTAATTGAGTAGCCAATAAAGGATTCACCACTCCTGATAGAAGGAGATGATACCCATGGCCCCTTAACGAGTTCATTACTCAGGAATCTCTAGCTAAAGTGAAAATGTCATGAAGATTGTCTTCAATGACATATCTAATTGAGTAATGAGCCTTGAGGACAAAAATTAACATCACTTAGGCTAGATGTGACATAGTCAGTCTAGTGGGAGTTGACTTTTTAACCATACTTTGAACCAAGAGGGGTATAGATGGTGAAAGGATGAATTGCATAGCAACATTGTCTATGGAAGGGTTTGTAGTCAAACCACTAACTTTCTAGTCAATTGGGGGTCATGATGTGTTACAAGATACCACTCATGACTTGCTTGAATTAAGTGTTAATTCAATTGGCCAACATAACTGGGAACTTAATGGGTCATACGCATTGAAGATCGAAGAATGAGTAAAATGATTTTGGATAGGGATCTAAGGTATAAGAGATGCATTACTAAGCTACATAAGTTTGGTAGTTTAAGGTCATTTGATTATGAATCATATGACACAATCTTTCTTATTAGGTAAGATGAAAAAATTACCCTTTAATAAGCAAGATGACAAATTTACCTTTAAAGAAGGGGTGGAAGTTTCATGCTAAATTAAGTGGGATTAAAAGCCACTTAATTCTTACTAACTCTCCATTGATATTGGGGGTTAGAGGAAGCCAAAGGGTGTAAGAAACATCAATTTTTGTGTAAGTGTGTGGGAAAGCAAGAGACTTTTTGGTGAAGTGTTCATCATCTTCTCTCACTCTCTACAAACACTCTCATAAAGAATACATCACAAAGCTAGCACTTTGTGTGTGTTTTATCCATTCTTCCTAAGAGGTTTCAACCTTCGCTCTTTGTGCGGATATCATTAGAGACATCCTCATTTGGTCATTATAGTTTATGAAAACCTGAAGAGGTGAAGACAACGAAGAACAAAGGAGATTGTAAAGTACATATCTTAAGTTTATGTTTTGTCAAAGTTACATCTAATGGAACTTAAAAGTTCTTAGCCTTTTAGGTTTTGTTTTATATTTCCACTGCTTTTGTCTACTTTTGATGCATGTGATGTAAGATGAAAATCCAAAAACTGCCTTCCCGATTTGTCTAACCTAAGTTCCATTTTCTTTTTATTTCCTTTTTCATTTAAATGTGTAAAGTTGATATGGATTGTATGGAAATGAATTTTAGGTTATTGATAATGTTTTAAACTCTCCTTCGAGGTTTTTACTTTGAGTTAATGTTGATTTAGTTATTTTGTCTTTATTGGTTTGGGTGATGTGATTGATTAATGTATTTGCATGTTTTGGTAATAAAATGAAAGGGAGAGTCAAATAAAAATGATTGGATCAGATTGATAAGAGTTAGGAGATCTAATTGACCACTTAATCAATCTAGTTGGTAATTTTATAGAGGGAGATCTTATGCAAGACCTGATTGTTTCTTAGAGAGCTTTAGAACTAATTAGAATTGTGGGTAATTTGTGAATTGAGAGATTTTAAGTTCCATAATTCAATTAGGGTTTATAATTTAAGGTTTAATGGTTATAACTCTAAAGAGAGTAATCAACCCTAAGGCTGTTTAGAACCGACACCTTATAAACACATAAATGGCTAGATTAGCATTAATAATAGGTAAAATCCCCTCTTTAATAACTTGATTGACTCTCTTGTGGATTTCCATTATGATCTATATGACTGTTCAGTTTTAATTCTACTTTGTTGAAATTTCCAACTTTACAAATCTTCAGTTTTTATTATTTGAATTTAAGTCTTAAACAAAACACAACTTGAATTAAGTGGTGCCCAAACACAATCTCTATGGGACAATATCCGCCTTTTACTATGAGTAACAACCTATATACTTGTAGTTTTTAGCCTAAAACAAGTAGTTTGTTTTAGCAATCAACAAGTTTTTGGCGCCATTGATGGGGATTGTTCTATTTAGCATCTTATTTAGTTTAGGTGACTTTAATTTAAAAGTGTTTTATACATTTCCTTGCATTTTTGTAGGTTCATGAACACAAGGAGCACGAGAAGGTCTAAGGAGCTTAGCTAAGAAGAGCTTTTAGACATTACATGGCACGAAAGAGAGCTTAGAAGAGCTAGGTCAAGATAGAATACAAAGGAATATGACAAAAGAAGGAGAGCAAGGAGGAGCTGAGAGGACATTGATAGACTTTATGAGGCCAAGTTTCAGTTCTCAAGGAGTTTTAAGGCCTGCGATTTAAGCAAATAACTTTGAGATCAAGTCGGCACTCCTCCACATATTTTAGAGTAGTGTGTAGTTTTATGGGTTATCCAACGAAGATCCTAAGGCCCATCTTGCAAATTTATTAGAGATCTATAACACCTTTAGGTTTAATAGGATGTACGATGATGTTGTGAGGTTAAGATTATTTTCTTTTACCTTAAGGGATTAGGCAAAGGCATAGTATAATGCACTTAGTGCAAGGAAAATCACTACTTAAGAGCAATTACCCCAAGCTTTCCTAGCTAAGTACTTCCCTTTGACCAAGACAACAAGCATCATTAAAGAGATCACAAACATTCAATAAAGTGATAGTGAGTCATTGTATGAAGCCTGGGAGAGATTTAAGGAATTACAAAGGAGCTGTCCTGGAGTTCCTTTTGCAAACATTTTGTAATGGTGTGAATCAGAATACAAAGGGAACTATAGATGTAGTTGTAGGGAGGGGTTTTTTATGAGGAAAATTATTGATGTAGCTCATAACATTTTAAAAGAGTTGGCGAGCAACAGTTGCATGTGGTCAAATGAAAGGACTAGACAAGGTTCTAAGGAGCAAAAAGGGATGATTCCACTTATCTCGGTGATAACCTTGCAAGCACAGAGTACCACCCTTACTAAGCAATTAAGCAACACGCAAGGAGCTTCTTCATCTACAGTCAAGACCATTCAATTACAATGTGAGTTATGTGAGTAAGAAAACCATGGCATAGTTGAATGCTTCTTATAAGGAGCCAGTGTTATAGAATAAGTAAATTACTTAGGCCAGCTGAAAAGAGGTAACAATTCATACTCCAACACTTACAATTCTGGGTGGGAAAAAACACCCAAATTTTTCATAGAGTACCAATAATGCAGGTGATTTAGGCACAAGTACTAACTTGATGCTTTCAACATCCTTACTTATCCATCTTGTGGATCAATCCATCAAGAGACCATTTGGGGTAGTAGAAGATGTTCTGGTAAAAGTGGATAAATTTACAATTCCTATTGATTTTGTTATGTTGGATTTTAAAGAAGATATGAATTGTCCATTAATTTTAGGTAGGTCCTTTACGAATACTAGTAAGGCATTAGTTGATGAACATCAAGGAAAACTGGTTTTGAGAATTACTGATGAGCAGGTTGAATTCAATATGACTAAATCTTTGAAGAAGTTGGTGGATGGAAGTGAATGAATGAAGATTGATATTGTGGATGATTATGTGAAGGAAGATGAAGTGTATAGGGTTGGGAGTGTGAGTGAAGAGGAATTATGTGAGGAGGGTGAGTAAGAGAAGTTAGAGAGAACGGATGCACCCACACCACCCTCCATTGTAAAGCCACCCACCGTAGAACTAAAACCCTTACCTTCCTACCTGAGATACACATTTTTAGGTATAGACAATGCCCTACACATCATCATTTCCAACCATCAAGAAGAGGGTGAGAGCCATGGGGTGGCAAATTTATGATATTAGACCCAATGTGATGATCCATAGGATTAACCTTGAAGAAGGATGCAAGACAGTGAGTGAGAGGCAAAGAAGGTTAAATCCAAACATGCAAGAGGTTGTGAAGAAGGAAGTTGTGAAACTTTTAGATGCTGGTATTATATACTCAATTTCAAATAACAGTGGTTGAGTCTGTTGCAATGTGTACCTAAGATAGTGATGGAGAATGAAAAAGGTGAAATGATTTCCACTATGATTGTCACAGGTTTTATAGTGTGCATTGACTAGGAAGCTCAATTTGGTCACCAAGAAAGACCATTTCCCATTACCTTTTGTGGACCAAATGATTGAGAGGGTGGATGGCCATACTTTTTATTATTATTTTGATGGATATTTAAGGTAATCAGGTGTTTATACACCCATAGGACTAAGAGAAGACTATTTTCTACGAGACTTTTGCTTACATGAGAAGTCTTTTGGTCCATGCAATGCACTAGCCACGGGCATCTTTGCGGAGATGAATGTGTTGGATCAAAAAACAATATCATACTAGATTTTAAAAACTTTTTCTGAAATCAAAACGCAGTGGAAGCTTGATAACCAAATCAACATGTTTTAATCCATACATGATACAGTATTAGAAAAATAAATAACATAAGAACAAGATTGAAATTTTACCGACTCGTTTGCTATAGCTT
>JAOQMP010000006.1:19146279-19161994 GCA_027563575.1 Erythroxylum pedicellare
ATTTTGTGATTGGAAAACAATTTTAAGGTATAAATATTAGTGATAGAAGGGACAAGACGTGATTTTAATTGTGATGTTGGGATAAATTTCTGACACATGTAAGGTATTTAATGAAATGTCTGTTCTTTGAAAAAATGATTTCAATTCTTTTTTAGTATGAATTTCATTATTTCAATTCTTTTACTTGCAATAATGAATTTCTCTCTATGGTGGCTTCTAGAGAAACTAAACACTTTGCAAATAAATTTAAAAAAATAGTTTTCAGCAATTTACCGACGGAAAAAAAATCCGTAGGTAATTACCGACGGAATAACCAAATTCGTTGGTAATTTTTTGACAGAAAATCTTCTTTTTTGGTAAATTTATTGATCGAACAAAATAACCGTCGGTAAATTTACTGGCGATTATTTTGTACCATCTGTAAATTTACCTACGGCAGTATCTCTGACGACTTTTTCCGTCAGTAAATTCCGTCACTAAATAAGATTACCGACGGAATGTGTACGAATTCTATCGGTAATTTCCGTCGCTAAACTCCAATTTTCTTGTAGTGAATAACCTATTTGATCGTATCCTTCCAAGATGACAGTTGCAAATTGATGTTGGACAAAAAAGAAGATCGAAGTTCATATATGCAGTGAGAAGCGCCAATGAAAAAATACTAGCATACAATTGGAGATTAAGAAGGTAGAGCCTGTCTAGCATCTTCGTATTCTCCTTAATTACCAATCATAGAATGAAACTTATATTTGAAAGCTGGTGAAAAGGAAGATAGAATTCGATTGTTAGAGTTAGGTTAATTAGTATCGTTAAAATTTTGCAATTAATACTTATCCTTTGATACGGAGGGAAAGACTTTTTGTTGTGGTGCTCAAAGACATAAACCTTTCCAGAATGCCTAAATCTGAGTGCGATGAGTTTGGAGATACGTTTATCTAATAAAGGCTGTTACCAATTATATATAGTCTAAATGAATCTGTATGATTAACAATCTATCAAGGGTCGTCAAATTGTTATAATTAGTAATACTTTACTGAGAAATTTGATCGAGCTAAATTGAGTGCTTTCTCTTATTTTAAGAGTCCAACAGATTTGCTCTTTTATCTTTTTTAGTAAATTCTAATACTCTTCCTGATAAAAGAAAATAAGAAGAATAATACACACATATACTTGGCTTAACAAATTTTATGGCATTTATTATTGTCAAATGGTTTCCTAATTTGTTCCTACAAAGGAGTACAATCTTTAGAGGTGAGCTTATCTGAAAAGAAAGGAATCCCAATTTCCTTAAAAGGGAGGCAACCTCTCTTGAGAATGTAAGGAGCAAATGGTTGATACAAATACGAAAATTTTGCATAAGTTCATTTATGTATTCAAGAGCTAAGCAATTGTAATGAGCTCATTAATGAGAGTAGAAATTGAGAAGCGTCTCTATCTTCCATAAATGAGAGGTTAACTAATTTTTTTCTTGGAACATCTAAAGTGAGATTTGAAGTTGTTAGAATTTGATATTAGGATATTAAGCAAAATCTTATGTCTTTTCACAAATAAATATGCTAAACTGAGATCCCCTTGATGCAATCTCCTAATAGTTTCGTGCGTTCATTGTTGACCAACACTAAAAAAGAGATGGTAGTGATACACTGCTCAATCAGATAAATGAATTCATCTAAAAAGCCGAATGCTTTGAGGGTGTAAAGTATGAAGTCCTATTTAAGATTGTTAAATGCCTTTGAAAAATCAAGTTTAAGAAAGCATGTTTTTATGTCATACTTTTTGTGATAATCCTTGAGTATTTCTTAAGCAATCAATAAGTTATCACCAATGTTATGATCCAAGATGAAGGCAGTTTGGGAACAACTCACCAGTGAAGGTAGTGTGTTTTTTTTCAATTCTCCGGGTTAGTAGTTTTGAAATAAGTTAACAAATTGTGTCACAGTATGAAATGAGCTGCATTTGAAATTTTGGAATCGCGTGAGTAGAGGTGCATTATATATCTTGCAGCATTATACAATTATAGAAGAAAAATTTGATTGTAGTTATCAATGATTGTGCCATAAATGTTAAGAGAGTAATCTTTGATTTCCTGAGATCAACTTGATTGTGACAAAAAAAAAAAAAATCTTTTAAAAAAGGCCAAGTATTTATAAGTTAAAATATTAAAAGTTTTGGGATGGAAAATCCTTTAAAGAAAAGTCAAAGTATTGGAGACATGTCTTGTTGTCTAGAGGCTTATGATGGGAAATATTGCAGAGATCATCTTGTGAGCCTACTTCATCAATTAAGGCAAAACTTTTGTTAACATCTCCTTTTTAAAGCCAATTGTACAAAAGATTGTTACGGTGAAGATATTAACATTTTGGATTTTTTTTCTTCAAATTCTACAATGAGTTTATTCAAGACCTTAAGGCTTTCCTTTTTAACCTTAAGTTTTTGGATGTATACAAACATTGGAATGCTATAAAATCAAGAACCCTACCCACTCCCCTATGCTTCTTCAAGACCGGAAACTTGTTAAATTTGAATAGGCTCTTTCTTATTCGAATGTTCTCTCCAATTATTACCTTAAAAGGGGACTGGTTCGACACATCAGGGGATTCAAAAGAGACTCAATATTTCTTTAAAAAATACAACTATACGAGTGCTCTAAATAATTTTCTTTCTCTTAACCATAACTCTACTCCTCTATTTATTACTCTGTAGTGGAGATCTTTCATAGATAAATTAGTGAGACAATAATCCCACATATTTGGCACTCCTAATTTTTTAGTGGACAAGTGAGTATTAAAATCTCTAAATATCTTCCACATATTAGAACATTTGCCATTAAGTGACAGGCAAAAGGATCAAATTGGATTCGATATTTTTTTTATATCAAAATTTAATTTAAACTCAAACACTTAGGCACTTTAAAAGAAACCCTAATATTTCACAAATATTTAATTTCATTTCATTTTTAGCCGTCCATTACAAAAACTATATCTACTATTTTTTATGGATTTCTTGCTAGATGTGTATCCCACGTGACAAATGGAGTTCAAAAATTTTAAAAATAATTATTCTCTCCTGTCTCTCTTTAACTTTTTTATTTCTTCTCTTATTACAAAAATTGTGTCTATTGGTTACGTTTTCTCTTTACATTTTAGAATTTGTAGTGAAAAAAAGTATATCGCTATCAGAGCTTAGTGAAGCAATACCATAGAAAAAATATTTTACGTGCTTTCTCAAAGACTATTAACCATGTTTATTTTAACTAAAAATAATTTTTTACAGCCAAAACAATTTTAATGAATAGGCTACATTTATATTTCGTATCCAAAGATTATTATCTATATTTTGTTTCAACTATGGATTATTTTTGTATCCAAAATAATTTTAGGGAATGAGCTAAGTTTTTTTATAGCTAAAAACTATTGGCTATGTTTAAAAAAAAAGTAAAATCTGTAAGTGATAGAACACTCACATCAATAAGAAAGGAGTTGAAAAGATCTAAAAACTATATAAGAAATATAGCCTCCAATAAAGGCAAGTAGGATGAGCTTACCAAAGTAACGTAAACCTTGCCATGAGGTTAGATTGACACGATCCTGCCTAGAAGAACCAATAAACAATGGAAAATTGAGAGTGACTAAAGAGAAAATTTAAGGTAAATTTTCATTGTTTGTAACATAATTTGGTAGTAATTTTCAATGAAATCATTGTACTTCATGATATTGCTGAGAAGAAAGCATCAGTATATTTAAGACAAAGCATATAAAAGAATAAAATGCCTAGTCAAAACTTTCATTTCTACTGTAATCTATAAGGAGCAAGCAAACTCTGACATAATAATGATATTGTATCAAGTATAATATATTGAAAAATAAATTTGGATAAGGTAAATCACAAACACAAGAAACATTAAGTTTTTATGTGAAAAAGCCCTTTGAATTAAGGGTGAAACTATAAGATCGCTGATCCATTATAAAAATTCCACTATAGTAAAAGATT
This sequence comes from Erythroxylum pedicellare, assembly GCA_027563575.1. Classification (NCBI taxonomy): domain Eukaryota; kingdom Viridiplantae; phylum Streptophyta; class Magnoliopsida; order Malpighiales; family Erythroxylaceae; genus Erythroxylum; species Erythroxylum pedicellare. The sequence goes on from JAOQMP010000006.1 coordinate 19,150,270, forward strand.
CATACAAAATGCTCTCCAAAGTAGTTATATCATAAGTGCCAAAAAAGGAGAAATAAAGGATAAAGGCAATAATGATAAATAAGGAACAAAAAGAGAAATCGACTAAAGTTGAACTACTGTTTACAAAAATGAGAATAACAATTATAGTCCTATAAATAAGATTCTCATCATTCAAATTATACAGTAACATCTCAAGAACTCCAAGCTAAAATTTGAGCTTGATCCAATTGTGGATGACTCGAAATTGAACAAAAAACTAAAATTGGTTCAAAAAAATTCTACTATAGTCTTCTATTCTAACTTTTTCACAGTAAAAAAGGTGATTCCAAAGATTAATAACGGGTTCCTAAAAATGATGAACTAAGTGCATTTTTACTCATAAGAATGAAAGAAATCTTAACTTAACAATTCTCCCTTTAATGACTATATGGAGGAGATTGTCATCTCGAAGTTTAAGAAACATATGTGTAAACTTCTCTCTTGGAAAAAAAAAAGGTTATCATAGCAAACCGTTGTCATCTATACAAATTTTATATAGCTCAAGCAACTTAGTCCAAAACATCTCTAATTCAGTGTTATATAATAACAGTATATTTTAATTGATTATGAAATATGGAATTCTTGACAAGTTACACAACGTATTAACTATCATAACGTAACACATACCTCTTTGCACAAAGCTGAGCTCTTTCACAAATCTCTTCATTTAGAATATTTCTTTATAGGCTTTAATAGTAACAATAAACTCTGCTTCTACAACATAGATTGCTAAGATACAACTCTTTTTGCAGAGGTAATCAAATAGCCCAAATTAGACTTCCTTGTATCAATATTTCCTACTTTGTCTGGAGAAAGAATAGGTTCTTATATTCTAAAACATAAACTTTAGAAGAGCCACTAAGATATCTTCAGATCCGCTCCATTACATTCTAAAGTTCTCTTATCATATGAGAAATAAAATCACTAATAACACAATCAAGTCTTACATAAATCATTCAAATTACTAATAACTAACACAAAAGAACTATTTTCATATCTTCTTTCTTTTTTACTATAAAGAATTGAGTTTTGCATAATTTAGAGTGCATACTAAGAGGTATACTTACCATTTTAGATTTGTCCACATCGAACCTTTGAAGTACCTTCTTGATGTATTTTTATTTTGATAGCTAGAAATTCTTAACCTTGTTATCATAAATTATCTTTATGCTAAAATGTTACTTTGTTAACTTTAATTCTTTCATAATAAAAGATTAGCTCAAATCTTACTTCAACTTTGTAATCTTAATAGAATTTTGACTAACAATAAACATGGCATCAATATAAATTATATAATTAAAAAGTCATCACTAGAGATTGCAAATTATTTTCTTATATCATAATCAAACTTCTTATCTCACTACCTTGGTGTTTGTTTCAAATTATACAAACTATTCCTTAATCTACAAACATAATCTTCTTTTCCCTTGGTTTTGGATCCTTATGGATACTTTATATAAATCTTCTCATCTAAATTAGCATAGAGAAAAGTAGACTTTACGTCCATATGCCTAACCTTTAAGTAAAGGCATGCCGCTAAGCCCAAGATATAAATCGGATGGATGACATCTTCAGAACTAGAGAAAAGATTTCATTAAAATCAACTTCATTATGTTGGATAAAGACTTTGAAAATTAATCTAGCTTTGTATTATATAATTAAAGTGCTATCATCATGCTTCACTTTGAAATCTATTGGTTCTTCAAAATTCTTTAATCCTTAGGTAGCTTAACCAAATCAAAGTGTGAGCATCATGCAATGCTTTTATATCATCCTTTACCGCTTCAAATAATTTCTCCTTCTGCTTATTTATATATTGTTTCCTTAAACCTTTTATGTTCTCCCTCATTAATGACGTATACATACTCCTTAAGACAGTAATGTAATAAAGATTTTCTCTCTCTAATAAATCTTTTGAAAGAAGTTTTTAGAGCTTATATAGTTATTATATTTGCAATTGTTGGTTGTGAACAACCATAACATCATGTACTAGAGTATCCAAAGTGTCTAAACCCTGTTGATTATTCTACACTGGATCACCACTTTCATTATCATCTTATAGCTTAACATCCTAAAGACCAAACTTAATTGCATTTGGTGCATCATTCAAAGAAAAATGATTTAGATTAACTAAGTTATTGCTTTAAGAAAAAATTATTTGTCTTCTCAATATCCTCAGTAGTTTTGTCCTCAAAGAACGCCACATCATGACTTCTATCAAATTTACTCTTTATAGGAACATACAAATAGTAACCAAACTTATCTTAACCATAATCAATGAAGATGCACTATTTGGTCCTAAAATCCAAATTGGACTTCTCGTCTTTAGGAATATGCACAGTTACTTTACATCTAAATATGCACAAATACTTTACATATAAAGACTCTAAAGTGATCATAGGAACCATCTTTTCCAACTAAACTCTATTAGGGACACCACCATGTAAGGCAATAGTAGGAGATAAATTGAGAATATTAGCAATTATGCAAAGTGCTTTTACCTAAAAAGGAACTTGGCATCATTGAGTAAGTCAATTTAGCTCTCTCCACCAAAGTTCCATTCATCATCTTTGCCAAACTATCTAGTTAGGGAGTCTTGGAAGGATTTTCCTGATGTCTAATAGCCTACTATTTATAATAGTTACTAAAAGTACATAATATTTACCATTGTTTGACTATAGATGCATTTCAATTTCTTGTTTATTTTTAAACTAAAGCTTGAAATTCTTTGAATTTTTCAAGAACCTAATCTTTGGTCTTCAAAAATAAATCTAAAGTTTCCTAAAATGATCATCAATAAAGGTGAAAAATAAAGTATACCACCATGTGATCTCATCAAAGGACCATAACCGTTAGTGTACAAGCTCTAATAAATTTAACTTTTTAAAAGGAGGACAACTCTAAAAGGAAACTCTTATTTGTTCCCAGCCAAATAATGAACACATTTTTCCAACCTAGCTTCCTTAATCCCAAAAAGTTTTTTTCTTAGCTAATTAATTAATCCTCTTTGCACTTATATGACTTAGTCTTCTCTACCATAATTTTATTGAAGTACTCTACATCGTATTCATCAAGTCACAATAAATAGAACATTGCATCATGTAAAATTTAGAGGACTTATTACCTTAGGCCATAACCAATTAAACATTAGTAAGTTTATACAATCTATCAGTGAATGTATTGCAATAACTATCATCATTAAGTTATCCTATAGAGATTATGGGATAATCAATCCTAAAGTATGCAACCTTTAGAGATTTTTTAAATTTAGTTCCTAAGCTTTTAAATTCTTCAATTAAGTGACCAACCTTTTAAAAGCTTAACAATTTAGAACAAAACTATAATTTTTACTGATATGACTAATAGATGGACATTCATGTGGCATTTAGTAGACACACCACATCATCACAAAAAAAAAATTGAACTAAATGTCTATAGTTTTAAAAGGTTGGTCACTTAATTAAAAAGTTTAAAAGCTTAGGTATTGAATTGAGAAAATCTTAAAAGGTTAGGCACTTTTGAATATGTTATCTTAGAGATTAAATTCAATTACATATCATGTGTATGCTTAACATGTTTAAGAACTAACTTTGGACCATTTTTAATCTTTAAGCAAATTATTCTCATATTATACACTACAAGAAAATCATAAATTATCGACAAAAAATTACCGACGGAGCAAACACTGTAGCTAATTAGAGACGAAAAGTCAATATCCTTCAGTAACACTTTTGTGAAAAATTCCATTTTATGTCGGACAAAATTTTCGTCAGTAAAGGTGGAGGGAAAATATCCTGGCAAATTTTTCAATGGAATATAGCGATGAAAAAGTTATACTTGTCAGTAAATTAGGCAAGAATGATTGCTGCAATAAACTAGCGTTAGGGATTTACCGATGGATCTATGTTTTATTAGTGAATTTCTGACTGTATAACCGCTCCATCGATAAATTTACGCAGAAATGCTTAGTTTAATAATCAAGCATCAGGTTTACCGATGGTAATGTATTTTGTCAGTGATGTTCCAACGATCTGGGCACTTCATCGTTAGCTTCAGCTTAGTCATTTTAAATACATCGAAAATGATGTCGTTTGGTTTAAAATCAAACAACGTTGTTTTCATTCGGGGTTAAACCCATCCCAAACCTTCCCCCCTCATTTTCTCCTCTGTGTTTTCTACTCTGTAATCTTCTTCCTTCACGTGTTTCAGTGACTTCTTCTGCATGTCGGTTGAGGTAAGTAGGTTTTGTTATTTACTAGGTTTTTGTGTACTTGGTTTAATTTGGGTATTTGTTTATGGGTTGAGTCTCCCATTTGAACTTGCTGCATTTTTAATGTAAATGACCTGCACCAACCGAAACTTGTTTGTGGTATAAACTTCGGATTGTGGCTTTAAATTTTAAGTATTGTTAATCTAAATTTTATGCATTGTTAATCTAAATTATTAGCTTTAAATTTTAAGTATTGTTAATCTTTATCATTAATACATTTTCTTATTGGTTTTGTTTGGTTGTTACATTCTTAAAGTTGTGTTTATCAATGAATTAATAATTTGAATTATAGTTCCAAATATCTGAATTTTGTTATGGATTTTTTCATTAGTACTATTTGAATTGATTAGTTTCTCTTTCCTTTTCATGTTCTCACCCCATTTTTGGTTGGATTTTTTTATTTTTCTTTACGTATATTTGTTTTGTGATGGGATTGATAAATGAATGATTTTAGGGGTTTTGAGGAACTTTAATATAGGATATTGGTTGAGTTGTCTTGCAAATGGCATTATGGATTGAGGACTATAGTTTTGTTTATGTATCAATATAGGAGGGGTTTGAATGATAAACAGATATACTATGATATTACTGCATTTTTAGAGGTTCATATGGTAAATTATTAACTTCATATAGGAAGCATTTTAACATTTTTATAGTTGCTAAATTGTCATTTTACATATACTTAATATTAGGTGTTGCATCACTCATTTATGCTAATATGAGAATATATAGCATGATTATTAGTTAATTTGTTCAATTTTTAGGTTTTTAAATTATCATGAGATGATCTAAGTCCATAAAATACTATAAGAAAACACTTAACTAAAGCTACAATATGAAGATTATTTATTTCAAAGCTTTTGATTCTATCAATTGGAACTTCATTCTAACTTTTAGGATTTCCTATCTAGCTTACTTTAGGATTTCCTATCTATTTTTTTTAAATAAAATGTGAGAAATTGAAGATGAGCAACATATCATTTAAGGATGATCTTTTGTTTTCAGTATAGTTAACAATAAAATGCCTTTCTGTGTGCTATGTCCAGTGGAATAGTCATTGATGAGTTTTTATGTTCTTCTTTAATAATCTAACTATTTATGTTTAGGTTATGTTTGAATCATTGGTGAGTAGATGTATGATTACATAAGCATTTAGTGTATATGGAAAGAGTTTGAGATCTTATGAATGATTTGAGGCATAATAAAGCCCTAGGATGGTATATAGGCTGGAAACCTCCATTGAGGCTTATTGGTGAAACAATGCCATGTAATATAATTTTGAAATCAATTATAGGTGATTAATTTGATTGATTAATTCTTCAACTTCGATGTGATTAATGAAAATTTAGTGTTAACATAAGAAATTAATATGTTTTATAAATAAGACAATTCTTTCCATAATAAATCCCTAGGATGGTATATAGGTTGGAAACCCGTGATGCAGCTCCCATGAGGCTTATCAGTGAAAAAGTCCACGAGCCTAAGAGTCACAATGAGAACTTGTTTTCTTGATTTATAGGTGTAAGTTTTGAAATCAATTGTAGGTGATTAATTCAATTGGTTAATATTTAGGGCATGTTGTGTAAAGTTTAGATGTTCTGTAAACTTTAGATAACATGAACTAACTATGGAATCATCGTTTGAAATTAAAAGTTTTGTAGAAATGAGTAATGTTGATAGATCTTGGATGTATAGACAATCAACACCTGATGGTTTCATTAATCCTATGTTTGTTGAGGGAGCTGAAGCTTTTATTCATTATGCATGTTCGTAACCTGCATATATAGATGGCCTAAAGATTAGATGTCCATGTAAAAAGTGCAAACACATTAATTTCCTTCCTATTGATGAGGTGAATGGGCATTTGATGAGAAAATGGTTTGTCCAAATTATTTTGAGTGGACACGACATGGGAAACTATTGATTTGTAGAACCTCAAAGGATAATGAAGTACAATCGTTAGTGAACTTAAATGAGTATGAAGGGGGGATTAGATTTAAAACAAATAATGTGGATGCAAAAGAAAATCCTTACATGTAAATGGTTTATGATGCAGCCGGTTATACTTTTCAAGAAAACATAGAAAATCTTAAAGAAGAACCAAACCCACATGCAATACAGTTTTTTGACTTACTATACTCAGCTGACCAAGAATTATAGCCAAATTGTGAGACAATGACTCAATTGTCTTTAATTGCTTGAATATTGAACATAAATCTGAAGGGCATATTTCTGATTGTAGTTTTGCTAAAATTCTTGGATGGTAAAAATACCTCCTCACCCTTACAAAGCTGGTCAAGAGATATTGCAGGAGATTGAGGAATTAGGCTTGTTGAAAGTTACATAATTTGAATCTAATGAAGTTAATACAAGTATAAGTAAAAACTTTGGTTAGAGGAAACGAAGCATCTTTTGGGATTTGCCATATTAGAAAACTAATTTGATATGTCATCATTTAGATGTGATATATATTGAAAAAAATATTTTTGACAATTTGTTCAATACCATAATGAATATTGAAGCGAGGACAAAAGACAATGCAAAATCACGAGCTGATTTGAAACTTTTTTGTAGAAGAAATGAGTTACATAAATATCTTCGCACCGGTAAATATCCAAAAGCATGTTACACTTTGGACAAAAAGCAAAAGGAAATATTGTGTGAATGGTTGAAAAGTCTAAAGTTTCCCGATGGTCATGTTTTAAACATGACAAGGTGTATGGACATGAGGAAGTACAAATTATTTGGGATGAAAAGTCATGATTATCATGTGTTTATGCAAAGGCTAATTCCAATTTCATTTCGGGAGTTGCTACTAAATAAGGTTTGGGAAGTAATAACAAAATTAAGTTTGTTTTTCAAAAGCTTAACATCATCTACTAAGTTAGTTGAAATGGAAAAACTAGAAAAGGAAATTCTAGTAATTTTGTGTAAAGAAGGGTTTGTTCCTCCAAGCTTCTTTAATTGTATGAAGCATCTAGTTGTGCATTTAGCACATGAGGCTAAACTAGCTGGTCTAGTTCAATAAAAATGGATGTATCCGTTTGAAAGGTAATTCAATAAAAATAATTGAAATTGAAGTAAAAACATGTTTTAATAACTAAATTGTAATAACCTTATTCGCTAATATAGGTATTTGCATCACTTGAAGAAAAATGTCAAAAACAAGGCAAGAGTTGAAGGTTTGATATATAATGCTTATTTAGTAAAGGAAGCTAGTACATTCTGTTCACATTATTTTGAACCACATGTTCACACAAGAGAAGGAAAAGTTCCTCTTAATAATGATGGGGGAGAAACGAGTGATGCTAATGGTAACTTGTCCATTTTCATATATCCTGGACGAACATATGGATGTTTAATAAGAAGAATGTTATCAGAGGAAGAAATTGAGGCTGCCTATAGTAACATTTTATTGAGCTGTCAATAGGTTCAACCTTTCATGTAGTAAGTTGAATCAATTATTTAGGTTTTGAAATTTAGTGTTATTTATAACTGAAATACATAATAATGTTTTTAGATTATACGAGGAATTGTTACTCAAGCTAATGCCTAACAAAACATAGGATGATATCAATAAAGAAGTTTGAAGACATTTTCCTCGATGGTTCGAGAAATATGTAAGTTTCACTTACAAATATTGAAATGATTGAATTATAAGATTTAAGTGTTCAAATGACATTATACTGTTTAATATGATAATTTCTTTTGTGTAGGCCTTAGAAAGTCTAATAGAGAATAAGTTCATATGTGATCTTGTGAAAGGACCTTTATGAATTGTTAAATCATATCCGGTATATTTTGTTAATGGATACAAATATCATATAGAATATCGTGGTCATAGCATGGCAATAATAAATAATGGAGTTTGCATACATGGAAAATTAATGGATTACTATGGTCAAATTATTGAGATACTTGAAATTGAGTACCCTGCATTGCCAATAAAGCAAAGTGTGAAATTTAAGTGTGACTAGTTTGATCCAACTTCAAATGTTGGTACAAAAGTGCATAACTGATACAATCTAGTTGAAATTAACAAGCAAAGAAGATTTAGACAATTTGAACCTTTCGTGTTGGCAATGCAAGTGATCTAGGTGTATTATATCCCTTTTCTTAGCTTATGACAAGATAAGTCAGATTGGTTGGCAATTTGCAAAGTTAAACGTAGAGTTGTTTTTGAATCACTTGGAAAAGGAGAATAGAGAATTGAAAGTGAAGCGTTTCAGGAAGATGTTTATGAAATAAATGCATCAGTCACATATGACGACAATGAACCTTTGAACGATCCATCTAATGAATATGTTGAAATTTCATCTAGAGAGGATAAGAAGGGCCAAAGATCTGAAGAAGAGCCTGAATTTGATTCTAATTCTTCATAAAAAGTAAATGATTTTGATTTACAATTAAGTGATGATAACGATTAATTTATATTTGTAATTGAATATTATATTCAATAAATCAATTATTTCCTTTTCAATATATTGTGTAAAATATTGAATTCAAATTGTTATATTTCTGAAAAATTTAATCAAATATGAATTTCAGGTTAAAATATTCCACCAAAGAGAAAACAGAATATAATGTGATGAAAGTTCAGACAACGATTCGAAGCTACTTACTGTCCAGGTAAAGCATCACATTCTACAGCTAGAACTGAATCACCTCCTCCCCTCCAACTACTACACTTGCAAATGAGGCATCACCTTTCGTACCTACTATTACACCATCCACCACCCCTACATCATTCACTACCCCTATAGCGACAGAGATATCAGGGGTAAACGATGCGGATGAAGGAGTCGATCGCTAGTTTGGAGCTGAGGGACCCGATGGAAGAACTTACATCACAATTGTCAATAATTTGTAATTGAAAATATATGAAACACTATATGTTTATAATTAAGTTATAGGATTAAATTTTAAAAATGGTATAAAATTATTTGTTTTTATATTAGGTTGATTCCGTCTAGATCGTGCTCAAGAAAAATGACATCCAAATCTAAGGAGATGATTGATCTTAAGGGTTATGTATGGAAGGATATCTCTCAGACCATAAAGGAATTTTAATATCAGGAGTTTGAGTTACAAAAAAATTATTTTCTTTTTCAATAGATTTTTATACATTAATTAGATAAATATTATTACATCATAAGTATTTATCGATTGTTTTTCCTTTTGTTTTAGAAATTGTTTTGGGGATTCTAAATTTGATGTGATCATTTATAAATTATGAAAGAGACGAGCAAGTATACGTTATCAGAACTTTGTTGGTGCACACAAGGTTGGTATACAGCTGTCTTATATTTCTGAACAAATATGGAGTCATTGGCAACAGTATTGGACATCACTTGTGGCAATGTCCATTTCAGAGCGTAATTCCACCAATAGGCGTGGAGGACCGGGGGAAGAGAGTGTTCCTGTACCTATCCGGGGAAGAGAGTCTTTCTATACATACAACCTCTATTACCCACCACGAGCATGCAGAGAGACTTATAAGTATCTATACTTTACATTTATATTCTGATTTTTTTTACTTTGCTGTATTTCAATTTAATTTGAAGTGTGAATTTTGAAATGAAAATATGCGTATTATGAAGAATGATAATGTTATAAATGTTTGGCGCTATATATGATGGTATTGTTGAGTTATTTTCTTTGTTCAATAGGGGGTAAATATCATAAAAATAGAGGAAACTCTGTCGAAATTTTTATAAATTCTAGTTCACTCATAACATTTTATTCTTATGAAGGAAAAATCTATGGGTATGAGTTCTATACCCTGTCAGCTCTTTTTGAACACTCACACTAAGAAGCATGATGATGTGATATTTGTCAACTCCTGATGTAGAGAACTAAATATATTTGAAATTTATGGTTTAATATTAATGCTTAATAATTATCACTTACTAATATAAACATTTCCTTCTGATAGGGCAAGTATTCAATAACAGTCTCACCAGTCTGAAGATGTTAATGAGACTCAAACTTATCTTCATGCAGTGGGTGGTAGGGACCATCGTAGAAGGATATTTGGCTTAGGTTTATTACGAACACATGTTATTCGCAATTCTGCATGTCCAGTATAACAACATCTAGTAGGCGGTTCACAATCAATGAAGTCCATGAGCTTTGGAGCACAGTAAAGACATTGGCAACTCAGTTGCAACAGTCGATGAATTACATAGCTCAGCTTCGTAATGAGATGGATGAGTTGAAGGGGAGGAGTAGCACCTCATCACAACAATCAGAAAATTCGCGGTCGCCAAATCAATAATGTACTTATAGTCATTTTATTTGAATTACAAATACTTTTTATGTACAATTTAATGTTTTTATTATCAATTAAGATAATTTTAACTCTATATCATCAATCAACTTTCTATTTAAAAAAATTAAATGTATAAACAAATTAAAAAATTATGCATAGATAATTTATCATCGTTTAAATTATGAATCAACCATAAGATCATCAAATAAAATTTAATGACAAGATATTTTTAAATTTTTTTGTTAATTTACCGACAGAAAAACAAAAAGTGTCGCAATCAAATCAATTCTATTTACCAATGGCAAACAACAAACTATCGCCAACTTTACCTATAGGATTTGTCGTAGAATAACCATTGATATACTCACTGACGGAACATACAGAACTGTCGGTAATGTTGTAATAAACTTACCAACAAAATAACCAATACCGTCTGTAAATCTATGAATGGACAAATTTTGACCATCGAAATTTAACAAGGTTGACCGCACAAACAACTCGTCGACATATTCACTGATGCTTACATAAATTATTTGTCGGTATATTTACTGATGGACATTCTGTTATTCATCGAAAATTATTAGCTACGGTCATTTCTACAACGTCTTGGTCCATTGGTAAATTTTGTTGGTAACTTAGCTTACTGACAAAATGTTTAGGTTTTTCATAGATAATATTTGTCGCTAAATGACAATTTTTTGTAGTGATATTTTGTCTCTTAGTATCAATTTATCTAAACTTTATACTAGTAATACATAAAAATGTTTTCTTTCATTGTATGCTAAAATGCATTAAAGAAATCACTTAATAGATTAAACGTATATCCTTTTAGATCTCACAGACTCATATGTATCTTAAGATAACTAAATGAGTCAAGAGACAAAATATCAAGGTCAAACAATAAATAAGGCTAATAACATGTTTTATACTTAAGATTAATACAAATGTTAAGACTTCTACATGTAAAATAAAAAGTAGGATGAAAAAGCTTATAATAATCATCAATATGCACGATATTGTCATAATACATGAGTAGAAAATTATATATGAGGAAAATATACAATCATGTCTAACTAATAATGTCAAAAACTTAAAACATACATACTATAATGTCTATTAAAATCAACATAGTGAAGTCCTTTGGT